>JAGEMR010000012.1:0-436479 GCA_021030915.1 Astrothelium macrocarpum | reverse complement strand
GGCCGTGGTGCGGCAGCTGCTCGCCACAGAGAAGGTCGACGTCGATGCGAAGGATGGGTACGGTCGGACACCGCTGTCACAGGCCGCCGGGGGAGGGCACGAGGCCGTGGTGCGGCAGCTGCTCGCCACAGAGAAGGTCGACGTCGATGCGAAGGATGGGTACGGTCGGACACCGCTGTCACAGGCCGCCGGGGGAGGGCACGAGGCCGTGGTGCGGCAGCTGCTCGCCACAGAGAAGGTCGACGTCGATGCGAAGGATAGGGACGGTCGGACACCGCTGTGGTGGGCCGCCTGGGGAGGACACGAGGCCGTGGTGCAGCTGCTACAGTTTGTGACCTCCTCGCCCTCTGCAGTGTCTCCCCACCCGCCATCCCATTCTCCAGAGTCCCTTTTATAAAGCTTCATAGTTCTAGAACATTCTCTATTTCAAAACTGCTTCAGTCATCATTCAGAGGCTAGTTAGTAGGTGTCATTTCTAATGCTAAGTAATTATGAAGTCCGTATCGTGCGACGTGACATAGCATGACGATTTTCATGATGCTTTCATAAGAATTCACGTGACCACTGATGCCATGCCGACTGGAATGCCTTGCTCATAAAGCCACAGCCGCGGCAGTTCGATACTTTACAATACCAAGATTACAAGCTATTACCCGCTAGCCGGGATCGGTCGCGGCTTTAGTCGCAAGTACCGATCTTTTAAAGGGAGAACTCGAGGATATCTACGTGTCTAGTTACTATTGTCTGTAGTAGCAAGCACTAGAAATTCTGCGCGGAATTCCGCGTGGGTATCCCACCGCCGTGAGGGCGACGCGTAGCGAGACGCGGTACCCAAACATCAGCAGAGACACAGGAACGACACCAAAACACAACACAACGCGACTCACCATTTGTCTAAACTCTTACATCAGCACAGTGATAAATGGTACTTGGAAAACACGATAGAAGCCCCGAATCGCCCCGTACCCAATCTGGTCCCCGACAGTCGAAACGTATCCCATTACTGTCAGCTAAAGCCCTCGCCATCGCGACCGATAACGGAAAACAACATAATCTCGTCATGGCATCAAGAAAACAAGAGACTAGCATGAAGGACGTCCTTCAAACCTTGCAAGAGATGGAAACACGTCACCTTTCGCAGATGCAACAGCTGGTTCAAGGCTATGAGCAGGGTTTCCAAAAACTCATAGAAGAAAACAAGTTATTGATAGAAGGCAATAAAGTGCTTATTCAAGAATGTAAGAATCTGACAGAAAAAGTAGTCAAAATGGAAAACAATATGGCAAAAGTAGAGGGCACACTTGGCAATCTTGAAAAGACAATGTCGTCACTACCAGCGACATCCCAACCTCGCTCATACGCTTCTGCGGCCTCGAGTCCCAAACTGCTCCCTCCTACCATTGCAGTGACACCTCCTAATTCAAGCCCAAATCTCTCATCTATTTCTGATCGAAGTCTAGCAAGGGCCATGGCCCAAACTAAACACCAGCTTCCTATAGTAGATTTAAACCTTGGAGATACACAAATAGGCGTCGAAGACGCGAAAGAGCTACAGGACCTAATGAACAAAGCCCTTCAGACTACAGCCGAATTATCACAAGCTAAATATAGTGCAGTTGTAATAAGACGAAAGGAACGTGTTGGTTTTGTCTTTATGAGCGAACAACAAGCCCAAACAGTCAGACACAAAGAACCATGGAAGAATTTGGTAGAAAAGGATTTTGCACAGGCTAGATTGATCAAACAAGAAAGATTCAAGATCAAACTCACAGATGTTGATAAGCACCGTATCGGTAATCCCAGCAAGGGAGAGACCATTTCTAAAGATATTTTGGATCAGATTAACAATGAGAACGGACTTTCTATTCAAACAATACGACTTCTTAGCCAACCATCGGAACGTCAGACAGTCCAGCTAGTGCTGATATGTAATTCACAGGACGAGAAGGATAACCTTCTCAGCAAAGGGTACATTGCAATCCAAGGAGCATTAGCCCGCACGGGTGAATTCTTTGAGTCACAAGTGCTACAATGTAAGAAATGTGGTGAATTCGGTCATATGGCGCAAAACTGCAGAAACCCAGAACGATGTTTAAATTGTACCGATCAAGGGTATAATGCGCGGTTGTGTACCAACACTCCTAGATGCTGCAATTGTTTCGGCAATCATCACAGCCAAGCCTTTTCATGTCCTATGCGCCAACGACAAGTCCAGAATAGACAATCAAATGATTTGTAAACCGCTTCGGATTCTCCAAACTAATCTCCAGCACCAACAAGAAGCTCAGCATGCACTACTGAACGATGAAGCAATACAAGACTTTAATATACTATTGATTCAAGAACCAGGCGGTTTCAAAACAAGCGAAGGCCGATTCCTGGCAACGCCACAGAGCCACTCGCACTGGATACAACACGTCCCCTCATCTCAAGATAACGCAGCATGGTGGCCATTTCGGACCCTAATTTATGTGAACCAATCTCTCCGAGCGCGACAAATCGACATTCCTTCAAAAGATATCACTGCAATTGAATTCCAAATTGAGAACAGAGCATGTCTTGCCTTTTCGATATATATCCCGCCAATTGAAGGGACAGTCAACTATAACAACGAGATTTTGAATAACGCCTTACGACATGTCGAAAACACTTGTGCTCAGTATCCTGCCCATGAGCTTTTTATCGGCGGCGACTTCAATCGCCACGACCATCTTTGGGGTGGAGATAGGATCCGCCAAGACGAAGGAGGAAGGATCATCCAGTGTATTGACCAGTTAGGCCTCCAACTGTTACTCCCGCGAGGCACAGCTACACACGACTCGGGATCCACAATAGATCTAGCACTCGCATCGAACAGCCTTGCAAATGATCTGACTAAATGCCAAACATGGCATACGGCCTATGGATCAGACCATGAAGTGATTGAAACCCAGTTTGCCCTCGATGCTTACGAACCTTCTCACGAACCAAGACGGCTGTTCAGAAATACTAATTGGCGTAGGGCAGGTCAGTTAGCTGCCGAAGGCCTTCGACAGCTACGTGTATCCGACACAACATTGAACACGCCACAACAAATTGACAGCTTCACAGCCAGTCTCACCCAAATTATACAGAAGGCGGTACTTCAGTGTACACCTACCGCTAAACCATCGCCATATACAAAACGATGGTGGACCCTAAACCTCAGCCAGCTTAGACGCGAATTTACCCGGATAAGAAACGAGGCTCGCTCCCAACGCCGCGGACACTCACGCGATAGAAGACTCGACGAAATGGTCAAAGACGCTAGAAAAGTTTTCCACGATACCTGCAGACGCCAAAGAAGAGCTAAATGGGATGATTTTTTGGACTCAAATCAAAATATCTGGAAAGCCACGAGATATCTTCATCCAGCAGAAAAGAGTCAATTTGGTTCAATACCAGCACTAGAAACGCCAAACGGCCCCTGTACGGATGATGCCGGAATCTCCAAGGAACTTATCAACCAATTTTTCAGTCAAACAGCACAGATTGAAGAATATATTCCACAACGGAACGCACCGATGCCACTACATTGGGAGCACCTCTCAAAGGAAGAAATCTATGCTGCAATTCTCAGGGCAGCTCCATATAAGGCTCCTGGTCCCGATGGTCTTCCGGCAATTGCTTGGAAAATGCTTTGGCCAGAGGTAGATAACCATATCACTACCCTTTTCCAAGCAGTCGTACAAATAGGACATTTCCCCCATCCATGGAGATCAGCTAGGATTCTCCCTCTTCGAAAACCTGACAAAAGCAATTATAGGCTGGCAAAGGCATACCGGCCAATCTCACTCCTAGCCACGCTCGGAAAAGCACTGGAATCGGTCCTCGCAGAGAGACTCTCATATCTGGATGAAACCCACGGCCTTCTTCCTAAATGTCACTTTGGTGCCCGGAAACAACGATCTACAATTGACGCCTTGCAATTAGTCACTGAAGACATCTATCAAGCCTAGAAGCGTAGACACGTAGTCACTCTACTGAGCTTTGATTTAAAAGGTGCCTTTAATGGCGTCCATAAAGACATCCTTGCACAGCGACTACAGACAAGGAGAATTCCACAACAATTGATACGTCTATGTCATAGCTTCTGCTCTGACCGGAAAGCTTCAGTCATGGTCAATGGTACAGAATCTGAAACTATGGATATTGCTCATGCAGGCCTGCCACAAGGCTCACCACTCTCACCTATTCTCTTTCTTTTCTATAACGCAGATCTGTTAAATGGAAAACTCTCAAACACCCTAGGAAAGATGGCTTTTGTCGATGACTTCACTGTATGGGTCTCGAGTCCCACAATACGTAGAAATCTCAATCGGCTCAAAAGTGAAATTATTCCATTAGTCGAGCGGTGGAGCCAAACAAGCGGTACTACATTTGAACCCGACAAAACACAATTAATTCACTTCTCTCGCAATGGCCGCCACTATCAGGATGAGAACAGCATAAGGTTCCGGGGCTCGACTATTACTCCAAAACAAGAAGTCAAACTATTAGGTCTCATTCTGGACCAAAGATTAACGTTCCACTCTCATACAGCGCGTGCAGCCAAACGAGGAGAGAAAGCAGCGCTAGCTCTACGGCGACTCCGAGGCCTACGACCTAAAGCAGCTCGCCAACTATTCATAGCCACGATCACGCCGGTTACAGACTATGGAGCTCCAGTATGGGTTCCTGGCTCATCAATGCACGTACAAGGTCGTATCAATCGAGCAATGAAAATTGGGGCGGCGACCGTCACAGGGATGTTCAGTTCAGCAGCCCTTCCAGCAGCATTGGTTGAGGCAGGATTAGAACTTCCACAAGATCGACTCCACGAGTCAATACGGAGGAATTGGCTACGGCTTCAGTACAAACCACTACACCACGTCAGCTGGTCACTCATTCACCGGCTAGACCAGATTGGGAGCTATCAGTCACCACTAGAAATAACCGCAGCTAGATACGGACCCATGGACCTGGAAGAAGTAGATCCGATCCCGGCCTTCACTAAACCACCTTGGCAACCTCGGCCGAATATTCTGTTACAAAACAAAGACGAAGCAATCCGAGTAGCGGAGATTATAGCCAATGACCCAGACTCGATAGCCTTCTATACAGATGGATCGGTTAGGCACCAACGCGCTGGTATAGGAATCTTCACTCCGCCACCTTTTGGCCTTCAAATTTCGACTACTCTCGACCGTGGCATTAACCCGGACCCAACGCAGGTCGAACTCGAAACAATTCTAACGGCCCTATATGCCATGATCAAAGACCCGGTATATGGACTGCGCTTTGGCCTTATTAAGCATCTGATAGTTACCGATAATGAAAGGGCACTACGTACTCTCCAACATTCTAACAAATATAAGAATGAAACATTGCGACAAATCTTTGACTTGCTTCGGATAGTAAGGCAGCAGCAACTTGATATTCAATTCATCTGGGTACCAGCACATTCTGGAGTACAAGGAAACGAAATTGCACATGACCTAGCCCACTCAGCCACAAGCCTCGGCCGTATTCCAGTCAATAGGAAGATCACGTTGAAAGATAACTGGAAACAAAACAGATCTTTAGAAGAAGAGAAACGCATTCGGTTCCAGTCTTTAAAGGTTGCCAGACATTTGAGAGAACTGGATAAAGCGCTGCCAGGGAAACATATACGGAAACTCTACGACAGACTTAATCGAAAAGATGCAACAATACTTGCCCAGTTAAGGGGAGGTTACTGTAGACTGAACAGCTATTTATACAAGATTGGCCAAGTCGATAATGAACTCTGTAACTGTGGTCAGAAAGAGACAGTAGAACACTTTTTACTACAATGCCCAAGATGGACCCAACAAAGACAGCGATATTGGACTCGAGACCAGTTCAGAGATCTTACAATTGCAAAAGTTTGTGGAGCATATTCGTCACAGGAATCAGACGGATCAATGAAAATTTGGCAACCAAATTTGCAGATTATACGAGATACTATTTCATTTGTGAAGGATACCGGAAGATTGAATGCAGGAGCAAGCACATAAGAAGGATGTAGAACAGACAGGATCTAGAAGACTATTGAGACACTGCACCGGCAGCAAGAACAGTGTCACTCTAGAACAAACCCTAGTGCAGCGACAATGATCCTGGAATGTATTTTACACTTTAGAGCCAACATTGGCAACCAGACATAGACTAGATACTAGATAGCTAGATCCCCTCATAGGCCAGTGTGACCTGAAAGGGAGTAGGAATCAAAGAAAGAAAGAAAGAAAGTACCGATCTTTATCGTCATCTAGCATTAATCTCTGCGCATTAAAGGACGTAAGCCTATAAATGATTTTTTGGCATTATATCTCGACTTTGAGACTAAAGTCAGCTATATTGGTGATTGTTTAGAGAAGCTGAAACCTGAAAAAGGTGCTATATTGAGGGATTATTATTGCGCTAAGGAAAGAAGGCATTTCTTGGACAGCTGAGACGGCAAGGATGGAACTGTAATATTCAGATCTGATGTGGTAATCAAAGAATGAAATAGCTACAGCGAAGTATTAGAAAAGAGTTGAACTCTACTTGGAAGGTTGGACGGAGTATGGGTTGAACAAAGTTAAAGTACCGCCTGAATCTTTCGGCACGGCGGGTTTTTCGCTACGCAGGGACGGACGTTACGTCATTCAATCACAATACAAAATTACTAACACCAGCAAAAAGGAAGATTATTTTATCAACTATCTTATTAATCAATTAGTAATATGGGAAATTCTGCAATGTTAATCAATCTAATATTTGCCGTATTTTTAATATTCGATTACCAATCTGTATGAGGTAAGACTTCTTCTTGAAGGATCTATAATATTAGGATTGTGTTTGATTTAATATTTAAGTAGTCCTAACAGTATGGAGGGGAATGGGGGGGTGGTTCGAGGCTATTATAATGCCAATCTACTCATACTAATATGATATTATCCAGATATAGAGCAGAAAAGTTAAAAAAAATTTATTCGACCGGATGAATGGCTGAGGATAACATTGTATCCTTTTACAGTAGAGCAAATGCCACGATACTCTACAGGTAATCAAAGCAGCTTCTGCGATTTGTATAAAATCCACTGATCAGACACGAACAAACAGACAGGTTCTTTAATTTTTTGGGAAGTCGTTTTAAAAGAATGTGAGGTAATAGTGAGAGTGCTTCTATTTGTGATGAGGTATGAGCCGTCCGGTGCAAACGCGTCCGGCGCAAACGCGACCGACCAGACCCTACCACTGTGGCCCTCGAGTGTCTGAAGGGGTGCTCCCGAGTCCGCATCCCAGAGCCGGATGGTTCCATTATAAGAGGCAGATGTCAGCCGCTGACCGTCCGGCGCGAATGCGATTGACCAGATTCTACCACTGTGGCCCTCGAATGTCTGAAGAGATGCTCCCGAATCCGCATTTCAGAACCGGATGGTTCCATTATAAAAAGCAGATACCAGCCGTTGACCGTCCGGCGCGAACGCGACCGACGAGACTGTGCCATTATGGCTTTCAAATGTCTGGAGGGGTACTCCTGAATCCGCATCTCAGAACCGGACAGTCCCATCATCAGAAATAGATGCCAGCTGTTGACCGTCCGGCGCGAACACAACCGACGAGACCCAATTATTGTGGCCCTCGAATGTCTGAAGAGGTGCTCCCAAATCCGCATTCCAGAGCCGGATAGTCCCATTATAAGAGGCAGATGCCAGCCGCTGACTGTCCGGCGTGAACACGACCGATGAGACCCAATTATTATGGCCCTCGAATGTCTGGAGGGGTGCTCCTGAATCCGTGTCCCAGAGCCGGACGGTCCCATCAATAGAGGCAGATGCCAGCCGCTGACCGTCCGGCGCGAACGCGACCGATGAGACCCTGCCACTGTGGCCCTCGAGTGTCTGAAGAAGTGCTTCCGAATCCGCATTCCAGAGCCGGACGGTCCTATCATCAGAGGCAGATGCCAGCCGCTGACCGTCCGGCGCGAACGCGACCGACGAGACCCAATCACTGTGGCCCTCGAATGTCTGGAGGGGTGTTCCCGAGTCCGCATCCCAGAGCCGGACGGTCCCGTCATGAGAGGCAGATGCCAGCCGCTGACCGTCCGGCGCGAACGCGACCGACGAGACCCTGCCACTGTGGCCCTCGAATGTCTGGAGGGATGTTCCCGAATCCGCATCCCAGAACCGAACGGTCTCATCAAAAGAGACAGATGCCAACCGCTGACCGTCCGGCGCGAACGCGACCGACGAGACTCTGCCATTATAACCCTCGAATATCTGAAGGGGTGCTCCCGAATCCGCATCCCAGAACCGGACGGTCCCATCATCAGAAACAGATACCAGCCGCCGACCGTCCGGCGCGAACACGACCGACAAAACCCAATTATTGTGGCCCTCGAGTATTTGGAGAAGTGCTCCCGAATCTGTATCCCAGAACCGGACGGTCTCATTATCAGAGATAGATGCCAGCCGCTGACCGTCCGGCGCGAACACGACCGATAAAACTCTGCCATTGTGGCCCTCGAGTGTCTGGAGGAGTGCTCCCGAGTCCGTATTCCAGAGCCGGACGGTCTCATCATGAGAGGCAGATGCCAGCCGCTGACCGTCCGGCGCGAACGTGACCGATGAGATTCTGCCATTGTGGCCCTCGAATGTCTGGAGGGGTGTTCCCGAATCCGTGTCCCAGAGCTGGACGGTCCCATCAACAGAGGCAGATGCCAGCCGCTGACCGTCCGGCGCGAGCGCGACCGACGAGACCCTGCCACTGTGGCCCTCGAGTGTCTGAAGACTCGCACTCCAATCAAGTCCTATCGTTGGTTTTATCGTAACTTGCGGCTCTTCCTTTTTAAAGAGTTTTCTGGTAAGGCTATTGGCTGGACTGAATATAAGTGCTAATGTATATGCCTGAAGGGGATTTTCTTTTATTGCCGATCCATGACACATAATAAATCGGCGCATATCTCGAAGAACTTTGGATAGGTAAGCTGTATTTTTCTGTTTTTTCAATCAAATCAATAGATGAATATTGGGACGATATACCAGGCTACGGCCTTACTTGTATTAAAGTCTCCAGTTTCACAATTTGATGCACGCCATTTGAAATACTCTTGCAAAGACTAAGAGCTTCGAGCCAATATAGGTACTTTGCTCGTAGAAAATGGTCGATTAGACCGCCATCTTCTAACTTATCTGTAGAGTCTGAAGATTCTGAGTGCCAATTGTAGAGGTGATCAATCCAATAGATACATGAATACCGTGAGGTTGCTAATGGGTCTGGATCTGGCGGCTGAATGTCTTCAATAGCAACTCCTGGTCTTTGAAGATTGTAAATATCGCAATATAGTGTCTTAGACAATAGCTTAAGAGATCGCTCAGCCATTGTACCGTGCGCCTCCGCTATACCAGAAGCAAAAATTAGTGTATGTGCCTTTTCCACCAAATAATCCTTTGCAGACTGGTGCACAAAAAAGACGGTACCATTTCGAACAGTCAAGAAAGAATGACATTGTTTCACGATCATTTCTAGCGTATTGATATCGTCAGGTTCAACATAGGCTAGCTCAATCAATGAGCCGAGCTCTTCGAGCGTTAGAGGTCTGTAAGAAATTACTGTTAAACCAAGTATTTGCTTATTCATTTCAGCATCCTCCGAGAGACAGATCTGGTCCATCATTCGCTTATAGAGAGGATTCAGTCCTGGTGGAAAGGCATTTAATTTTCCGATATTCTTGTGGGAAGGGGTTTCCTCGAGATTCTTGCAGACCAAGGCGACCCAAAGGAAGGTGTCTGCTGCGTTCTTGATAAGATGCTCATAGATTATGTTACGCGTCTTCTCATTGTAGTGCTTTTGCTGTGATAGCTGATCTATCCTGTATCGAATGTAGATAGCGACAGCATTCGAAATTGACTCTGCATTGAGTTCAAGTGAAAGTCTTGTCCTCTTCTGCGCCAACTCTAGCCGTTCCTCAATCTCCGGCCAGTTCCGGCTAGTGATAATCCATTTAATCTTAGGATATAGAGCCGAAATCTTAACAATAAAATTTAGCAGCTCAGGAAGATCGATCGTACATTCGTCCAGCGCGTCCACAACTATATAGACATGACTAGAGTCGGCACTTTCAAGCATATTGGTGAATATCTCACACAGAGCAACCCAAGTGTTGGCGTCCTCAAATAAGGCTTTACCGGCATGGTCGTACTTTGTCCGTAGGAATGTAATCAGTGAAGGTTGTTGATTGATAAGCATGTATATAAGACCTCGTAAGACGGCCTTCGCGCTGTTAATCCGTGCATCTGAGGCCTGACAGAAAAAGTACGCGACAAGACTTCTTTGAGTAGTTGATTTCTCTAGCTCATTGATGATACCACAAATGAGCATAGTTTTGCCTTTACCGGGATTTCCTTTGACCCACAATAGTTGATCTTGCTCACCGAAGCGCCACTGAATAAATTCGGGATTTTTGAGGATCCAGCTGTACGCGTCATCAAATAGGCCCCCTTTGGTATCCTCGATACGCCTTTTGTCATCACGGGGATCAGTCACGCGTAAATGCTGGATGCAATCCCTATCTTCTTTGCTTATCTCGACCGCTGCTGTTGAATTATGTTAGTGGTTGAGCTGGGAAAAACGATAGCTGTACTGACTTTGTGTTATGTCTTCTGCAGTGTACGTCCTTGTTACTTCAGCTGCGGGCATTACCAACAACAGGTCTTTTGCATACGCTGCCGCTGCCCCTGCCGCGTATGGCTGCCACTTCTTGTTCTTATGCGAGTCTGCATAATCGCAAATCCCTCGAATGACCACGCATGGGAAGTCATTCATTAACCCCGCTGCCTCCATCTCGAAGCAAAGTATTCCTCCAAAATCTGAGCTGATCCGGTCTCTTTCAGTCCCATACCTCATCACCTGGTTTCCCGATGCAATTGTCCCGTAGTGAACTTTCGGTGTTTCATCCCTCCACAGCTCTCGTTGTACGCATTTGCTTTCGTCACACATACTGCAGCTTTTCCCTCCCACATGGTCATAGCCTCGTTCGAAAAGCATATCACTTCCAACTCGGTCGCGGGCGAAATCAGGCAGATTGCTCAACTGAGAGATATTGGCTGAAAGGTTGCTTTTGCCCCGACGTTGGTATGCTTGCAGTTTAGTGATAGCGGTCAGAAGGATATGAGGTGGTGCGTTAAGGAAACCTGTTCGCTCGAATCCATACGGAGTCGATTTGCCAAAGTCGTACTGGACCACCCCGCCGTGGCCCTTGTCTGGTTGACTGACCACAATGTCTCCAAGCCGGATATCTGCATCTTCGCTTGGAACGCCGCCTCCAATTCCAACCATCAATACAAATCGAATTTTGCGAAAGGTGGACCTCATCTGCATCGCTACTCCTGCGGCAGTATTAGTACCGATCAGGCCAGCGGGAAGGCACGCGAGGACGACATTGTGCTGGCCGATGCGTCCGTAGGTATAGTTATTGGTGTCGTCGCTCGTTTGAGGAAGGTCGTTGTATTGCTCGTCAAGCATCTCCTGTGCCGCCGCGAGCTCGATCGGCAGAGCAGACACCCATCCGACTGTGAAGTCCTTAGGTCTCATTCTGAGCGCCATCGGGTCATTGGTTGCTGAGCTGTGAGCATGGTGGAGAAAACGCGCAGGTAGGCTACCATAAAAGAAGATGACAAATTCCAGCCTCGTCACGGTGACCTCGTCGCTATGCTCTTTCAGCCTTGGATACCTCGAGCGGGTGGCCTGTGCGTACACTTGACTGCCTATTTCGACATGCATGTGCAGCTATAGTGGCTGTTTTATAACACAATATGATCCCAGCGAATATAATTCTACCACTGATTTCGCATTATTTGACCGCTTTGCTACGAAATGAGGAGGTCTCTCTCAGTACTTCGAAAGACTCTGCCCAAATAGAGAGATTGGCAACCATCGTCAAATTAAGTGTCATGGATTTGGTAATATGCCTCTGATCGTAATACAGTAACGACAGATGTCTAATGAGTTTCTGCTTTATACATAATTACGATGATATTGTGGGGTATCTAGCACTAGCTGAAATGATCGCTTCTTTTACAAGCAAGTACCGACTGGCATGGCCCCATTATATAGATCATCCTCGGACAGCTGCTACAAAACCAATAATGTTGTATAAGTAGAATAGGACAGATCCATAACTAAGAGTCTAACTATTAGTAAGAATTAGATTTAATAAGCGCTCGATGATAGTGCTGCACTGAAGGTGTTCTGTGATGCCGTAAAAGATAGCCCGCTACGAAACTGGCGAAGGTACCGTGATTACAGTGTAATTTTTGATTGTGAGACAACCTAAAGATCTGAATTTGGCTAAGCTATATGGTCTATACAAGATTGAACCGAGATATATGTTTAGGCGGATTTGTGATTACTCTGAAGACGAAGTACCTATGTTTTGGCTCGCCACGGAGGGTGGCTCGCGACATAGGGAAGGACGTTAGTCTAAGAGTAAATTTGTCTGGATATGGCCTGTTGGCTTGAACTGTGAAATTTGATTATTCAGATACGCATGATCCTAATGATACACAGGAGCTTTCTTGCTAGCAAATGCTATAAAAAATGATAGTCACAATCTGAGATACTCAAAACGAAACTCCCTTTGGTTCAATACATCGCCATATATCTATCCCACTCATACTTTCTAATCAGCGAATTGGGCAGAAATTCCAGCATCCTCCGCCAATTTTAGCACCAGCCGCTCTAATTTCATCTTTGAATCCCAATCTCTGGTGGTCAGTATGACGCAAACCGGGTTCGCTTCTTGAAGTGGAATAAGCGGAAACTGATCCACCCAATAATCGGAGGCCCAGATCTCCTTGCCTGTCGTTGGCATGAAAAAGCCACTAACTATTTTCCAATCCTTCTTCGCAATCTCATCTGCAGTCATTCCCTCGCGCTCGCGGTACGTTGGAATCGTATCTTCTCGAATGGATCTATGTAACACTTTGGCTTCCGGATAAAGAGACCCAAGAAAGACTTCAAGAAGTGGGTGCTCTTTGAGAAGCCTATAGAATGCCTCAACGTTCTCAGATGGGATGATTTCTGGATGTGTTGGAAGGAAAAATTCCAACATAGCCCGTGATTCAGATTCGAAGAAGATAAGATCTGAGCCTCCCGTTGGATCGATTAATTCGTGACCTGCAGCCTGACTGTCATATGGAAAAAGTCCATACGAATTCAGCTGCAGTAGGTCAGGGATTAGGGGCTCATGTTCGTCTTCCGTAAGAGTACCACCGTAAGGGGCTATGAAGACGTCCTGGTCCCTTTGGATGTATCTCTTGTTTATCTTGATAAGATCTGCATAGGTCTTTGCGGTATGCCAGATTTGTTCGCTTGCCTCGGCAGCGTTCTTTGCTCCGACTTCGCCTTGTCCGTTTACATATTCTAGTAAAAAAGAAAATAAATAAGCCACTATCGCTCAAACATTCAGAACCTCGAGCCCACCTTCAATGATCTCATGAGACTGGATAGGGGTCTCCATTGCGATTGGAAAAATGAAATCAAGATTCTAAGGCACAAAGAGATAATTTGGTATGACAGCTGGGGTGAGATGACCGAGACTGATGTATTATAAAGTCTCTGACAACTGAATCCGGCATGATTCAATTATGGATATTTGAAAAACCTTTTCTATATATCTATTTTTGTTGTATTATTTAGAGTACATTTAGAATAGAATATGCTTGAACGAAAATGTGTAAATTAGTCCCATTGTTTTTTTGAGTATACATTGATCCTGATCTGCATATAGAATATGGCTGTAAGACTACCCGAATTGAAATATCATATCTTTGTATAAGTTTTGTAATGCGAGAAGATTTTTATGACGCCTTGGCTCTTACTCAAAGTTGACTAATGCATGTATAACACAATCATCACGTACAATCATATCTAGATATTGTGATGTCCCAATTTATCAATCCATGGTTAAAGCATATCTGACATCTATCTATACCAACCGATCAACGGTTTTCCGCCTAGTAAAGCAATATCCATTCCAACTGCTCAACAGTTTGCCCCAATAAACTGCTCAACAGTTTATTTCAGATAACATCTCTATCCAATCTAGAAGTTTCCACGGTTTCCAACTTAGGAGTTTTCCAATCATCTAACATAGAAATTTTTGCACGAGAAGTCAAGGCGCTTTCATCTTCGGCGGGCGAACATCGGGACAACTCAGGTTGATAGGATGGCCCAAGCTCATTAACGGCCGCGGGAGTAGGCCTGCATCATGATTAGTAAAGGCAATTGTACGGAGTACTGCAGTGTGAACCGTACACTGGACTATAAATCGGTGGGGACGACTCTGGAATTGGCCAATTGAATAGCGCTTGACACAGTGCTTCACGCAGTCTCGTCAGTCGATGTCGCGTAGCAACAGGGTGATCACCTGATCGGCGCGATCTGTTGAAAATGATAATAAGGCACATGATTTGATTGATGATGAGCAGTTGGAGGGAGAGACATATTTGTATCATCAGAGTGGTTTGCACAGGCGAGAGAGCTTCAATGTCCTAATACAACGCGGTCCATTTCTGGTTGAATTGGATTCTATATTAAATAATGTACATTCAGTTGAAACAATCCGATCCCAAAAACATAATATAAGAATAGATATCTAAGAATAGGAAATTCTAATGTGCTTTAATTAGATCTCCCAAGGCTGGAACTCCATTTCATGATATTCAACATTGTCGGCTAGTTCTTTACCGATAGCACCGCGAAAGTGATCCTTGAGTTCGTTGGCGCAGGAGACTTTGGACTTAGCATCTCTCTACTAATTTTCAACCATGGGTATTTGCTTACCTGCGACAATCATCCTTCCGTACTGGTTTGAAACTGATTCCTTCAGGACCTCTGTAGCATTGACATGGCAAAACCGGGTCGTTATTCGATCATGAGAACCTTCCACCATAGTCTTTTTGCCAAGGGTAGCTTGAGAGGCATCGTAGAGAACAATGCTCAATTTCTTATGTCCTCAATTAGCCTTTGAATGATGAGTGAGTAAAGGTTCGTACATGATCATCGTCATCCAATCGGAGGAGATCGTCCATCCAATGACCCACCCATTCACGCTGTCCTTCAACGGTCAATCAGTATTGGCCAACTCTTTGTGACCATGACACTCACCATGCTCTAACTGCCAATATAGTCTTACGTGTTTAGCACATACAGTGCCACAACGCCTTCCTATCAGTGTCTGTTTGACATATGGGATTGCTGTAGCTATGCCGATTCCAGAGGCTACTATGACCACAGTACCGTATTCAGTCAGCGACTTCGGACATCCATATGGTCCATCGATAATCACTCTATATAGTTTGTTTGGTTTCGTCCGTAACAGTTTGGCGGTGAAGCCATATCGAGTTTTGGCCAATATACTGATCGACCTTGCGTAGCCCTTAGTATCTTCGTCCCACCAAGCAACTACGAAAGGATGCGTCTCTAGACACGAGGATAGCCCAATCGCAGGTAACCATATTTGCACGTATTGACCGGCTCGAATTTTCCATGATCGTGAATCAACTATTGTAATACGGGTAGCATTTTCAAGAGATTCGACTCTTGCTCGAGGCAGGGAGCGGCCAAATACAAAATTGCGAAAGATAATCATGCAGGCATGAAGAAGGGCTGTCGACAGATAAGTTGCCGCACACACGATAATGTATGTGCCTGGCGGAGAAATTGAGTAGCTCAGGTGGCGCCAAATCGCGAAAAGGGCCAGTATAGCGACTGCGAGGTGGGATTTGACAAAGACTTCATAGAACCGTCGTCGAATTAGAGGGAGTACCGTTAGAAATGCAATCGAAGATATTGCCTATTGTCAATGGTTAGCCCGTATTGGGATTGATGAAAACTGCCGCACCAGGAAGTCATAAAAGGCAAAAGATCCCCTTCTTGAGAATTGTTTATGCACAACCTTGATGAGTACGTGAATAGTGCCTTGGACCAAGACCATCAGTGCAACTGATGTATGCAATCTTCGCATGCATTCCAGGGAAATTCCGAGACATGTTGATGCAATATGGATGTTCCCAAAAAATAAGGGGAGAAGATTGACGATCGAGATCGCGCCGGCGCGACGGCCAGCTTGATCCGTGCTGTTGACCCGAATCAGGTTGCATGCTCCCGTCCCAAGCCAATAGGCCGCCTGAACTATAAGCTCAAAACGTGACAGCGGTCGAACGTAGCGAATTCGTCGAAATACGAATGGGTAAACTACATGCTTGAGCACGAAGTCAGAAAGTGGTCGTCGAAGCGTCCGATCCATGTATCGAAAGGTTTGCCAGACTATGAGGATGACCAGCACCCCGCCAATGAACAAAGAGTAAATTTCAGAAAGATCCATTATCGATCCACGGTTAAACTGTGATCGCTTTGCTTTCATATAGCCGCTGCTTTGCCGCTCGGTGCACGTCCATATCTGGAGCACTTCTAAACTTAGACCATCGATCATATATAGGACTCAATGCCCAGTTGGGTTTGTGTCCAGACCAAAATTCATCATGGCAAACCTGGAGGAATTGCATCGGAGCTTTCGGAGACGAACCGAGACATTGGCCAGAAAAGCCCGAGAGCTGAACGAACGAACTGGAGCTGAGGTCTTCATCATTACCAAATTTGACGAACTTTACTATCGATATTCTTCAATGTCGAGCCAGGAGACTTGGCCTCCCAGCCAATCAGAATTAGTTGAGCTTTTGGTAAGTCATATTACATTCACTTCACCTTGGCTTCATGTAATGTTTTACGGCAGGAGCATGGAAAGCTACGACAACTCATACTACCAGGATCGGAGCAGCTTGCACCGCCGGAGTCAGAAGCCTCTGGACCGCAATCTTCGAGCCCTTGGATGCCAGCGTGTGACGACCATCACCATTGGCTTGCCCATACCCATACACTGTCAGGACATAGGTCCTCCTCGACGCCGCAATCTGAGCCTTATGCTCCACACGTTCCTCAAGCAGCTGAGAACCTACCTGATAGTATCAAGACAACGATCCTTCCGCCAGTCATGGATCTTTCCCCTCTGGAAGTACGGCGATCGTGCCATCCATTTATGAGATCTTCAGGAGGAACTGGCCCGTTAGACTGTCAGAATGACGAACAGTATCGTGAGCATAAATAGCGATAGTGAAATGATGTTGGGCTTGATTAACTATATACTGGGTTTAATACGATTTGTGACTCTACGTCACCCTGTCCGCCTATCGCTAATTTGCAAGAGTTTTCCACAGCTGATGTGAAAACCACATCACCACTATGATCCCCACAACCATTGTCCTACTGCTCTTCAAACATGCTTGGCCTTTAAAAGGGACAGGACGTATAGCCGGAGATGTCCAAGAACCATTATTTGTAGAGTTATTTGGTTGTATTGATCCAGATGTGCCACGAGGACCTACACCTGCTACCGTCGGAATGGCGGTTGTGAGAGACGGAGAAATCGGAATGATGCTTAGCGGAGGAGCAGAGGTTGAAGTGAGGGGTGGGTCACGTGCATTAGCCAGGAATTGGCCAAACTGCGGTCCATCGCGTGGATTGATTGCAAATACCATGCCTGCACGGCAATGCGACATGGGTTCTGTCTGTCTGCAAAAGAACCATTGTGGATCTGAGTCCTGGACAAGGAATGACAAAGTGTTATTGGTCGTATTTTGCTGGTTGAAGTGGATGAACCCTGTATCAAAGAGATTTTTAGGCGTGCAAGGTCGTTGGAACGAAGACTGAGTCAAGGTATGGTTGAGCTTTAGAAAATGGAACTCGATAATGTCTCCCACAGCTGCCTCAACATAGGCTGGAGTGAACAAAGGTAAGCCACGCGCTCCAACAAAGACCCGATGAGTATCCTGAGCGGCGTGGGTTGGGGCCGTTGGTGGAACACGGTCGTATGATGCCGAAGGTGTCGCAACTGTCTTTATCCCTTCTACATCAACTTGCAAAGAGACGATGGCAGTAGACGTTCCAAAGCCTAAGCTGTTGTATTTTCAGCATACTCTTTTGATCAAAACCTAGGGCAACAACCTTTCGCTTTCATCAATATGTATCGCAGTACAAAATGATGAAAAGACATGCAGTATTAACAGAAGAAAAGGTTTCATAATGCTTGGATAGTGAGATAGATAAGTGTTTAGTGGATAATGTGTCTGATTGAGATAGTTGGATGTTGAAAAAGCGATGATATTATACACCAAGCTTTCTATTGACTTATCATTCTAACTTAATTTATCTTGAAATTTCTTCTCTTCATAACAAAACCAATACCTGAAGCATTCATATTATCTTAAATTTAGTGGTATGATTTCTCTCCTGGTCTCGTCGGTTTATTTTTAGAAAAGGCACATCAGGAATTTTGGCTTTTTTAAGCATTTTCCAAAAGGGAACATGACCAGGCACGAATTTCTCAGAATTAAGCAGGTAATGGAAGGACAGAAATGATTCGATGATGAAGTGACTCATGGTTTGCGATGACCCATGGTTTGTGTGCTAAATTGGCACTAATTGAGGCACAGTTACAGGGCCTATAGCTGACAATGGAGCATCAAGATCAGGACTGTGTGCTGTTTTCTGACCCCTTTGTCACCAATCTCTTTTCTAAATCCCAAAATTATGCATTCAAGATACATCCCAAGGTTTTCGGCGTTAAAACGCTTCTTGACAGATTTTCCATCTCAATTAATACAAGTCTTTGTTTGTGATTTGCGTGGCCGTGATCATAAGTACGCGCAATCCGACAGCGATCTCTCAGATGAAGAAATTCCGGACTTGCATTGGACAGAACTATAGAAGCAAAGGTACAGTTATTATACAAACGCCAAAGCCATAGAACAATACTGAATTCTCAACTGTTGACTAGGTTTCCGCCTGCAGAAACTGTCAGAAAACGACGTTACTCTTCTCCCATTAGTTCAAAATTGAGGTGATCCACAAAACTAGTCGTTTTGAATTCGCGATCCCATTTACGAGCAAGGCGCAATCTGTCTGGATAACTGGCTTCATCCTTTGATGGCAGTATATCTGCTGGCAATAGATCTGGCAGCAGGCCTTCAGGTGGCTGCATTGATCCATAACCAGAGTCAGGAGTTCTGTGAGGTGTGGCTCGCTGTTTCCCTTTTCCTTTGCTACTTCGACCTTGCATAGGTTGTGCTTCAATGGTTGGCTGGGGCTGATTTTCCAATGGTCCAGGAGGGAGAGGTGTTTTGCTTTTGCTCTTTCTTGAAGTTTTCGTTTGATGTTTTGCCTTGATGACTGTAACCGGACTCTTTGGAGGACGCGACGTTTTGGGATTCTTTTTTCCTTTATTTGTTGACAATTGCTGAGGCATTGTTATAGGAGGAGGAACCGTCATGTTTTTTGCAGGAGGAGGAACCGTCATGTTTGTTGCAGGAGGAGGGACCGTCATGTTTGTTGATATTTGCTGAGGCATTGTTGTAAGTGGAGGAACCGTTATATTTGTTGGCAATTGCTCAGGCATTGTTGCAGAAGGAGGAAACGTCTGAGTCTGTAGATATTCCAGAAATCCGTCTACCAATTGTTTCTTCGATTTTCCTCTGACCACTGGCGCTTCATCGCGGAACGAAGGGACCAGGCGCCTCTTTAAGTCAAGCTGTTTTTGTTCCTCGGAGTCCACACGACTATCACCAAAATACTTCCTGAATGTGGTCATGGTTGCTTTGACAGGGTTTTCGTTGCCTTCCCATGTGAACCACCAGAACTGATGCGGTGTTGAAGTGAACCGATTATCGAATTTGCGCGCACGAAATACGTCTCCAATGCTTATTTCATCGAGCGTAAGCTGGAGTCTTATTAGCTCGTCAACAGGAATTGTTGTGAATATCGGGTATTGTGAGAGGTCGCCAGCTGCTTTGCCAAATTGAGATGCAGCAACTAGCTCCATCACGTTGTATATCTCTCTCCCGCTTTTGACCTGATGTAGTAGGCAGAGCTGGAAGCCCCATCCACACCGTCGAACAGATTCTATTGTTTTCCACACTCCTCGGTCAAATACTTGCCCAGGTCTGGCCTCCAGACGTCTGAAGCCCATCATTGGATTAACTCCGTTGTTAGGATCCAAGACCTCTCCCTCATTATCGTCACCACTGCCATCACCATCACCATCATCATCGTTATCATCATCGCCGCCGCCGTCATCATCACCACTAGCGTCGCTGCCATTGTCGCCATCATCATCACCGTCATCACCGCCATCGTCGCCATCATCATTATCACCATCATCGTCACTACTATCGGAACTAGAATGCCGAAATTTCTTTTTTTGAATCACCGAAGGATGTATCCGCGCCACTCTTATCAATCTCCTCAACGACTCTGCGTCGTATAAATCTCTGGTTCAATGTTAGATTAGAAATAGAAGATATGAAACTAAGTTAGAAATATTGTGTAAACATACAGATCATCATCCCACTCATCAATTTGATCCTTTGAAAGATCAGTGGCAGTTTGAGGAGCCGTATTCTGAGCATTCTTGTCTTTGGCTCCCTTGTCTGCTAAAACCCAAGATAATCTTCTCAAGTTCCCGCTTCATTTACTGTTAACAAGATAGAATAAATTTGAATACTGATTATCATTTAAACATACCGTAAATCTGACGGACTTGGTTGTGTCGTATCTGATACTATTGACATTCTTCCTGTATCTTCCTGCTCTGTAGATGAAGGTTCGACTTTGGTCTCAGGCGTGATTTTCTGCATGTTGACTTCACCAGGTTTATGGCCATCTTCATATGTCACACCTCGTTTAGCTAGTTTTGGCGGTTTTCTTCGAGGTGTTGTAGTAGGAACTGTTCTCCCAGAACGTAATTCTCGAACTCTTTCTGATTCCATAGTTAATATCTGAAAAGATCTAAAACTCAGATAAATGGTATGTGTAATTAACTCAAAAATTTAGAATGGTAATTATTTGAAAATTTCTAAAGACATATTGGATTTAAACAAATTTTATTTACGAAAACGATTTTGGGATATAAAAATATATCTATTTATACGAATCCCGATTGATACGTTCCAAAATAGATTGGATATAATAAGGGAAAAGGCCCATAATCTAAATATATACTTGACTGAAGTCTTGTCAGTTTTGTACCCGATCCATAACCGGATACCCATATATTCTTATACACTTCGAGAGGTGCTGCATTCGACAGGAGAATTGTTCAGAATGTAGACAACGCAGATGCGCCAGACTTAATGTAAATGGAACTACTTTAATGAACCAAGTCTATATTTGATGACACTTTCGTTGAGATCAAGGACAGATTACTGTTTTCCTGGGACAAAAAGGAATGAAAACTCATGCTGATGTCTTGTCAACGCCAAAGATGTCTTTTACTTTCCACTCAACGATGTCGGGAGCTGAGACAGTCAGCACTTACCACATGTCTCTGGGAGGTCAGTTACCTGAATATGATCGGCGCAAGACATGATGGTGCATGCTCCTCTCGGACGATTGGTCCGAACGAAAATCCAAGATCTGGTGTCGAAGCGCTTCATTCTCTGTAATCAACTCTGGTGTTGTACACATATCATCTGACATTTCGTCAAGTTCCATGGCACGGTCGAGCACTTCAACCGATCCATTTTGGCAGTTGAGGTTTTTGTGAAGTTGCGCCTCACTGAGCATTTGCCGCTCTCGCTCCATTATGGTCTCGAGTTGATGAGCCTGAATTTGATGATATAGCTTCTCAACCTCTGTCAAAAGGAAAGAGTTTTGTGTCGTGGCTTGCTCCAGCGATTTTCGGCTCTTCGCATTTGCCTCAATGAGCTGTAACTGAGACAACTGGGATTCTGCAATTTTACGCTCTAGGCCTCTTGCATATCCTGCCATTTTTTCTTCTCGTAGATAGAATCCTCGAAGAAAGTCCCAATCATCCCGACGGCGGCAGGTAGTACAATGGGCACACGTATCCTGTTTGAAATGCTCAGTTCTTGCTGTTAACTGAGACTTTTGCGGTAGAGACTCACGGAGACATGTGAATCCATGAACCTCAAGTGGTACAGACGAGTAAGTCCAAGTAGTGAAATGTTGTATCATAAAAAGATCAGTGGGGATAGACGAGGAAGATTTCCAGCAAAGTTGCATCAACATATATGGTTGGAGCTAAGACATGTCGAAAAGTATAGAGTCGAAGCATAGGTCAGGGTAGGGAACAGGGTCCATGGACCAGCGCGTAATTATGTTTGGCTGAGAGTCCGTCAGAGTAGGAAGTGTTGATACTAAATCTGGACTCAGTGACTCCCCCTCCACAACCAGCTCGCCTGTGGAGCAAGGGAACTGTGCCGCTTGTTGACGCCTTCGAGCAATAACCAGGGATGGAAATTCGTATCCTGCAGCTGGAATATTAGAAACCATCGGGATGGACAAGTCCGACCACAATATAGGCGTGTCTGGATAAGTGTTGATTTGTTGTGGATATTCGGTCTGATTCAAGGTATCAACGTGCAATGAATTGTCCGCTGGTATGTCTGGTTCCCTTTGCTCTCTGCCTGGCGTTGATCCAAGGCTTTGACGAGCTGAGCAAGGATCATGAAATTCTTGTTTCTGCCCAGAAGGTACACGTTGCCACTTCCTCTTGATACTATCTTCGCTTCGAGTACGTGCTGTGTGAATTGAATTGTAGAGATTGGTAATGGAATTCCACGAAGCTGAGGGTTGAGAATTTTTGAGCTGTATGAGCAAATCCGTCTCTTCCCGGGTCCACTTCAGCCGACCACTTGAAGCCGACTTCATTTTGGGAAAACGCCGATGCAAACTTGGTTAGAGTTAAACTCTGATGGTGGTGAGAGAGTAAGAAGCCTCTGGCCTGGTGGAAGACGTCTCAATCGAGCTGGCGTTATAGCACGTCGCGACGACATTGCTGTGATGTCCCAGAGCTGAGAATAGATCAGATCAAGACAAAGACCGAAGAGGACGGCTAATCATAGCCCGCGTCACTGAGAGAACCCTTCCGAGACCTGGACCGTTTTTATCTGCAGCTTACAGCAATGGTCACATCAATACCCCGGTTAGGCTATTAATTCGGAAGTGATCATCACAAACTAAGCCGCACACTTGCATGAAGGATCAAACCACGAGTCAAAACCATACCCTGTTCGGATAAGTTGAGCGTGGCGCTCATGGGGCGGGACGGGGACGGAGCCGCCAACGATTTAGCAGCAGGCAATTCGTTCTCGCACAACCTCAGTCGGGAGGCACAGTTAGTCGGTCCGGTGCATTTTTGCATTCTGCTACGATTGTGGCAGGTGAATAGAGAGGCGCAACAATGTGACGCGCTTGCAAAGGTCATATCCGTGGTGCTGGGTAATCTTATGGGCATATAAGAAAGTTAAAAACGACCCGGAAATCGTCAGAATATCATGGAGAAACATAACCACCTATCCGATGAAGACTTTACTGAGGAAATCTTCTCCACCTTTTCTTGGACAGACCTTACCCACAACGATGCGTTCGATGTAAAGTTACTCGAACAGTCCACATTTGATCAGGACGACCACCGCGGCACGGAATCAATCTTCGCCAACCAATCGGGAGTAGCGCCAGTCGTTCCCAGCATGACATCAAATAACATAAGCAAGGCTGATGCTGGTGGTGGTGCTGCGCCGCATGAGTCATTGCCCGTTTTGAATAAGTCTACCGATTTCATGCATGGTGGTGGCGCGGAGCGGGGGCCGCTGGGGCTCTTAGGGCTGCCGACGAGCGGGAATCCATCGAAACAAGCTTTGCTTGAGCTGATCGTGGCCCTGCAGGAGGAGTGAGTTTATTAGCGCACCAGACATTGACACGCCTATCCACTAACTAGGCATGTACAGAGATACTTACTTGAACATGCGATGTGATAAGTTGAAGGAAAGACTGGGATTATGGGCAGACTGGGCACAAAAGGTAACAGCTGATTTGAGAATTTTGAAGAATGCATTAGGCATCAATGATGAGGAGGTGCCATCTGAGTGTGTGCCGTCCAAGAACGCTGATATGAAGGCCGAACCCTCTGCGAAGCGGAAACACATGTAACTAGAACAACTTACCCAGTGCCGAGGCACAGAATGCCGCCAGTGTGGTCTCTGAAAGAGGACATTGTGATACTTTACTTTACTTCTAGACAGGTTCAACATGGTCCATGTCTTTCCTTAATCTTAGCGAAATGTTGCACGAATCGCACGTTACATGCCTTACGCAACCGGCTTGTGAAGCTTCGACAAGATTACCCCAATCTTCAAAGAGACGGCTTCTTTAGTAGCGACCTTGTCGACCAGTGGATTGAGGAAAATGCTCAGCCGCACGAGATCAACGACCTGATTGACCTGAGTATCGAAGAAGAGGCATCAATCGAAAATGTGAGATTTGATCGTAATGGATACATTCGTACATGTGAAACTTATTCGTGGTCAGCATCAACGTATTCAAGTAGTTCGAGAGCAGATGCGGCAAGGTCGATTAATCGGAAGGGAGATGGACCAACGGCTTCAGAATGTGCCTCCCTCATAGCTGTGATTCATTCAGAAAAATGGAAAGGATAACGGGACAGGAGTTTGACAGTATTTATGGTCCTCTGAAATGGTTTGGTGGCATTTTCTCGGTTGTCATCCAGTTCACAGTCCGGATAAAAGTATCCGATTAGACTTTGCACTTCTAGGGCGGTTTTTTCATCAATGCCATCTTGTTCGCACCGTGTTCGACTTGCTTGGGTGTTCGACTTCTGCATTGATTGTCCCTCTTTGCGTATGACAAAAAATAAGTTCTCAGACGACTTTATGGGATTTTTTACAAAGGTGACCTTATTTCCAGCGTTATGGACAACACCAAACGCGTATTGCTGATTTCGTAGTTCGTCTACGATTTCCTTGAACGCGTCCCGTTCGCTTTGCTCAAAATTGTAGAACAATCGACCCTTCGGAAAATATAGTATTTTTGGATTCGAGAAACTGTTAAGACGCTCCTTTTGATCACTCGCTACACGTTGAGGGCTACCATCGATTCGAAAGGGTCCATGGGTTGAACCAACAGGCAGGATTTCATCAACGAATATCACTCGTGTGACAGTGGTATTCATATCAGTAGTGTCTATTTCCTCTTCGAAGGAGTAAGATGAAGCACTGTCGCTGCTACTGTGCTCGCGAATTCTCTTGGGAGGAGGGGAACTGACAATGTGTGGTAGACTCGGGAGAGAGCTACTGCTGGCGTGAGGTTGGATTACCTCGGACCCGGGTAGAGTGCCATCATCGACATTTGCTGTAGACGGATCGCTTCCGTCGTCAACATCTTTGTCAAAGTCGATATCACCTAGCCCATCTGGCTCATCGAAGAAACAACGGAAGATCTCCTGCTTGAAAGCGAAACTCGTCGCATATATGCCGTTTGAATGAGGGCAGCAGCAACGTGAGTAGATATGATGGAGGAAAAGAAGCGGTCGATCATTGATTTGTGTTGCCAGAAAAGGTCTGCCACACCGCTGTGGCTTCAGGTAATTGCCGACTGTTTGTCGTAGTGAGCATGTGGGAACGGGTTCGGACGAAGTAGGCATTGACTCAATAGCCATTCGTATTCTGCGGACTTCTTGCTGTAGATATGCCACTGGGATCGTGTCGGCATCAAGAGGTCGAAGACTTTTAAAAAGGCTGAACACCATATCTTCTATGTGATTGTTGTTTTCCATCTTTCTCATTTGAGGGGTATCAAAGCCGAGGCTCATTGCAAGCTTGGTAAAGAGTGACCAAAATTGTTCTGAGGTCTCGATTTTGGGTTTTTCTGTACCTCTATCTTTTCGCGGATTGATGCCTGTCATCTGTGGGAAGTAGCGCATGGCAAATAGCCACAACTGCTGATAACTAATCATGAATGTGCTGATCCCGGTCATGTCGACAGTTCCGGTGTGTAGCTCTCCAATTTGCAAGGGCACACATGTCAAGTCCTCTACTGGACTCCAGTATTTCTGATAGGCACGACGGATTGAGCTCTTGAATTTTGGTAGCAGGAGCCGCATAATGTGAGCGCATGGCTCTAAATATTTTGTGTCTTCAGTGAATGTAGCCAATGAGGGTACCCTACCCCGGAAGGATCTGAGGCGATGAAGCAAGTCCGTCCGAGATTCCGAAGGAACGAATTGGAACATATCTTGTCGCAGAGTGTGAAAGGCTTGACGATCAAAGGATGATAGCGATGGCATGAGTAATTGAGAGATGGAGACGGTTTGGTAATCCAAGAGGAAAGGTGACACATCGCCCATGATATAAGTCCAAGATTTGTGAATGTAGTTAAGGTAATGGATGAGTTCCTGAGACGGTTAGCTGAGATGCACTCATAGTTGGATGGATACTCCCGCACATCTTCACACTTCATTGTAAGTATGCGATGAAATGTACCCAGCTGTAGCGAGCCCCACAAGCCAACATATGGGAGCAATTGGTCAAATGCCCTACACAGCGGTTTCATTTTGCTGACAAGCCGCTCCACATCTTTACGTTTGCTTGTCGAAAGCCGTGCTAACCAGCGCCCAGCTTCGGCTTCCCTTTCGTCCAATTGGTAACTTCGTAGATGTCGAAAGATATCTCCGTCACAGAATGCTCGTGCGTTGGAATATGCCTCACGAAGGTCAATCTGTACACGATGAGGCACATCTGATCTTGTCAGCCAGTTTCTATAGCAGCGATCAATGTGGTGACTGTACTGTTCGCATATAGGTCCACCGTCCACCATTTGTCTGAAGAATCGAGAAATTCGTGCGCTGCTTGCACACGATGTCGGCCGTGTAGACACAGAAGCTGAGTCGCCGTAGGTAGTTTCAGAAAAGGTGGCGCCTTTATGGGATCAAAGAGAGGGGCTTTGTCTGTCAATCCGGAGGCAACTAGCGCGTGGTTGATGTCATCTCTTGTAATAAGGGCCGGCACGTGATTCTCGGGCTCCAGACGATGGCAGCCTTCAAGCTCGTACACCCGAACAAGCCGTGCAATGTTTGACGGGTCGATAATACGCCTCCCGACGTATTCGTTGCTAAATTGCAGATGTTTGAGCTCAATTTTAGCGCTTCCGAGATAATACTTTTGTCGGTCCTCAAACCCATCTGGCTCGATCGTGTCATTCGTGGTCGTGTTCTCAGTCATCTGTTCTGTTTGCAAATTTTCAAATCTCACATATCCAACTATATCTATTTTCAAGATGAGCCGGGCTCTATGCGCCGACTTTCTGATCGGACTGGGCTGCCTATTCTTGGAACATGGCTTCGCGCGCTTAAATGGAGGTCATGGCCGCTGTACCTGCAGAGCCAGAACCCTCGTTTGCAGCATTTTTGATCATGGCAAATTGTAATCACGTCGCTTGGATTCAGCTGGCTGGATCCACAGACTTCTGTTTAATTGATACTGGTAGATTTGAGCGCCTTATACAAGGGCTCATTACTCCAGCTCAAAAGACACCTTCACTTTTATTCTTTCTTGGTCGAAAAGCAAAGGACGTTGCTTTGCGAGAGCTTTTTCCGAACAACAATCTTCGCCGCTGTCGCTCTAATGGCCTTGCTGATATCCGGATAGACACTACAACAACTGACTCGAAGAGCCCCATATTTTTCGCTGATGGATATCCTACAGGACCCATCCTCCCGCGCTACATACCCGACCTTTGTCACGAGAGTAGGGCTTTCCCGATACAATGGCCTTTTCAAGAGATCCAGAACCTTCTAGATGTGGCTTTTGCCAAAGTCTTGCTTCCATTCTGTAGTGTCCTCACGGTCTTCATCGATGATTTTGCAACCGTCGATGAGATCAGACAGTGTTTCTTTCGCTGGGCTGCTTTGGGCTTGTTTGCCGGTGTTCCAACACAAGTGAGGCCTCGACTGACAATTATTGAGACATCAACGAAGCACAATGGAGCAGATATCGAGAATCTCTGTCTTGCTCTTCGGGAACGTTCACAGGATATTGGAAATCTTTTCTCTGCAGTCACTTTATTGGGGCTGAATCATGCTAACCTCTCGCCTCGCGCCAGACATAGGCCGCTGAAGGAAACCATCTTTGGCAATATGCATGAGATGGAGATGCTCTACAAGCAATGTCATTGGTCGTTCTCCGCCCATCATCTCCAACGATTCTATCGGGAAGCTCTTCGCCACACTGTCACAAATATATCGGAACCATTTTCTTTTCTCGCTTCAGCGCGACAATATCATGACCCTTGCAGGCACTCCTTGAAGCACTTTGTGCGTTTTCTGGAGCTGGCAAAGGAAAACAATATTCGCCCTGATGGGATGGCCCAATATCTTGCATCAAGTCTTTCGGTAGATGCTTATCCACCTAAAGGCCACCGTATGTCTGCCAAAAGAACCCTCTGATCGCTCATGCTAATAAACGTTCTATTAGTCTTCGAGCCTACCTACACCTTTCGAACCCTCTATCGGGCGACTTGCTATGAAGCATTCCAACAAGTTCTGGAAAACGACCTCGCTACACGATATCATTGTCAACTTGTCCAGGAGTCCTTCGGTTCTCGATTTGGCGAGATCAAAGAGGGATATGGGTCATCCGCTGAGTTACACGCTGCGTATCTCCAATCAGACAATGGCCATTACCTACACATGAGAAGTAATGATACTTGCCTTTATTGTCTGCTCCGGAGTCCTCAACACATATTGAGCTGTTGTCATTCTATCTGCGATGTTTGCGTCAAAATCTACGGCAAAGCTGTTATTGGATGGGAATATAAATACACATTCTCAAGCTGCCTGCTCTGTCGGTCCTTGGGTGCTATGACAGTGCGGTTGAAACCTCCAACCGCAGGTGTGAGGATTCTGAGTGTTGACGGTGGTGGAACTCGAGGAGTTGTGCCACTTGAATATCTGCGTCTTCTACAACAAGAGATCGGAAATACCATTCCACTTCAAGAGCTCATAGATTTTGCTATTGGAACGAGTTCAGGTACGTCCCGTTCTACAATTCTATGCAAATAACATTAATACAGAGTAAAGGTGGTCTCATCGTACTTATATTCTTCCTTTACCGGTGGGATGTTCATCGATGCTGCCAGGAGTTTGACCGCCTTGTCAAGAAACTCTTCTTCAAACTAAGTAATCGAAATCGCTCATTGGTGACCAAAATCAGGGATTATTTTCGTTGTCTGCTCTCGGATGGCTGCTACGATGCGAAGGCACTTGAAGCTTGTCTTCGTGAAACATTCGGCGATTCTCAACGAATGTTTGATCACTTCAAACTCAACGATAACGGCTCCAAAGTGGCTGTCACAGCAACATCTATTTCAGACGCGTCTTCTTTTCTTTTCACAAGTTACAAGCCGGGCAATTTAAGGAAACAGGACTGTAGTAAGTAGCCTATGGTATGCCTTCCAGGATTCGCTCTGATTGAAAAAGGCTATAGACATATCAGACCGGAAAAATTGGAAGATGAGCCCACTGTGTGGGAAGCGTGAGTAAATCTATTATACTATATGGAAAAATAAGATCACTTATTCCTATAACAGTGCAAGGGCAACGTCTGCCGCTCCAATGTAGGTCAAGCGTGGACGGCTCGTCAGATTTTAGCTAAATTTGTCCCAGTCTATTTAGCCCTGCACAGATTGCAGCACATGGTGCTTTCCAGGATGGAGGGCTGAAACACAACAACCCAGTCAATCTGGCTTTGGCTGAAGTTCGCTCCATCTGGCCAGATTGTCGGTCGCCAGATATCGTTCTGTCCTTGGGTACTGGCATGGCCGAAGTTCAATCTCCCACTGCTCCGCACTTCCGACATGTATTCAACGACGGCTTCATTCCAAGATTATATCGATCTTTTCTATCATCACTCGATGGAGAAAGTGTGTGGAAGGATCTCTTGAACCGCTTGGATGAGAAGACGAAGCAGGACTATTTTCGTTTCAATGTGGAGGTAAAAAATGCGCCGCTGCTTGACGATACAACACGGTTGGATGAATTGCGCGAGAGCGTCATCACTCAACCAATGACACGACAGCATTGTCAGGAGATGGCGCTTACACTGTTGGTCTCGACGTTGTTCTTCGAATTAGAATGCATGCCCTACTTCGATAACGGAGTCTATTGTTGCAAAGGTTCCGTATGTTGCCGAAACATGAGCCAAGACGTGGTGACTATCTTGAGTGGAATGAGTTCACACATTGAATATACGACAGAAGGCGGAACTCTTGATACTTTTGACGGCAATCAAGATGTGTGCTCTGCCTGCCATCGTTACCGCAAACGATTGGTATTCTACGTCAAAGATCCGTCCGATGACATTTCGATAGAGTTGCGATTTGACGACTACCAACGACGGAAGCTCAGTGGATTCCCGCAAAGCATGAATTGGTTTGTAAAGCAACAAAGATTGGATGCTGATTTTGGCAGTCCAGATCATGACTCACCAGGCGCTCTTTACTGCCGACTTTGTGATCCAACAATTCCTTGGTATCGAAAGCGGAGAATTTCGAATTCATATCTAACTCCGGACAAAAGGGTCAAGCGTGGGACGGTAGACGCCGGATGAAATGGAACTTGCGGTCATATTCTATTTTGGGCATCGGTCTGGCTATTTTTAATTAATTCATAGTATATAGCTGCCGGCTGGTCCAGATAAGTATACCCGAATTCAATATGCAGACTAAAATGTCACCTCAAAGGCAACAAGATGAACGCCCCAAAACCATGTTTCCGAGGAACGTGAACACTTCCGCCGAATGTATACCTGAAGTGCAACGTGCTGAGAAACGCCGTCTTGAGGAAACAGATGGAACAAGAGAATATGTGCAAGAAACCCGAAAACTAATCAAATCTAGTCCAGGAAAAAGGCCGCCCCGTCTTCCACTACCTATCAATGGGACATCCACGATCTTCTCCAAGCTTTCGGCTCAGCAGCAGGCGGCGACTTTCAGAGTAAATCAGGGTAGTCCATGGACCGCGTATCGGCAATTATTCCGTGAGGACCAGGCCGGGCCAGCTATTGTAGCTTGTCGCGAAGATCCTTCTTTTGCCATCTCTGTGATCAAAGAACACCATCATCCTACCGTTGAAATGATATCACAGCTTCGGGCAATGTCACATACAAACGTGCTTGGGATTATCGAAGCATTTTCCCATCACGACGTACTATATATGGTATATGGGATGATGACGGTCACATTACATGATCTTCAATCCTCTCCGTTTGGGAATCTGGAGGAATATGAGCTGGCAGCCGTATGTAAAGAGGTGAATCAATTGCACACTGCTATTCTAAGTCAAGCTAATTTAAGCTAATTGGACAAGGTTCTCTCTGGTCTCGACTTTATTCATACCACTCTGCAAATCTCACACGGCAATGTCCATTCAAGTAATGTCCTACTCTCTAAAGATGGAGGACTCAAACTTGGTGCGATTTGCCCGTTAGCTTTTTGTCTCGGCTTTTTACTGACGAATTAGCCAATATTGGCAGTAGTATGTTGTTGAATGCTCCCACAGATCAGGCTACATCAGATCTTATGGGACTAGGAGTGATTCTCATGGAGTTTATGGAACCTTCTTCGGCCGATCCTCCGTTACGAAAACTGACTGTAGCTGATCAATCGAAGTGGTCAGAGTTGGTTCGAGATTTCCTAACACAGACTCATGCGCAGAAGCTGCATCTACTCCGACAGGTCGGTTGTATCCTATGATGTTTTAAGCAGCTATTGATTTCGTCTAGCATAATTTTCTTTTGAAGTCTCCCGGTCCCAATTGTCTGATCCCACACGTTTGGGTTGCGGAGCGGACTGTAGATCGAGAGTGGAAGCTATTTTCAGACGAATCTAGAGTGTAACAATAGAACAATATAAATAGCAGAAAAGAAAATTTCACCATGGACGGTTATGGCACAAGGGTGGAGGTTCTTAGTCAGAGTTGGAGCATTCAGACCTTCGGATATCAGAATTTCATAAATCGCTTGATAGCTTGATGTTGGTTCTTGGCTTTTGGCATGTTTCAGACAATTGGAATGCCTCAGCCCTTTGACCGAAGGCTTGAAATAGAAAGAGTTCTAAGTATGCTTTGCTATGTTTGTGTCAGCTGAATGGACCCATACCATGAGTCACACTAATTTCTACCAGGATGGCACCAAACATAGCACCAAAGCGCTACCATAAACCCGGGTCAGTATCCTGGACGACTGGTTGCTGGTCCAGAGAGATAGAACGGCTACAACCAGAAAACTCCCGTGTCCAGGTATAAAATATAATTATTTCAAGTCTGCATTTTACTCAAGACAAAAGAATCGCGCTAACATCAAGATCGAGATGGAATTCAACAAATCTTCAGAACCGCAGTCGCAACCAACACCGTCCGAGGGTTGGTTATCAATTGAATCTTGTACTTGTTCTTCTACTGCATCTTCTTCCGAAAACACAACACCTCCTGCAAATCGACCCGGATCAATAGCACATTTGCTCACGGAAGAAAGTCCAGCTCCGACAAATACGAATATTACAAATCTCCATGATGTTGTTTCTCGGCGAATGGATCTTTTAGAGCGTGATGCACGTCAGCGCAACGAAGGGAACAACGCTCACTTTGCCCTGATGCAGTCCCACACTCAAACAATTGGTGCACTATGCGAAAAGTCGAGCCAACAAATGGAATCGCAAGTACAGCGCCTTGACGGGATCTTAAAATATATCAATTCTGGTCTCCAATCAAAGGAGCGAAGGCTAGCGCGGATCGAGGAAAACCTTTCCACCTACACTGATCGACTTTCGGATATAGAGACGCGTATGGAGGAGTTCCACAACTTCCGACAAGCAGTTGACGCGCTCGGTTTACCGGAGCATCTACGTCATCTTGATGCGACGAACTTCAAGTCTGACGAGGCGATCCGTCGGCAGGTTCAGATCATGTATGATATCGCGCACCTTCACTCTGAGACGCTCTTTCAGATACGCAATGCTATTGGAACAGGTGCTTCACCATGTTGTGGGACAATCTTTCCCTGCAAACATAACAATGAAGCGGGTCAAAAGCTTTAGCGGGAATCACATGATGTCAAAGGGGTGGCTGCACCTTTCTGTTAGCATTCATTTAGTTTTTTCTTTGAATTCAGTCAAATTCATCGCTTTCTCAGTACAAAAGAGATAAGATGTACACTTGTACCACGCCATTGGTACATAATAAAATATGCTCACTGCCCCACAATAGATAAGAATCTCGTACGTGAATGTGAAAACAGCAGGGTGCCGGCTTGTACAATGGGTCAGAAGACCATGGATTGGTCTCGCGCATAAGCAGGGCATTTGAACAGGCCTCGGGATTCCTATCAGCCGCTTCATGCATTAGATTCTGAATGAAGAGGAATGCACATCGTCGATGCGGAGCAGGAATATGAGAAACGGAAAGTATATAATTGAGATCTGAAAACTCTGACCCTGGTAATATCGTGCTCTCTCATTTTCGACTCAGTTTGCCATTCTTCTGCGCCCACCAATACTGAACGACTGAGCGGATACATATTTCTCCACGTTGCAGCTACGCCAAGGTTTGTATTGCTTCTGCGAAAATAGAAATAAACTAAAAGAACAGATGTGTGACGATGTACATGCAATCTTTCGATGTGCCGATAGGCACAGGTCGGCTGCAAACCCCGAAGGACTGATCTTGAAACACATTGCGAGGTGTCGCAATGCTGTACAAACTGGGAACACTTGTCCTCCGACACAGAGACAAATCGCACATGTGCTTCAGGAGGATGACCCGGAAAAAAACTGTCCAGTGTGTAGGGGTGAAACTCCGCCAGAGACGCCATAGTGTGGAAAACCAGAGGAAGTTGGTTCAAATGCTGTAGGAGTAATCTTTGGATTGATTCATAAGAAGTCGATCGATATAATTAAGCTCCAAGCTACAGACATAACAATGGATCTAAGTCATAGACATGTTGCCGGTCTTATTCGTGGTTTGTGCGTGTCGAAGTGTGTTTGCTATTGATTGTTCGGTTCTCCCACCCCAATAACATTCTTCACAGGCATATGATCTGGCCCGAACGACCCAGTTATCGCGTTGAATAAAATGCCTTCAAATGTAAGTTCATCTGAGTGTGGTATGAGAGAATCAAAAATACCATTTACCATCTATAAGACTGGCTTGATATACGTTATGCGGAATCGTCAATAGTTCTTTTTTGTTCAATTCGCTAGTAATGTTGAGATCACATATGAACCATCGTTTGATTGGGATTGATGATTCGAAATCCGGTGGTATATGAACGCTGTCAAATCCAGAGACTTGTATCTGATGGTTGAAATTTCGGTGAAGTATTTCTGAGCAAAAAATTTGTCCAAGAGTATTGGGGCGTCGACTGATGTCGCCTGGAATGTCAGTCACGCAAACTCGTATAATGACTCGCATTTGGATATCCATGAAATTTATCGTGGGAACGAGTGTGATGAGGATGAGCAGCCAAAACTGGGCACTTGAGGACCTGGGCACTGGGGTTGTCTGGGTACCTTCTCAAGTTCTCAAAGTTTGCCCACCCCCCGTCCTGTGCCGCAGTGGCTTTCACTAATCCGGATCGGCGTTTTGAACCTCCGTTTTGTACTAGTGTTAGCTATATTTTAGGATTTCGGTACACAATTCCGCATTTCCGAAAGCATGGGTAAGGTGGTCCTGGCACGATGCGGAGGCATTCAGGAAGGGTCATATTAAGGGCCTGAGTTGCCCAACATGAATCAAGAAATGTACTCTGTAGGCGCCATTCAGGACACGGGATACACGCTATGACCAGAGTAAGCTGAAGATAAATATGAAGTAAGAAGCCTTAGAAGACTTGATAGGGATTTTTCTCAGAGATATTCGTTACACCTAAACAGCCTAACTCGACTGAACAAAAGATGGCGTCGTTTCTTGATGTATGAATCTCCGTTCAATTTGACAAATGTCTTATTTTTTTTTCGCTAGGAGAATTCATGGGAAACTGTCGATTACCCTCCCATTCCCAGACCGGCAAAACTTCCCGTTGATATAGAGGGTTTATTCAATGTTTTGGGTCAGCTCCATTCACGATTTGAGATAAAAGCAGCAGAAGTAAGATTTTGCAAATGCTTTGAAGAGATTGTACTGAATGATTACGTCCAGCTTGAGTTCGAAGGTCTTGTTGGTCCTATTATTTTAGGACGCCCGGCACCTCTAGCGAAGGATTTTACTCCCATTGCTTCCAGAATCATGCACCTTTCTGATTCGCACCGTCCACTTCGTCGAATAATCAACAAGACGGGTTGCGAACATTGGATTGTCGAAACTTTCTTTAACATTGTTATTAAAGAATTCACGACATGGACCGAAATTCAGCGAGAACTGGGTTTGAGAAGCTACTTTTCAGGAATGCTGCGGAGTGTGGAGCGTCTGAACATCGCTGTTCTGGCTGAGTACAATCTAGGCTTTCAACAAGGCTTTCTTGCTTTTTGTGACTCTCCGCAAGCTGAATTGCAATTGAAAGGCGGCAAGATTATGCCGATATGCCCAGCTGAGACAAACCCAGCACCGAAAACTTAGCGATCAGTTGGTCTATGTGTTGCGTAAATCCCTCCTGTAACAATAGTTAGGCGAGGTAGAGAGCCACAGACCGTTGTGTCTACCTATTGAAACTTGTATAGTCTACACTCAAATTTACGGATAATCTTTAATCCGTTCGGCAGTGGAGGCTCTCTTGGATCAACCGACACACCTGATCCTTTCCCTCCATAGATCGAAAAATGACAGAGTTAACGACAAGGTCGTCAGCTGCCGAGGCTAAGCAGCGATTTGGAGAGGGTCTAAAAGAAAACGAAGACTGTGAGCTTTTATGGAATAAACTTCTTCCCGTGAGTATGTTTAAGTCATTTTATACGTATTTCGACTAATTAGATACAGCCTTTAGCCCGAGAGTGTTGTGAGATACATGATATACGAGTGTCGTGGAACTCGAATCCCAAGCAAAAGAAAAAGGAAATGATTCAAAGTTTATGGGATGCATTACAAGATAAAGTTAGAAAGGAATATGGATATACAATTGTTTTAGAGCCTAAAGATATGTCTAAGATTGAAGAGGCATTGGAATGGAGATTGTTAAAAACATTAAAAGATGTCATAAGAATGAGAAATCAAGAGGAGAAAAAAGAGGATCCTTCATTGTCAACACAAAATAGGGGCGAAGAAGGTTCGGAAGACACACACAATTCTCAAGATAACGAGAAGTGGTGGGATCCAATTAGAGGGATATGGAAAACCAAACAAGCAAGTGGCAATGGTTGAGCTTAGCGGGATCAGCTATCAAGCTATCCAAATACTTGTACACACGCAAGGTCAGAAAAGTCAAGCGTCCCCTATGACAGGACTAATGATCCGGGCATGGTAGATTTTTTGAAGCGATGTTATTCTGCGAACCGTCAGCTTGGTACCCTATGTTCCCAGCTTGCCAGGACGACCGAGATGATGTGTAGCTGATTGGCTCTGATAAGGAGGTTGAGGATGTTTTTCCTGTCACAGGTATTGCCACAGCAATTTGCCAACAGGATGTCGGATCCCTGTCAGTTCATGTCGTATTACCAGTTTTCTGTTCCAGGTGCATGTTATTGGCGTTTGCAGGGGTAAATCATGAGGCGCGAGGAGCGCGAGAAGCGTGGGACGCGGCCGGGGGATTACATCATTAGATGCATTGACCCATGCCAAAACAGTAATGCTGACGATCCTTCCATACTACGCGGCCGGAGATCGGGGCTATGTACCCAAGACATGGAACTTGGACTCGTACTTCCAGCCTCATGCCGAGTCAAATTATTTCACGGCAGAAAGACCTATCACATCCTCCCCCACCCTATACAGAATTAGTGGAACGCAAAGCACGTCCCATCACCTCGTTCATCTCGTATCATGGACAGCTCCTGTTTAATGAAATCCCTACTTTGTATAGATCTATCTTCCACCTTATACTCTAGAAGAAGCAGTACTCGGGCACGTTTGGGAATTCAGTTGTGCGCTAGCGATAATGACTTATTTAAATCAGGTGGAAATGATGAAAAGGGAGCGCCGAGAACCTAGGAATGAGAAGCATTTCATCCTGTGATCAGTCGATCATCCCGCGCACATAATGGCCCTCGCATACGGCACATCAATGCTCAGGAAGCCTTGACTTACGCAAGCCCCCCGGCTCCTTTCAAATCTAGTTCCGACGATGCACCCATGTTAAGCGCCATGGTATTGACTAGCCAGATCAATGTGGCTGCCGGAAGGTACGGCAGTGTTCTCCCGGCTTTGCGTACGTGCCTCCCCATGGATAACCTGAATTATTGAAAGAGGAATGTGACTGCCAGTTTATACGCCTTATGTTTTTTGTTTTGAAAAATACCGCAAATGCCATATTACTACCATTATCCTTGTAATATAATTCCCTTACAGAATATCTTCTATCTTTTACCTGAGTCTGTTGCCTTCCCTTGATCATGCATGCTCCCCAAACAGCAACATTAGCAATTACCGGGATATCGTTTCTTTGTGTGGTTCTTCATTTTTTTTGGACAACCTGTGGAATCTGGCGATTGACACATGATTGGAGATTGATCCTTGAAAGCCAAACACCTGCATTTTTATTCTTGGTCATAATGTTTGTGCTTTTGTTAACAAGCATACCGCCGGTCCATCATGTGGACTACAAAAACAGCCTACAATCTGTGTTGGATTGTTTTGTGGTAAGCTTGGTTTATTTTCCACAAGTAAGTTTGGGATTCCGTATCAATCCCATAACTAATGTTTTCAGTTTTGGACCATCGCATGTGCTCGTAAACGTGATGGCTTTATCTCAACTCGAGCTTACTGGGCTTGTGGTATTTCGGTTCTTCTTGTTATTGAGATATCATTCATCAGCCTATTCGGGTAGGTAACTCTCTCACAATTCGATACATCTGCAGCTAAAACCGACAGCATCCACAGAATCTCTGAACGCATCTCTATTATGAGTATCTCGATCATGGCCATGTTACGGTCCACAGCTCTTTGGCTCTACTATCTCTGTGTTGAAAACCATCCAACTGACATAATATCATCTATAAGAGCTTGGTTCACAATGATATCATGGCTTTCAAATTTAATCCCAACTTGTATCATTCTCGGATTAGAATGGAAACAGCAGGAGCGAATCCATTTGGCGTTGTGGGTATGTCTTGCTTCCTGAGGGCTGTGATCGCAACTAACATGATACAGGTCTATCTAGATTGTGCCTGCATTACGTTGTTTATACGACAGGTCATAAATTTGATCTGGGCTCTAACACGTTCTCCTCACAATTCAGACTTAACAAGCCTTGCTAGGCGTCCGAGACCTTTATCTCAACACATATGATTTTTCATCGCTCGAAGTTGTATATGTGGTACAACTTGAGGAGATATCTAACCAATGAGCAAATTTGAAAAAGATAGGATCCATTACCTATGGAGATACTTCGCGGACTCAGAATCCAGGCATCAACGACTCTGACACTGAATCCTAGATTCATAAGCAGAGACTGTTTTCATAGATAATATTGAATGATATTCTCTTCAGGCTAAGAGCCAGATATCAAGGTCTTTTCAGGTTTAGGTGATTCTCGATCCATTGGATTACAGCTCATCGTAGATCCTTATTAGACTAGAATTTAGTGTGTTGAGCAAAAATAATTATGTCAATCACCACCGCATCGGTGATGTGTTGCCGAAGTAAGCCACGACTACCGGATCAAGCTCAATCTTCCTTCGTTTCCCGCTTCCGCAGTAGCCTCCATGCCATCTGGTCTCGTGTGGCTAATCACTTAGTCTCCTTCAAGAACCCTGTACGGAATTGAAGCCAAAGCCCCTTATCATACCGTAATTTGGCTTCTCTTCATTCCGGGAAGTATATATAACCAGGAATCAACAAACAAGTCCATCATACCTAGCATAACCTAACCTCAGTGATACGTATATATTCTTGTCGACATCCCCAAAATCAAGCCTTCATATCATCTTTAGCTCCTGATCATTTATATTTGTTGCTGCTCATCATTTTTATCAACCATTTCTCACTGACTTTCGCCCGTCGTCTTGTGACGATTCGTACAACTCCTGATTCCATAGCCTACCTGTAATCGAAAAGCTATGGGTCAATCACTATTACGAAGGAAACGCAAACCTACAACGTCGATGGTAAGTTGTGCACAATGTATCATCATCGACCGAGACTGACTGCGAAAGCTGCACAACGTATTGGACATACACGTTTCAGTTAGCGAGATAAAAGTAACGACTGGTTCCACACAAAGAACTGAACCCATATCGTGCTCGGCGGATCAAGCTAGTGCTGGCATCGCGGCATTTGGGATGCTTTTAAAGAGTGTAAAGCTGTCTGAGACTACGGTTACAAGAGGTTAACGTCAAAGAAGTAGATGAACAGGTTATGTCAATCTGATCACATTGATTATAGGCTATATCGGGAAGAGTCTGGAAAACAGTGGACTATTTGTAAAGACTGTGTCGCCGAAAATGATCATTCAGATACAATCGGCCAACAGATATTTGACGTCATGCCTTCCGCTTTCCTGGCGCTCGCATCCTTTACTACCAACCCATATCATAGATCCATCATTTTTAAGAAATGTCCAGGCCGTGATGGTTCCATTGTATTGCTGACTGTCATCTCTCTTCTGAGCGATGCTGATTGTCCCATTGCCTTCTGGCAGTAGATATTCATCAAGAAAAGACGAATCTTTGGATTGTGGTTTTCTTGCAAGTGCAAGTATTCGATCCATTCCATAAGCGACAAGGATGTTCGTCAGTGTTTGCAGGAATTCGCTTTGAGGATCCGTTCGGGGAGGGAAAAGCGTATACTCGAATGCTTGGAAATGGTGATTCTGGTCCAGGTACTTTGAATATGGGTAAAGCTGAAGATGGCTAACATCCTCAATAGACTGGGCCTTACAAAGAAAGAGATTTGGCCTTGGTTGACTGTGGATCATAATCATATCGGATTGAAGATGAACGTGTCGATGGAGAAGTTCAATACAATAATCATCATGCATTTCATACTGAACAAAGATTGAGGCCAATTTGTCAAGGATTTCTGATGGAATATGTTGTTGCTGCTCTGGAAGGTCTTTGACAGCATTGTATTGATCGGCTGTTATCATGATTGTTGTTGAAGCCATTGTGTATGCTGGATGTCTTGTAAAATGGCGGCTCTCGAGTGAATTTGTAGACGGTTAATTCCATTTGCCCGACAGAGGGAAGTTATCACGTGAGCATCTCTAGATTCGTCGTTATCAAACAGACGTGCCAGGTATACCTCTACTTACTAACTAGCGCAGAGGAACCGCCGGACGCGAGCCCCACATTTATCCGCCATCGACACGAGCCCATCTCATGTTACACAATGGCCTCGATCCAAGACCTTCTGAGAAATGATTCTGACGAAGATTCTCGCACCGACCCCGGAGACGCTGCCACTGTCGACCTCAAGCCATCCCGTGGCATAAGCCGGGATTCAGCAGACAAAGCAAGATCCATCTACGAATCCACGAAAATTTCGCGACAGTACGAAAAGTTTCCACGTAATCTGTTTCCTTTTCAGATCTTTGAACATCGTGATATCGGGCGTGAAATCGTGGACGAGTGGGTGAAGGTTTATAGAGCGTTCAAGTCATTCAAAAGGACCTGTGCTGATATTGGAACAGAATACAGATAATTTGACGCGTGCAGCAGCTCAAGTCCACAGATCCATTGAAAGCAAAGAAATGATAATATCTAGCTGGTCCGCGATTCGTACGGTAAAACTGTCACATATTGGTAGAATTCGGGGTATAGGAGGGAAGAAAGAACCAAGATTAGTTGCAGTGCTGTTATCACTTGACAATTACAAAAATACCCTTCTTAACAATGTTGACTTTGAACAAGGAGAGGATATATGTGTTGATGGAAAAGCTGCAATTGAGTTTGCTGGGGTGGAAGGAAGTCTCGCGATATTATTCACTCTGAAGATTTGAGGAATGCATCTTCCCACGGATGATAGGAGTCCAGTCTTTGGTTTGTGTAACCCATAAACTCTGCAATTTCCGAAGTGCTGAACCGCTATTAGTATGGAAGGGCAATGAATTGGGAAAGCCACGTACCAAATATTGTGTTGTAGTATCACTCCCATTGCCTGCGGGTAAGCTATTTCTGTCCATGTGCTTTCCGTCGCCACGTAGTAATAGATCCATTGTTGCAACTCTTTGAGAAGATAGTCCATGCTTTTGCAAGCGGAGTCTGATAAGACTTTATAGGACGTGATGGGTTGATTCCCTTGTCATGTTAGCTCCTAACTCCCACGTCTCATGATTCACGTACAAATGATAGGTAAGTGTCCCGAACGTAAATCCCAATATGGCGTTAATGCATCTAGTAAGCGGTGAATCCATAAAGCTGTCCTTTGTAGAGTCTGTAGATATCTCTCAGTCTTCTCGCCAAATTGCTTTCGCATCAGCCCATAAACTTTGTTTGTGGGAACCCCTTTTTTTATCAACACGACACACAAAGAAACAAACACCAGGACTTGAACATTCTTAATTTCCACCAAAAGAATATTTGCGTGCCTTCCTTGGGTCTGTATCGCGACAAGATAATCTTCCACTAAAGTCGTTAGGTAATCTGGGTTCGATTTGTCCAAAGCTAATATCCTTCTGTGTGTGATCGGAGGTGCTATGATAGATCGAATGACATCATTATTAACTCCTATTCCATCGAGTCCGATGTCGTTCAGCTTGATCCACCAATTGCTAGAAATTGGAGTACTGCCCAGAAGCTGTTTAGCCATGGTTCGCCATTTTATCTCAGGAGCGACCTGCTGTTTCGTCTTGGATCTATCTGAGATGGCTCGTGCTGACATTGTCTTTGAAATCCCATGACGTTTGGCTCTATCGATTGATGAGGGTGTGGACACTCTGAACACTGGGTTCTGTTTTTTGTCAATCGACGCATTGGAAGAAGCTTGAGCAAGGCGGTTTGCGGCGTGGCCTGTTGGGTATTCGTTCAATGAAGGCAAGCTGAAAGATTTGGGAACTGAACAAGACATTGGAGGAGCACGCCGTACTTCATGGCCAAGCAATGGAGGTGGAAGACGGCGTTGCCAAGAATAGACAGTATCTATTGTCTGGGTGTCGAAATGAGGGCGTTGGTAGCAACGCAAAGGAGGAAATGCATAATCAGCCCCCAGTTGCAGATTAGGATGCAGAACGCACGACGGACTGGCCTCCAATCGGTCAACACGCTGGTCATTTGATTTTGTGACTAAGCTCCTGTCCCCTAAGACCTTCATAGTTTCAGGCAACGAAAAGCATCTCTCTGTCAAACAAAAGAGATTGTGCCTGTTCAGCTATCGCACTGGCACGCTGTGGGACCCAATTTCGTTCTCTTCAGGGTCAGCCTAACCCACATCCAAGTCCTGCTACCTATGCGGGCCTATGGTGCGAAGCAACAAAGATCCCGGCACCAGCTCTTTCTAATCTACCACTACGGATTGTTGCCATATGCTCCGGTGGCCCCGTCCTCGATCCATTCTCGAACCGTACGAGACAGATGCTGCAAGCCTGTGTTTCTCCCTCATCCTTGCAGTCCACATATCAGATGGCTTATTGGTCATTGGCGATCCGTCTCGTTCCACGGCACATTAGCTCCGCATCGGATGATACTTGGATAAAGCTTCGCTAATACATATTGGGGAGCCATTCCTGAATGGCTCCCATTTGCAGTAATGATATTCTTTCTACCCCCCTATATCTGCTGCAACGCATCAGCTCCACCTCGGATGGTAATTTGTGGAAACTTCGCTAGTCCAGAATGGGGAGCCATTCTTGACGCCTCTGCGTCTGCCACGACGCATTAGCTTCGTATCGAATGGTAATTCGAAGGAGCTTCGGTAATCTGTATTGGGGAGCCATTCTTGACGCCTCTGCGTCTGTCACGATGCATTAGCTTCATATCCGATGGTGATTCAAAGAAACTTCGCTAGTCTGCATTTAAGAGCCGTTCTTGACGCCTTGCGTCTGCCACAACGCATTAGCTTCACATTGGATGGCGATTTGATGAAATTTCACCAGTACAGATCCGAGGCCCATTCCTGATAACTCCCGCGGCTACCCATTCCGCCCACTTACATTTTCATTCGGGATTGATTTGCCACATCTGCTTAGCTGTTCCACTTTGATCAGCCGTATCTCACCGTAAGCCAGATCGACAACCTCGTACACGCATTGAGTGAGCCTTTCACCGCCTCAGAGATAGACTTTTCATAATTGAATAACAGTCACGCATACTTTTCATTGCAAAATGAGTTCTTCTGTATCTATCTTTACCATCAGTGTCTCACGACCCGCCGTGTGATTCCAGGAGACTGGAGTAACAATTCCATAATATGCTCGGGTAAAACAAACAATTCAAAATGACGCCAAACGAAAATATGTCCCGGACTGTAATTCCCCTCGAACACTCCTCCGATTACATTGATATAATTTGCCCAACACGAAAACATAGAGTTCCCTACAGTTCATGCAAGTCTGAAAAGGTATAGTATAGTTGATGGAAAAGCGGTTTTACCAATCGGCTGATGTACCTTAGGAAACAATCTCGATGCTTTGTTCGATCGATGAAGAGCTCGAAAAACGTTCAAAGGATGTTTGGCAATTCCGACACAGGAGCCTAATGACTCCAATTCCGTCAGATACATGGTGGCCTTCGATCGATAGACGGACTACTTTGGTGCTATGTATCAGGTCTCCACAGTGCTGGGATGTACCAGTACTTCCAGGAACAACCCAAAAAACTGAATGTTTATGCAACGTACTCTGTGTAGATCCAGCATTCTACAAGCTCCAGTCTCCGAATACCGTCTTTCTCCTTCAGCAGCAGCCAATCGGACGAAGGCATAATCGATATAGTAAATCTTTCTGGACGGCTTGCGGATTTGTGGAATTGCGTTGCGAGGTGCAGATTGCGAGTTTGGCTATTGATAAGATCCAGTGCACGGCATTTGACTTTCTGAGAAAACTACACAAGAACTATAGGCCGTGCTGGCCCCCTGAGCATCTCGAGTTGCCAGACGAGAGTTATAGCTGGGTTCTCGTTTTCAGCATAAAACTTCCCCATGGAAAGCCGCCACGAAAGTTTTGGACATGGAAACGCTTCTCAGATCGGGATCAGGCAAAAGCTGCCGTGGAAAATGACAAGTCCGAAGGGTATTCGTTGCGATTTCTGTATATTGAAAGCACTTCACATTTGCAAAACGAATCTCTGGACAAATTTGAAAGTTTTTTGTTTTTCCATACCAAGAATGATACAATCTTTCGTTGCTATGTTTACTGTTAGTTCAATCATGATTATACTTTTATATCTCTTATAAACTCTACAGGATCAGTCCATGAACATATAAATGAAGCCTTGTCTCTAAGAGTTTAAGAGGTATACCACATAAATAAGCGTAATTTTAGCGCGCTTCGTGGGACTTAAAATTGCGAGTTTCAGACAAGATTTGCGATGCACAATAGCACTATCTATGAAGATGGTTCACGTCAAGATAGGAAGCTCGATACAGCTGAGATGTCAGAATCTCAATGATCATTCGAATTTAGCGTATGAGCTAATGCGAGGTGATAAACGAGGTCTCATTGGATTCCTTGCACGTCTAGAACCTGATATACAAATGTAAACTAATGTGACTCCGTGTGTCAACAGCCGGCTGAGCACTCCCGTGAGCCGTTCCACCCCTGTGATGTCCACTTAATAGCCAGCTCCTGTTTTTACTATGCATATGTCTGACACGATTTGTTGGGATCGACCCTTCTAGCCATCAATTCTCTAGACATTTCTTTTTGACCAACGCAGTCGATCATTCTAACAGAATCCTATAAGAATCCTTTCTAGCTGCCCAAATATCCTCAGAAGACTATGAAAGGTTGTCAAATCTCACCATTCATCATGGTATGTCTTGAGTATTCTCGCACTTCTTGCCATCAATTGGTTGGAGCACTGATAGATTCAACTAGCAGGATAAGATGGGTGAATCATGTACAATGATAGTCATCTTGCTCGAGAGATCTCACTCTGAGGTTTTGCAAGTCATACGAAATCCAGAAGACACATTCGAGGTAAGTTATCTCTCATAAATAATGAGATAACATCTAAGAAATAGCAGACGTTCAAAACAAAAGTGGAGGAGTTGGCTCAAACCGAATTAGAACTTGAAGGCGTACCAATAAGACCCACCGCTGATAGTTGGAATCCACAAACCTCTCTCCATGTCTGGACCGCGAAAGCTATACCTCCAGAGATTCCATTGACTTTCAACTCTGCATTTGACTCCAAACTAGCGAGTTCGGAAAACCTGCCAAAGATTTCCAATGCCATTGATTTGTTTGAGCAACAGAATGGAACAAGAGCAACATTTGAGTTGAAAGGATATCGACAAAACGGAATAGTGACTCGCAATGTGCTCAAACATACATTTCAAACGCTACTCACTAAAGTACCCGGACTTTTTAGTATCAATGATCAATGGCATTGGAGTACTGGGCAAGTCGTCCCATTGGGACACATTGACCCATTGGGCAACACTCATCAGAAAACAACCTTGGTATCTGTTGATATAAGTGGCGCTTTTGGCAAATGGAGTGTCGACGTTCTCACATTCTGTCTTTTTCAACAGGCAGACTTTCAGCATGGCTTTCCTGGACCAATGTACAGAGTTCGACAGTTTGTGAATGCTGATGAGGCTAAACAATTCATGATCGCTGATGCTGTCAATGGCATTTCAACCATATCTTCCTTTGTGATTCTGAAGAATGGAAACAACAGTAATGAGTTTGAGTGTTACAATCATGGACCCATTTGTTATGGCATGTGAGATTTCTCTCAGAGTTGGATTCTGTTATATTTCGATCCATAGTGAGCTTGTTATCAAAAACATCAATACAACAACCAAAATTTTTTTTTTCTGATGAGTGATATCCCAAAAGCATCTTTCAATCCTGCTCTTTTAATCATAATTTACAGTTTGATAATAGAAAAGAGAGTATTACACAAACAATATCACAATAGTAATCAGTATAACTGTTTGGAAAATATCCATATTTGAGAATGAGAGTATTGAAGTCAAACAACAGAAGGCCGAAACAGACAAATATATAAGACACCGCTTGATTCTATTGCTCAAATGAATTCTGATTCCTCCTCAAGGTGCTATGCTGATCCTCGTTACAGTAGGACAAGGCATTGATGACAGTCCTCTCTACCCGTGTGTTCGGGGATGTGACATCGTACCGAAGTCCTTGCAGCACGGCTTTCCCTAGTCCACATCAGCTGCTCAACGGAACTACCAATTAGGCATAGTAGAAGCCTCTGCGGCACAGGACGGCAGGGGCGCAAGTTCTGATCAGGTACTCGCGTAACCCCAAGCACCCAGTCGATGTCCTTGCTGTCAGTCCTCCTCTTCATCACATTTGCTTTCATAATAGATTTCATTGGTCTTCACCCCCAATCTATAAGAAATGTGGTCAGCTCGGCAAGACCACTTTCCGTAAGATTGTGATATCGTTATGAGAGTCAAGCCTATATTTCTTGAGTTGTGTTTTGTTGGATCAATTGGCATGTTGAATACCTATGGGCTGTCGGTGGTGGAGCATGGACTTGCACGTGGACTCCACAATCAGATCAATCTGGCTGCAAATTACGCTTACAACGTTGTAAACTCTCATCTAACTGCTTATCCAGCTTTTCCAAAGTCGTTCATATTGCTTCCGGTGAAAACAAATTTGCGAACAAACGCATGTCTTATAAACCTTAGTCAATCTTCGCCATCTCTTCCTCTTCATAGGGTATTGTCGAGCTTCCTGATTCGGCGGATCGTGAATCCCGCTCCTGGTCGTCGTTGGAACTCGCAGCTTTCCAAATGATTCTGGTGCCAGATCCAGAACTTAGTTTGGCCCTGAATTCGCCTGAACTGTTATTCCCAATCAACTCTTTAAGAGGTATTTGATCTGCACGTGTTATGCTGTCACGCTGTTGAGGGCCAACTTTTTCAATCTTTGCCCGATTGTCATCTGTTCTTGGGAACTTGGCCAGGCTTGAACCGTGTCCGTAAAACCTATCCTTGGAATCTTGCTTTCTTTTGTGAACAGCTCGTTGATCTGCTTTGAGCTTTTGATCTTTCTCCCACGTCATCATATTTCTGTTCATACGATCAAAGTTGACACCAAGTCGGTTCGAAAGAGCTCGTAATGCCCATTTGGGATAATCTGCTACCGCCTTTTCCAATGTTTCATTCTTTTTGCCAATTTCATCTGATTCTGAGTCGCTGTCTGAGTAAAGCCGTTCCTCATATCCCCAGCTCTCCCACCCACCAATTTCATAAAAACGAACCAGGGCTGTCAAAGTATTTTCTATTAAAAATTAGTTTATGAAAACACGTAGGCATAGGCAATTGACTCACTTTGACGCACTCTTTGAAGAAGCCATAACTTAAGAAGTTTGTCTGGATGGATGTTCAACAGTTGACCATTATCACCAGCTTCATTATGATATTGTACAGGTACGATCTCATCCCATGGTTCTTGTGCGGCCATGTTTGTAAACCTGCCTTCCAGCCCTTTGAATCGCCAGTTAGTTCTCGACTCAAAATCATCCATTCTTTTCTCAAAGCTGTTCAGCCTTTTCTCAAAACTGTTCAACCATTTCTCAAGGCTACTCAGTCTTTCATCCACCATTTCCTCGAGCCCATCCACTTTCTTCCCGATTTTATTTATTTCATCTTTGATCTCCACAGCCTCTGTCTTCGAACAAGCGCCATTATCATAAAGGAATTCAGTTGAGACGCTGAGTATTTCGATTGCGCTATCTAAATACGCATCTTTGGCCAAGGTGTTTCGGGGTCGCTCGGGTAAAGTGAATTTGGTCGAGTGGCTGCTGTGCCGTTGCAACGTGGCTTGTAACGCTTCGAGCGCTGTGTACGAGTACTTATACAGTTCAAGAGCTGGCGTCATCATATTCTGTAGTCAATGAACATTGAAGAGGAAAACGTTGATGATGGTGGTGATGGCAACGGTAATGTTACGGTGTGGGAAAGGTTGGGGCGACAGTCTGACTCAGCAAAAAAGCCCTAGGGGATTTCAGTCCATGGAATACTCCACGTCTCATACTTTTTCTGACCTTACGGTATTGATTACCCTAAAATATCTTTATCTCTACGCACTCACTGACCCTACGCGTTCTCCGATCTCACGCGCTTCTTAGCCCTATACGCTTTCTAATCATACGCACGATTCACCCCCATAAACAATCTGATCCTATGCACTCTTTAGTCCTATGCACTCTCTGACCCTACGTGCTCTCTGACCCTACGTGCTCTCTGACCCTACGTGCTCTTTGACCTTACGTGCTCTTTGACCCTACGTGCTCTTTGACCCTACGTGCTCTTTGACCTTACGTGCTCTTTGACCTTACGTGCTCTTTGACCTTACGTACTCTTTGATCTTACACACAATTTGATCCTGTACGTTGCCTCCTCCCATCCGCTCTAAGGTCCTACACTCTACGCTCTCTAATCCTACACCAATTGATACGCATTCTCGACGCATAAATACCAAATTGTTCCATGATTTACAATACTCGTTTTCGGCTTATTCAGAAGTCATTGTCCTATCTTACCTCTCTTTTTTACAATAGAATTCTGAAACTGTGCCCGCCAATCTGCGTGCTAAATATAGACGTTCGCAGTATGAGAAAACAACAGAGCTGACCTACACCAATCATTTCGCAGCCGCCATTGGTTATAAAACTGTGGGGCTAGCCTGCGGCCAAAGCTTTCGCGCCCTCAACCATCCCCCATTTTGTTATATCACTCCTGTCCACCTTCTCCAGCTTCCTTCTTCCAATATGCGCTATAATGATGAACTATCAAAGCCGATGAAACAGTCTCGCAAACGAGATCGCGAATTCGACTCAGAATCCCACGAACCTGCCTCTAAACACCAACGTCCACAAGTAGAATCATCGTCGCTTATTCGTCCACAGACTCAGAAAGAGGGATCGGTACTGCCAACACCAACGCCCACTACTACATCGCTCGAACAACACATCAATCAACGACCGCAGACGCCGTTCGACGCGGAAACGAAAGCACATAAACAAACTGGCCGGACACAGTCAGAACCGAAGCGTTCCAAACGTAGGCTTGACGAACCCGATCATGATCCATCCACTAACAAGCGTTGTCGTCAATTCCCATCGGACTTGGAGTCTCGAACAGCAAAACATCAAAGAGCTTGGTTTATTAAACGCTGGCTGCATAATACTGCTCAATCGAGACTGGTTCAAGAGAAGGTCCAAGGCAGTGACAGTCTGAATATCGACGGGGCGGAGGACATCACTCCAACTATTGAGCGACTTCCTGAAACAGAAGTAGCGGGCGACCACATGTCACAGTCGCAGGATGCAGAGAGCAGCCAGGTCTCAGGGTCGGCGCCGTTATCTGAGAGACTCAAGACATCGAGCACTATGTACCGTGCAACATTGAAGATGAATGGGATTGTTATCGACAATTTCGGTACCGAGAGACCACACGATCTTGACGATTTCGTCAAATGCGTACGTAAAGTGCGTATGTCTCCAAGACTGGGGAAGGACGAGGTAGTCAGCGTTAGACGCAAGGTCTCAGAGATCTGGGATAGCCCTGAACCCACGGTCTCCGAGATCATCACAGCTCCCCTCTTTGATCTCGCCGATCCTGCCCTTGCGAGCGGACGTGATATTCTGTGGTCGTCTCAGCCACTACCTCGCAGTACCGACTACTCGCTCATCACACCCAAAACCGACCACCATCTGGGTTTCCAGCCTACTCTCAAGTCCAACTGGACTCGGGCTGAGCTCGCTACGGCAGATCATCCGAAGGTTCGACCATACTCACAACCGACTCGAGAAAACCTATTTCCGTCCTTTCTTTTTGAGACTAAGTCTGAAGCCACCGGTGGCACGTTGTATGGGGCCGAAGCTCAGTTGGCCACTGCTGGCTTTCACCGAGTCAGCTCGTTAATATGGATACTCGATCAAATCGATCCGGATAGAACTAGATCGAGTTGCGACGCCATCGTCTTCTCCGTGGCCCTCGATCAGAGACAGGCCGTTATGCACGTGCATTACTACAACCCAGAGGACCAGACGTTCTATATGTCCTTCATTGACAACTTCTATTTGACAAAGATAGAGGATATCCAGGGATGCCGGGATCATGTTAAGAACATCGTCGAGTGGTTGCGGGAGATCCAGCAGCCGATCATCCGGGACACGTTGAAAGCCTTGCATCCAATCACACAGTTGTGGAAGAAAGCCCGGTCTGCCAGCGCTATGACAGATGAAGTAGACTCGTCACACAGGAATAGCAGTGACAGGTCGGCGAAGATTCAACGGAAGTTGTAGTTACTCAGGTATTATGAGAAAAGAAAAGCTATATCTATTATTACGTCCATTATCATTGATCGCCATATCCCGTCCGGTCAAGCCCAATCATCTCCATGGGGGACGGAATCCAGCTCTAAGTTGTTAATCTCTATTTTGGCACAATCCGTTTTCAAATCGTGCACAACATATGAAGGCTGAATTCAAGCGGTTTGATGAGGGCTAAAAAAGGGAGCGCGGCCAACTCCTAATATATTTGCCATCTTGTGACCAATATGGATCATGCCTCGGAACGGTCTTTCTACAAATTGGACATCCTCTTTTCGACCACCGTCCTGATATCGTGAACCAGGGGTCGAGATGATCTCCACAAAATGGATGTCCTATGGGGCCAGTGTCAATAATATCTTCAAAACGCTGTTTCAATGCCACTCACCACAGGGCAAGTACAAACGTGCGCGATTTGGTGAGCCCTCCAAAGAACACACTGAGCACACAACACCGTACAACTCGATCATATCGGAACACTTTGGATGACCTCTTTTTTGACATCGGAAAAGCTTTCTCATCGAAGGTGTCAGTTTCAGTTCGGCTCTCGTAAATGCGTCGAGCATTTCGATGGCTGCAGATATATGGTCGTCCTTAGATTCGGGCCTGGCTTCGGCGTTGAGCCAATCGCGAATTGGCTTTGTGACGCATTCGCTACAGTACATCTTCAATAATAAGCAAACAGAGGGCAAGACTAAGGTATGAAAGAACTCACACAACCGCACGATTGAAGGCAGTATGTCCTCTGACTGGTCTGAAGATCTTTCTCACATCCGGAGCACGAGTAAGACTCCCGTGTCCGTATGGAACTTCCTATATCATCCCAGTTACTAGTGAGCAGGGGGTAAAGGAGGGAAGATCTTACCGAGCCGTCTTCGCTTGAGTCCCCGTCGTAGCACCTCTGTAGGGGGTGGGAGGCTTGCATCAGAATCATCAGAGATGAGAATAGGGGTGTCCGCCATGCCAAAGAAGAATAACCACGTGATAAGGTTCAACAAAGAATGCCCACGTGATAGGGAACAGAGAAAATGGACACGAGAATGCTTCGAGTATGGAAGAGGGGGAAAGACTTACTTATATAGACACAGTTGAGGTCCTACGCACGTGTCTAGACCTCTTTACCCCCAAAGGGGATCCGTTCCCCAAGGATGTCATTCCTGCGGAAATGTGCTGCAAAAGGACCGCCGACACGTGAACCAATTGTAGAAGCTCTCTCATAATGAACCTAGTCTATCTACAAGCTGCAGATGTCAGACGCAGGGATCCATTCATCGTCCCAGCATACACGGAGCCAGCCCCCAGCACCTGGGCATCTCATATCGTACGCCCTGTTCGCACGCCATTCAACGCCATCCCAAAGGACCCATATTTCGCCCCCAGCCTTAGTGGAGACGTTTGACTTTGGGATAGCGCTATCCCACCACGATACCAATACCTTCCCAGACCCTCCAGGACCATCGTCGCGCTCTAGGATCGCCCGAACGCCCCACAGCGACTCCTGTGGCACGTCACGGCATGCTGACGACATCAGTCTCTCTACGTTGTGGCTGTGCATGATACTCACCATTTGTGCTGTCTAGGAAGTTGTTTTGGCTTGCAAACAATGTGAAGGCCTCCTCGAGATCATCGCCAGCACTCTGGATGTAAGAGATCGCAATAAGATCAGGAATCTGTGGGTCGGAGTCATTCTCGATATCAATAAGAGGGAAAGATCCTGGGTCGGTGATCATGGTGTTCAGAGTCGAATGCTAGAGACGGAGGTTTGACCGGACAGAAGGAGAAAGAGAGATGATCGAGCCAGTGGGGAAAAGAGGTCCTACTTATACCTGCCAGCAGCTTCATCTCGCTAGGACCACAGCGAGACGGGGCTGGGGACCTTGCTCTCCGAACAATGGTCATGATCAACTTCATTGGTTCTCCTCGGAAGTTGCGTCACGCACCGTCCAGCTGCGACAGAGGCAGCACGGTCTTACAGGATGCCGTGCTATACCGCTCGACATCAGGCTTTGCGATTGGTTACAGCGCACTTGGTGCTAGCTAGACCAGCCATCGAGGCGTCAACACCATGTCGATTGGCAACGGCCAGGCGATTGCCTCCTCTGTAGCCCATAACGGAAGCGGGCCGGAGCTCTGAGCCTTACTAGGATCGCAACAATCTAATTCTGTAGATCACAGGCAGGTGCCTGGCACAGCAGAACAGCTCACACTGAAAGTCTGACGCTCTGCAATACTGCCCTCCGCGGCGTCATACGATGCCAGTCCCGTGACGGTTGCCATAGCATCTCCTTCCGGACATGGTCGAAGCTTGATGGCATGGACACGACTGGCATGATTCTTGAAATGTTTAATATTGTCTACCTCAACTCCATTGCTTGAGCAAACAGGATGGGGACACATGAAGCTGGTGTTTCGAGGGATGTTCTTCAAGTGTTCGTCTTCGACATGACTCCACATCTTATATGGTCGTGCCCAGCAGAAGAAACGCTGCGCTAGTGGGAGACCGGGGGCGCCCAAGCAAAATAGACATTGCCGCGGCTCACACTTAAGATTGCATTTGACGGCGATTCGGGTCCCGTGTGTGCGTTTGAGTTCGACATGGGGCCGGTGGTTGCGACGACGGCGATCCCGACGTTTACATAGCTCATGAAGGGCGCTTATCCATTCGACACGACGGCGGAATTCAAGCTGTGCAGTGACATGAGTCGGTTGATCAATCAAAATAGAAGCTACACGTTGGCGCTCGGATAAACTATAGACCGGTTTACTGGCTTTCGGTTTATCAATCTTGCAGTCGATGTCAATATGGGCGAATTGTCGTTGCAGCTCATATGTATCGCTGTTGTCAAAATGCTCCTTTCGCACTTTTTTTAACAACAAACGTTTCTGCTTGGTTTTATAGGCATTCAAGTCGCGGTGGGCCACCGTATGTTCCGCACGAAGCGACTCCAATCTTGTGGCATATCCTTGTCTTGTATTCGGATCATCAGTTTTTTGGTATCGCTTCCTGACCTGGCGAATCTCCGTGTTCAGCTCTGCTACTTTGTCCGCCTTGGTTCGCACAGCTATGCTTTGGGAAATCGTCTCTTGTTGTTGTACCGTGAGAGCGGTTGGCGCCCTGGGATCTGCCGTAAAACCCATGGACGCAGTCTGTTTGAAAAGCGCAGCATTCTTCGGTCGATTGAAGAATGCTGCTTGGACATCGCATTTCACCTTCTGATTCAGATAAAATTGGAAAACGGTTGAATCTGAGTGTCCCATAATCTGGTCCCGTTCTGCAGCAGTGGCAACACCTAACCAAATTTGTCAGCACATGATTGAATAGTATAAAATGGCATGCTCACTGTCCACCGCATTTCCGGTTCCTCGCCGTATACAATAATGCGTTAAGGGTTGTTCGTAGCCAACTGCTTTACCCAAGCGTGCAAGATAGCGCCCTGCTGTTGCTGCTGTCAGTGGCCCCAACGACGAGGTCTGTGCTCCATCTGCTGCCACTCCTGGCTTCCACAAAATTGGCTGGTCTTTCGACTCTGCTTTCCAATTTATCGCTAGGCTCGATTTATGTTCCGGGACCTGGGCGTGGTAAACATCCCCTGCATCTCGTGGTTCGGATGCAATCGCGCCATCGTGCAAAGCCAGGGCGAGCAATAGTGTGACAGGGCATAGGAGGGGGTCAGGATCCTCGTAGAATAGGAAGATCTTTCTATCGGGTTGTGTAAGCCGTTGTAATGCTGAGGGAACTCTGTCCAGCTCTAACTTACGGTTGACTTTTATGGTCTTCTCCTTTCCCATGTCGCAGCGTCAGCTGCATGACGACTCTGGCACGCTGTCCGGGCACAGCAGGCCGGACAAGCCGCAATTTTATGTCATCGTAGCAGATCGCTTTTGTCCGCACCTTCCCACCATGAACATGGGAGTCTTGGCCATCGTTATCTGCATTTCTGATATGCTCATCCGCTTCCTCATCTGTCCAAGAACCGTCAGCGGAATAAGCTGGAGATTTATTATCCTCGAAGCCACTATCGTTATCGCTAACGAGTCCATCCGAAAGATCGTCACTGTTTCGCTTCTCTCGTGAGGAGCTGTTCAGAATTGCGCCAGGGCGTCCGCCGGTGTAAGCTGCGATCAGAAGTAGAAGCGCTACTTGGATACGCTGACGCTCGTCGCTGAACATAGATGTGTCGGTTATCCAGAGATGTCGAAGCAGTTGGATGAGATCGTCGGCGTGTAACGTAGGCTTGTCGGACACTGAGTCATCCAGTTCAAAATCGTGTCTTAGAATGGAGTGCAGATACTGTCTTGTGATGAGACCTCCTAATCAGAGTTGTGCTCAGAGTGGCAGCTTACAGTCTTCACATCTCGAGTCAATGTGGGATCCATGCTTTTACCGGTATGGTGAAGGTAGAACCCTTGGAGACCTTTCCAATACTGCTCAAGTGTTGTGTATTTTTTAATCTTACCCTTTTGCCGCTCCAGCAGCCATTCATAGAATAATTTGAAGTCTGAGGCGCGAGCACATCGAAGCATCTCGATAGCAGTTCGGTTGTCCTGCAAATATGCATGATATCTAGCAGCATTAGGGTTCGGTATCTAGTGTCATTGTTTGTGCAGGATGTGGTACATACTGCATCCATTGTCGATATATTTGTTGATAGTTATCTTCAGTTCTGACTGCCAGTCTTCTAAGATGTGGCCCTCTTTTCTCGAGTCGATCACGTTTTCGTCGGTAGTATTCAGGAGAATGGTTAGTAAAAGAGGTTGACTGTCGAGTCATAATGTATGGAATGTATCTAGTTAATCAAAAAACAAATGATAAAGAAATGAGAATCAATCGCATTGATATAGTTTTTCAAGAAAAAGAAATATGAGAGCCTGTTTCTGATTTAGCAATAGTTCTAAATTAGAAATTGTCAAAAACTAAATTAGTATGCGCTAAATTTGGGCGTCATTTCCCCCGTCCTGGTTTTGGTGGGTCGGGGGAGCTAAAGCAGCGGTAATCGAGACCGAAACGGGCACCGGATTCCCCAGCACATAGCCTTATTGGAGTAAGACAACTTGTTCAATTTGCCTCGCTCGAGGTGGAGAATCGGATGATTGTCATGAGTTGTAGCTCCAGGATGCTCAATCAAGCGATACCGATTTCGATAATCAAAGTTGAGATCGGCCATCGATCGGCCATCACGCGATGTAACTAAATAAATGGTTGACGCGGTTCCAGTCTGTTCTGCAATAACATAGGGATGATTGTAGCCTCCTTGGTTTCCAGAGAACTGTGTGTGAATGACAGAATCGACTGGAATGTCGTCTTTTCCCTTAAGCCAAGCAATCGTGCCTCGACTAAGACTCTGGGCACAGCCAGAACTTCCTTTTTCCTGCCCGGGGGCAGACGGGAAAGAGGGAGGACTGGGTGTAGCAGAGCATTTCCTGCGCCATTGCGGAATTTCCGATGACGATGAAGTTGATGAAGCAGAAGAAGTTGTTGAGCGCCAAGATGAACTTGATAGGGAAGAATTTGATGATGAGGTTGAAGATTGAGAGCTCGCAGAATGCGAACGCTGATACTTGTGGTAAGGCATTTTGACAGTTTTGAAATTTTGAGATGCAGGAAATGAAGGAGATAGAGGTAGGTATAAGTTGAAGAACGGATTCTCGTATAAATTCTCTGTGGAGAACGCGTAACCAACATTTGAAAAGTATATAGCTTTTGTGTATCCACCAAAAGCCAAACATCCTGCATCGCATAACAACGGGAAACTTCATGGAGTCACATTGAGTTACTTGGTTGACACCACAGGGAACCGGAACGCTGAAAGCCAATTCATGGTTCATGAGTAGCCCGAAGTTCTGACGGTCCGAAAAATGCAAAAGTTTGGGTTGTGCAAAGTTACTTATCCAAGAACGTTATATATTGCGTAGTGAGGCGAGCAGATTGATGATTTTGGGACAGTTCGGCTTTCGCGGTAATTTTGAGACTGAAGCAGATATCCTCATGTTCATAAGTTCCCTACAGTATTGAACTAGAATCGTGGTGATATGGATGAAAGCCACAACAAGAGCTCTTTCCCAATCCTCTTTTGTAATGTACAGATGGCTTGATCCAAGCCGTACCAAGGAGTTGCCCCGAATTGCCCTACATGTCTTTCCAGGGTGATAGTGATTATGAAGAAACCGAATCCTGTTTCTAAACTCGGGACACTGTAGTCGAGAGCGTTGATCTTTTGACGTCATGCGTCATTTATCGCGGAATGAACGAAAATTTGGACATGATGTACGAATCGACAAGCCATGGTTGCTGTGACCAAATCGAGAAGGTTGTCCAATGTATGAAGCTGATGTGCTTTGAGCTTGCAAGCGGTACGGAATAAATCGGTTCCAAAAGAAAAGAAAAGTTAAGAAAATTTTTGTGCATTCTGTTTCAACATTCCAAAAAAAAGAGGCAAGCAAGGATCTGCGTTCACGGGATTTCAATCTTGATCTAGGTAAGCAGTCAATCGATAGAGCAGTACGGAAGACAGCAGTGCTACATGAATCCAAGCAATGATACTTTAAGTTCTGTACCGAACCATGGGAAAAACATGTAGTATATGTTGATAGGCGACAGATAGACTGCACTTAACCAAGCATAATGCGGCACTAATATTTGAAGAAGCATGTTGCAACTATGGTATCTTTGCCGTCTAGAAATTCTAAAAGTGAGAAAAAGGGTTGGTTCAGCCATGGGACGATCCGCATGAAGGATACAAACATGTCCGAAGAACTCGATGCAAATCTACGAAGACTGCGAAAAGGCTCCATCGAGTATAATCCTGTTCTTAGCAAGGTTGGATACACTGGCGTATGCTTTATGTATGCTCTGGAACTAATAGTGAGTCGGTGAGCTTCCCAAATAGCATCGACAGCATACACATGACGACGTGGAGAGAGAAGAATCACCTTGTTCTTGAAGTCTGTTTAAAGCTCTTCTCCCACGTGGGGTTTGAAGTGAAGCGGGAGCACGGGCACAGGACGTGCTGGGCATCAAATGCGGATCCGATATGGCGGGCTCAAGGGAACGTGGCTAAAAAGGTTTATTGCACGAGCCTCCATATACGGAGATACGGAGATGGGTCCATTTCCTGCATGCTGCATCAATTACTAATGGAGCGCTGAATATCCCGTCGCCCTACTAGCAAACCGTGACATGTTCCGGAAATGACCGCACCTGCTCAGACTGCTGGTTTCTGGCGGTGAATCAACTGATTACCTCCAGGCTGGCTGCTTCCCTTTCTTAGACCAACCGACAACTGCCGGCATTGGACACCCAATCACGACATCACGTTTCGTGAATCTTATCAGGGGAACTAAGGGGGCAGGAAAGAAAGATCAGTCGACAAGGCGTCCCAGCGCGATGGTACCATTCTTGGCTGCGCAACACCATCAGCGCACTAACAGCTTCCCCGACCCGGTCGGGTTGAGTAGTCTAAGACGGCATCGTCGGTTTGCTCCCGCGCCCCCTGCTACGTCCATCAGCGGGATTGGCGGTTGGTTAACCGTTGTCGTTCGTCACAGCATACGCGCAACACGCGACCCCGTATTGTGTCCGTTTGACGCATCCAACCTCGTTGCCGTCGGAATAACGAGGAAGTGAAGGATGACACTACTCTTTCTCGCCATGATAAGCGAGCTGCACTAATTATCAATGATGACAAGAGCATCCAGACGTGGCACGAGATGAGGGCAGGGATAACCCCTTGCCTGCCTGTCGGCACGTTCCTTGGCGCGTTCTTCAATCCTACGCCCAGCAGCAAGCTCAAAAATAAAAACAAAAGTGATCAGTCGTTCTGACTTTATCAACTTGTCCTACAAGTGCCTTCCCTGCCTACTCAACCACCATCAGACAGGTTTCAGGCCATAGATAAGCTCATATCTATCGCCCCAAGCCACGGCAGCCATCATGGCCATTACGTCGAGCTTTCGTAGCTGACATTTGGGAGCACTCTCAAAATCTTTTTGGGGACCTTTACTTTAACCTTGTTGTTGCACCCATTTTTCAGCCTTCCACCCACGTGGACAGATCCCCATTGGTTTGTGGTCCAGCTTGTATTTCTGGAATTCACCCAACCGCGTAACTGCAACGGTCATACTTGCGTCGGGAGCCAAGACATTGGCACATCTTCTCCATCTTTGACTCATTTTCAACTTCTTGGTCTTATCTCGGTCCACTTCCCCCTACCATCGACAAATTAAATCTTCATCCAAAGTTTTCCAAAATGTGCCTTGCCGAGCTAAGCGTGAGCACCCTTGATTGTCGCCATCGTTGGTATCACCTCGTTCGCAGCTGTTCTCCTTCTACAAATCTGGAGAATTGCCCCGACAAGCTCAAAATTGAAGGTTGGGAGACCAAAGTCGCCTCCTGTCCTTGGTGCGACCAGGACACTTCGACTGTTCCCCAAGAGTATCGCCTCGTTGGCAACGACAAATCTCCTAGCATCGGTGGACTTTCACGTGCGTCAAGTACCGTCAACTTGGAGCCCACTCTTATCTCTTCCCGTCATGAGAGCAGGAGAGGCAGCCTTGCCCGCACCGACAGTTCCACGAGCCTTACTGAAGCAGCTGGGGAAAGGAATCGAGCTCAGAATATGAGGATCCAATGGTACCTCACCACACGTCTTGAAGCAATTGCTCAGGAGGAAACGAAAGATCGACCGAGTACTAGTAGGCGCTCTTCGACTACGGGGTTGCCGCTTTCCTCCACTCCAACCAATGCCAGCTCAAGCACGGCATCTGAAAATGGTGGAATCTTTGGTAAAGGATGGAAGAAAGGCAAAAAAATCAGTCGCGGTTTCTTTCGCTGAATACTACAGATGACAATACGGCCAATAAAGACATCAAACAACTTTACCCAATGGTAACAGCGAGCATGGATTCTCTACATTGTTTTTTGCTTGATGGCATGACTTTGCTTGAGTCTCTTATCATCTCGGTCGCGAACTGCACAGTTCGACGTCAATCACGCCGACGAGAGGGAGGACAGCACGTGGACAGTTTGAGGTTGGTTGGGGCTAGAGGTCGCTCGATCGCTACGTCAGGGGCTAGGATTTGAGACATAGAATATCGGAAATTCTTCATGCTTACCTACAAGAGAATGTTTATACCGCATGAAATTAATCCATGTATGGAGTGCGTGAACATCACTTTTGCATCAAGCTGTTCAAACGAAACAAGACGTGAATCCATCCTTATCCTGAGAACACAAACGTGCGAGCATCCGGAAGCACACTGATAGGTTATTCGAGCCTCCGATCGCATCTCAGTCCAGGCAAGCCAAACTTCGACTCTCTTCTAGTGGGGGCTGATTCTCAACCCTAGGTTCTCCATACTTCCGCCCGTATCCTCACCGCCACTACTTTGTCCAGCATGCTTGTCTGTGTGTCCGAAAAGGAATGGCAATTTGTGTTAAATCTTATCACCGAAGCTCGGAATAGTACCAAGTTCGTGAAAGCAATCATGGAGCCCGGAGATAGAATACCGGCACACTTTGGCCGTTTTTACAATACCTTACTCACCAATGGTCTCGGCAGTGTTAACCAAAGACACAGAGATAGGAAGCACTCACCAATCACATTACATCACCACTATTTTTTGCATGTATTGAGTGTTGAATCGACATGAATGCCATGGTAAGCGAAGATAAGCTTTCCTTTTTTATTCTATAGCCCATGACCTCATAATCTAAACAGCCAGTGGAGACAAGATGGACGAATTCGTACGGATGCATTTCGACCTTATGTTTCATTACTTTCAGGTCTTCCCTATCGCAACAACAGGCGACAGACAAAATGACCCTAGGTAGGGAAAAAAACGATGAGGCTCAATTCAAGATTGGAATGCTTTTCACTCATTGGTGGATCTTTTTAAACAGCATCCAGGGTTCTGGGCTCGGCCTGTGCTTGTCCATCTCATTACTCTCCGCATCTTTACCCCAGGCTTGGCAGACGCCATAGCAGTCGATCTTTTCGCCGCAGGGCAAATCCCCACGGGACATGCAGGTCCCTTCAAAAAATGTTCAACGCTAGAGCAAATGAACTACCTCTTTGATCTATCGACAAACCATACAATTTTCCGTCAACATCCCGGCTCTTAGATTTTTTGTATATAGCAATTGAGTGTACCCAGCATGGAATTTCCGTCTTTGTCGATTTTCTTCTTCCTTGTCTGCCAAGATGTCTCTCAAGACCATCCTCACCTTCCTCTCCTCTCTATACCTTACCGCCGCACTCCCCTCCCCCTCAACCCCCTCATACGGCTCCACCTTCAACATTTCAGCATGTCAACTACCTAGCCCCAACCCTCTCACCGACTGCCCCGCCAACACCATCCTCGTTGGACCCACCTCCAACGCGCACTTCTCCACCATCCAATCCGCCATCCTCTCCATCCCCAACACCACCACCCCCTACACCATCCTCATCCTCCCCGGCAACTACACCGAACAGCTCAACATCACCCGCTCCGGCCCGCTCTACCTCCTCGGCCAAACCGCCCACCCCTACTCCCCCTCCGCCGGGGAGAACCAAGCCGGCGACAACCCCGGCACCAAGAACCGCGTCGTCGTGACCTGGCACCAAGCGACCGGCACCGCGACCACAGGCACGCTCGACAACGCATACACCTCAACACTGACCATCGCGCCGACGCTCAACGCATCGCTCACGGGCAGCGGGCCCGACGGCAACACAGTGCCCGCGGGGACGCCGTTCGGCAACACCGACTTCCGCGCGTACAACATCGACTTTGTGAACGCGTACCTGCCGTACAGCGCGGGGCCGTCGCTCGCGCTCAGCGTGTCGTACGCGAACGCGGGCTTCTACGGCGTCGGCTTCTTCAGCTACCAGGACACGGTGTACGTGGGGAAGCTGGCGAGCGCGTTCATGCACGGCGGCACGGTCGCCGGGCAGACGGACTTCTTCTATGGGTTTGGCACGCTGTGGGTGCAGGGTATTAGTGTGTTGTTGAGGGGCTGTGGGGGTGGGATTACGGCGTGGAAGGGGACGAACACGACGTTCGTGAATAAGTATGGGGTGTATTTGCATGACAGTGTGGTGCGAAAGGCGAATGCGAGTTTGAGTATTGAGGGACAGTGTGCGTTGGGCCGGCCTTGGGTAAGTGTCAGTCTGTGAGGAAAGAAAGGGGGATGTGGGCGCATGTCTGAGGAAGAGGGCTAATTGGAGATCACAGAACTCTCAAATGCGGTCGATCTTTGCGAATAACTACCTGGATGATAGTATTGAACCGTCTGGATACGTTGGGTGGCAGTCCACGGATTCGAGGATCGATTTCAATGTAAGCAGTTTGTTCGGAATGCCTGTAATTGATGGATTGACTTACTAACCTATGTTAAAGACTTCGATGGCAGAATACCAAGACTATGGGCCGGGCTTCAACTTGACCGGACGACTGCAGGCGAGGAATATCACAAGGGAGCTCACAACCAAGCAGTATGAGCCGTTTTCGACACCAGAGAAGGTCTTCGAGTATCCTTTCTCAGGTAAATTTGGAAATGTGGCATGGATTGACCCTGCCTCATATCCCTAGTTTACAGAATGAACTTGGTAGCTGTTTTGAAAATGATGCTCAAGTCCTATGCCGTGGCGCTACACCTCTGAGAAGTGCGTTTTGTATCAAGTCTTCTCGAAGATCAATAATTAAATGACCGGAACCAGCTCCTGACCCATGTTATGCAAGGCGTGTTCTCCTGTAGTGAACATGAAAGCTATTTTGATGCTACAGTTGTTTTGTGGCGGAACGCGACCAATGCCCATTAGAATCATACTCAAGTCTGCTTTTCTGGTCATTATTAGATGAAGACATCTGGACTTTGAATTTGAGAATGCTGAAAGGTGCCCGAACAAGGTCAAAGCTCGTGAAAATGCTTTTAGCGAAGCGAGCTCAGCGGGTCATTGCCTCTGTGGAAGCAACCGTAAGACTTTGATCAGATCGCCGGTGACGCCCATGGCTGTTACTTCACCTCCAGCACTTCAGAATAAAGTCAGTCATAGAAAAACGCAGCTTGACAGCATCTTGGCAACTCACCCGGCCCCCTGTACAATCAATGGTCTATCGCCATATCGCTTCGTGTAAAAGCTGATAATGTTATCGCTACCCTTGAGCGCCGCAATTGGGTCTGAAGAATCGAATCTTACCTAAACATCAGCATAGCACCATCTTGTCTGGGAAAGTCATCATACTTCTCAAGGCCAACTCTGGCCTCCTTCTTTGCTACATCAATGCTACCAACATATCTTAGGACTTTGCCTTCACTCGCTGCTTCCTTCTTCAGCTTATCCATCTCTCCATCAAACTCTGCCAGCTTTGCAACGAATTCATCAGGGTCCTTGATGTTCTCGAGCGCCTGTGGAACTAGACTATGCACGGGAAAGCTCTTGGGCGATTCAATGTCTAGTCCAGCCAGTCGTCCTAGGATCGTCAATTTCCGCGCCACATCCATTCCGTTCAAATCATCTCGTGGGTCTGGTTCCGTGTACCCGAGGTCCTTTGCTTTTTTCACTTCCTGACTGAACGAGCCTCCACCACCACCGACAGGCATGAAATTGTTGAACAGGAAGCTCATTGTCCCGGAGAATACGCCTTCAATTCTCTTTACTTCGTCTCCCGTCTCTACCAGCTCTTTCAACGTGCTCACCGTTGGCAGGCTCGCCCCAACGCTGCTCTCATGAAACACCCAGCCCCCACGACCTGTTCCGTTAGACGCCGCCCTGAAGATGTCCTGCCAAAGCGCATAGCTACCCGCAAAGCCCTTCTTGTTTGCTGTCACGACACTGATACCTTTTCGCAGAAAGATTGGATAATGGTTCGCTACTTCTTGGCTACTTGTATTGTCTACAAGCACGACCGTTTCTGGACTCGTCGCCAGGTATTCTGCAAGGTCCGTGAGCGGTAACGCAGGCTTTGCCTCTTTTTCAAAGGCCGTCTTCCAATCTGAGATATGTAGAGGCTTGAAACCATCATTGTAGAGCATGGTCTTGGAGCGCGACAGTAGAATGAGGGAGAGGTAGATGGGTGTGGAGGGATTTTGTGAGAGTTTGGCAGCGAGGACTGATAATTGGGAGAGAAAGCAGCTGCCAACACCGCCGGCGCCTAGACAAGAATTATTAAAAAGTCTTCGGGTAGAAAATTGTCATTCCTCACCAAGGACGGCGACATGAGCTTGTCGTGGAGCAGGCATTTTCAGCCAAGTTAGCAGTTGAATTGAAAAAAACGAGCTGTAAAGTATTGAGCCTGCTGCTCTGGGATGAAATTATAGACTGATTAAATTCAAGCTTCCAAAATAAGTGAGAAAGTAGGCTTCGGTCTTCCACGTGAACCCGAGGATATGGAGAGCATCAATTTAAAAATGAATTAGAAGTGTCAAGACGCAGACGACGGTTAGGCTATTGCTGTTCGGCAATCACCTCTTGGCTTGACAGTGTTTCACTCGAAATCGAAATATTCTTGAAAATTCTCATGATCCCCGCATTTGGTGTATGTGGAGCTTACCTTACTGCAGGGTCTTGGAGTGGGGCGTTTGTAAGCTCACATATAGCGTGCTATTTCCTGCAGGCACACTAGGATAGCGTGGCATTATAATCGATGGTGGTGTTGCTCTTGTGCGTCGTGACTTTTTCGATTGATTTTTGCTGTTTCGTTAGATTCGATATCGTTTGTGACTATGTTCAACCTTCCCGTGCCAGAAGGTACATCGACTCCTCCATTGCAATCGCGTTGTTTAGTTTTGTTCCGAGGTGATTGATAGCCACAGTGAAGCGGATATGTACCTATGTTCTTCATGTAGCACTTGACCCAGGATTCCGTGAGGTGCAAAGCGGAGAGCTAATTTTGTGGCTGGGTCGGGTCTCGCTAAAGAATGCCTCTGCACGTCCTTGGCATTGACTAAACATTGGAAACAAGGCTGTTTATGTGATGTCCCATCATAGCCTCACTCTCCAAGTTCAAGATGTCGATCCGAAGTGGGAGATGGGTACGCCTGGCGTCATCCGCTCGTCTCAAGCGCTCATCTCAGACCCTCTCTGTCGTCGCCAATCGTGCCTGGATTTTCGGCGGTGAACTTCTACCCCGACAGCCCGTTGACAATCAATTCGACGTCGTAGACCTCTCTGAGTGCATGCGATAAGCTCTCAAACTCAGTTTTCCCTTCATTTAATGCTGCCTCGTTCCAGCTTCCGCCACTCCTCAAACCGTACCTACTCATGGCGAAGCTCCTAGCCCTCGCGTTGGTTCAGCCAGCACTGTGCTCGGCAACGTCATATACCTCTTCTCTGGTCGCGGTGGTATAGCCATGGCTCCCATCGAGGAGAAAGGGAGCCTATGGAGTTATAGCCCGTCCACCTCTCAATGGAACTTGGTTTCTCCTGTCAATCCTACAGCGCCATATCCCGCCGCCAGAAGCTACCATACAATGACGGATGACGGCAATCACATCATATACCTACACGCCGGGTGTCCAGAAAGTGGTCGTCTTTCTGACCTGTGGTCTTTCGATATCAATACAAACGCGTGGAAGCGTCTGGCTGCCGCGCCAGATCCTTCACGAGGAGGCACATCCATTGCTTATTGCGGTGGTAAGCTATACCGTATGAACGGCTTCGATGGAAAGCAAGAGCAAGGAGGCCATTTGGACGTGTATGATCCTACTTTGGATTCATGGTCCACGGTCATGTATCCCGCCGACGGCAAGACTGGTCCCAACGCTCGCAGTGTCAGCGCTCTTCTCGCTCTACAAGTGAACAGCAAATATTTCCTTGTAACTCTCTTTGGCGAGCATGACCCAAGCTTACTTGGACACGCAGGTGCAGGGAAGATGCTCGGAGATGTATGGGCATATGACATTGTCGGTGGGAACTGGGATAAAGTGGGAGTGACGGGCGAATCGCCTCAATCAAGAGGTTGGTTCGATGCAGATGTTGCACGCGGAAACAATGGTAGAGAAGCGATTGTCATACATGGTGGACTTGCCGAAGATAATAGTAGGCTGGGAGATGTCTGGAGCATGGAGCTAGATACAGTGCCAACTGTAACGCCATAGTCATTTACAGTCCCAGGTAGGGATTTTTTTGCGGATATTTCATGACGCTGGGCACAGGAAATATTCAAGCTGGATTATGAATCTCAACGGTACCAATCTCTTTGTTGAAGTGCCAGAGAAAGAAAGCAGATAGCCTTTTTTACACATGCAGCACTGAGATACTGGATAGCAAGATTATCATTGAAAGGATCATTCATTGCTCCTGTGAGTTTATCTAGCTCAGTGAGTACGGAAACCCTCGATCACGGGAAAACAGGACGCCTAGAAAGGACATGTGGAGACTGGAGAGACGTTGGTGCTTTAATGGAATCGATGTGGCGAGGTCAGCGCGTGAACCTACTAACCACTACTGAAGTTCATAGGTATGATGAAGTACTAGGTTTCAGCCGCTTACATACTAATCCACTTTGGAATCGTTTGCTTCGACAAGAATCATGAAGTGCTCGCAAATTCCCATACATTACCAGCCTGCCTACTGCTCTTCTAGCGGCAGCGGTTTGTTCAACCCGAGTCTCTCCAGTGTGCTCGGGAAAGTCTTAGGATCAGGTGAATTCGCATCGACTATGTAAGTTTTTGGCGTCTTATCAACCAGAAGACGAATCAGGTCCGGTCGCATGTAATGGCCACCCTGCGAAAATTTCAGTTTATCGTCAATAATCATTTCCAAATCCGAGCAAAAGAACGCATCAAACATTGACCGCTTCCCCGAAAACCTTCTAAATGAAAGAATGAAGGAAAGAAAGAAATCCTTCGGGCTGGAGCAGAACGGGGAGGAGTACATACAAAGTCGGCAAGTCTCTTGGTGAGTAGATTTTCGTCCAAGTCCACGTCTGCAATCAGCAATCCATCGAATGCCTTCGGCAAATCTTCGACGGCGCGGTAACCATCTGGTCGATAGATCCTAGTGAATCCATTTCCAATTACAGCAGCCTCAGCATCCACAAGTGCGTCATCTTCGCGCATGCGACGTGGCATGTTGAGCTTCGCTCCTTCACGAGTGACTACCTGTGTAGGCGCCAACGTCCATGTTCCAGTTTCGTACGCATAGGCTGGTGTGACCAGCTCGCTTTGAAGCTCCGATATGTTTGTATATGGATCAGGGTATTTCAATGTTGATGCTGGAGGATAAACAGGCCAGGCTGCGACGTGAACTTGTTCATGAAGGGCACATGCATGAGCCTTCAGAAAAGGGTTCATGTTTTCCCAGCAGTTGAGATGTCCAAGGTTACCGATCTCAGTTTCTACAACGCTAGTCAAGGAGTCTCCTGTCCCTTCACCAAATACGAGCCGCTCCACGTGAGTCGGTTTAATCTTACGACGATGGTTAATCACGTCTCCCGTTGGAGCAATGATGATTTGGGCCATATAAAGACTGTTTCCATCAATCTCAGAATACCCCATCGAAACATATATCTGATTCCTACGAGCTGCACGCCTGATTCGGTTCATTTCCTCGGAGTCGGGTCGTAAGCTATTCTGATGATATTCCTTCAGAAGCGGGAGCGAGTCCTGATAATTAACTCTCCACTGCCAGTAAGGATAGCTGAGGAAAGAATCTTAGTAAGAAGTCAAGGACATGGACTCGGCACAACGTACCCAGGAATCCCTAAAATGCTCAGCGTTTCGGATTAACTACATTTTTCAGGTTACTGACATGTTTCTGGAAATGCAATGAGCTTGCAGCCTTTCTGTCCGGCCTCCTCGATCAAGCTTGTAGTCTTATGTACTGACTTCTCAAGATCGAACCATCCCGGCTCTGCTTGGACAGCCGCTGCCTTATACTTTCGAATCGCCACAGGCATGGGTTGTGACTGTATCGAGTCGCTTTGTGCAATTGCTGGTGTTGACTGATTAGAAGATCCCGAAGGTGGAGAAACGATTTCGAACGAGTTCAATGAGTTCTGAATAGACTGCATGGGCGATGATTCTAATGGCCGCAGATGCAGTAAGCAGCTCTACTTATACGTCTACATGAAATCATGTCCACGGTGCGAGTGCGGCATCACCTGATGTTAGTAGCCAAACATTCTCAATGACGAATGTTGCAGCAGCATTGGAGATAAGCACTAATGTTATGAGTGCATATCATGGGCAAACTCTGATCTATCCTGGGCATAATCATGTGGTTCCACACAATTGAATTGGGTAAATGCTTGGGATAAGCGCTGTGGAGAGATTCATTGGAGTCATGAATACAGGGCATTTGCAGCAGACGTCGGCGACCATCGGGGAAGCGGAACTAAAGATGCCGCACATGCCGCTTATGCCGCATGCCATTGATAAAATCCCTGACCGAAAACGCTACGAAAGGACTTTCGAAAAGTCCTGCGCATTTGAACATGCGTACCTAATTAAGCGACCTACGAAACGAGTACTTCGCAATGGTGATTTGACCGAACAATTTAAAGCAAGGTCCATTGAGAAGTGCCAAGCATATTTTGGTCCTAATGCATTTCAACTTCTCCTACAAAATCAGCCCAAAATTCCTGCGTTGCGTCAGCAATAGCCTCTTCCAAATCATCATCGTCAATGATGAATTCAGTGTTGAGAAAATCAATTCTCATAGTTAGCAGACTGTTATGTGCTTCTGTTGACAGCCGCGGAGCAGTCTTCATCAAGGGCTGTACTAAAGCCGCGCTGCTTGATATCGGACTGGTCTGGGACTCCTCCATTTCCGTCAATCCATGATATACAAAGGTATCCGGAGTATCCCCGGACCACGGTGCTATCCGATTCAGAAGTGTCGTGGAGCCGGCGATAGCTACAGAGCGCGATAATCGACAATTGCGTCTCGCATCTCCCTTCGTTCAATGCGACTGACACTCTATCTCCTTTTCTTCTTGATATTGCTGTAGAAGACGCGCATCTTCTTGATAGTCTCCATCTGAAGGCAACAGTCAGAATGATATAGAGTTACGAGATTAAAATGGTGTCGACTTACCCAGGTATCTGCCATGGGCCAAGATCCTTTTATGTCCTTCACGAATGCGCATCCGTTGACTACATGATCCTGAAATCTCGTAACAGCTTTAGTATCATCAGCAGCATCGGTAAGATGGTCATTGTAGAATAATATCCCAGTAACCGTAGAAATAGTAAAACCAATCCATGGAACCAGCCAGTAGAAAAAAGATGCCAAGGTCACGCATTTCTTCAAACATCATGCATAACTGATCTGCAATTCGGAGAAGGAGCCTTCTGAATTGCAATTGCCATTGGCGCCATTGTTGGTCAAGGGATGAGTTCGAGTCATGCCTTTTCCGCGGATCTAATATAATGAGCCAGAATTCCATATCAGAGTCCTAACTTACAGCTGTTGGCTACTATTAAGGAATTTTCGCACTAGACTTCGCTGTCTTGTCGAGAAGTATGTGATGTGGACATATGTTGGTCTCTTTTGTTCTCTATTGCAAACACCATCATTACTTTGCCTGTTGTTCCAGCTCAGCTATCCTTCGCTCCAGGTCCTCCTTCTTTCGCTCCATGTCCTCCTTCTTTCGCTTCATATCCTTCATCTCTCGCTCTATGTCCTTCCTCTTTCGCTCTATATCCTCCTTCTTTCGCTCTATATCCCCCCTCTCTCGCTTTACATCTTGCTTCTCTTGCTCCATATCTTTATTCTCTCGTTCCGCCCGCGCCAACCGATCCTGTAAGATCCGAACATCATCAGAACTTTCAGATGATTCGGAAATGTCATGTAAGTATCTTCGTCTTCCTTCACCTAAGTCCAGCGTTTCCACTAGCTGTTTGTCGCACGTATATACCTCCGCAGTGCACTCCTTCAGGTGAATAACAATCTGTAGAATGTGTGACGGAATATTGGTGTCTAATATGTCACATTAGAATAATACGCTTCGAATGGGAAAAAAGCTTTACCTTCAATTTCTAACTTTTGGAGAGTGGAAACGGAGCAGAAGTTGAGAATGATATAATCATCCAGGATATTCCATTGTTGATATTTGCCTCCGGTCTGAAATCGGCGCGCATGTTCGAGAATGCCTGTTTCATTTCTAGACTGAAGAACTTCAATTCCCCATTTCTTGTCAAGGATATAGAAGTCAATTCTGCCATTTTTGGTATGTGCACATTCAGAAAGAACTGGAAGACTATGCAGTTCGTAGTTGAGACAGCAGTATAGTTCGTCTTGAAAGGCTGCTTCTGGAATACCTTGGTGATTGCGGGATTGCAGAGCGGATGGACTAAATCTTTCGATAGCATTGAGACATGTCTGTCGAAGTGAGGTTTTTTGCAGCTCGGTGTCTGGCTCCGGACCTGGACAGAGACGACGATAGGCGATTCTAATGTTGACATTAAAGATAACGTCGTTATGATAGATAATAAAACAAACATACCTTCGGTGTATTGGAGAAGCAAAAACATAGGTAACTTCCCCACTTCCAGGTCGCTCCTGCTCCGAATGAAGAAATCCCATCCTATGGCAGAAAGAAAACGCATCAAAGCCTCGCCGTTCTCGTGTGTGGCCAGAGGGTCTCATCACAACTTCGCGTAAGGCATTTGCGACGTCGGAAAACTTGAGATAGCTATAGAAAGGATCTGTCAGAGATTGTTTCACATATCCCTCAGCATCAGCTGTCCAGACGCCTCTGCCCCAAGTCCTGAACCACTCTAGTAATCCGTTGTGCTCCACGATTATGCTGTGGCATAACTCCGGTGACCACTCTCGCATATGTCTCTTCACGATGTTAGTCTGGTCTCGTGTGGAATTAGAATTAGAAGTGAATGAAAGTTACCTGGAGACATATGTTTCGAAAGTGTTGCAAAATTAGTCCCACCATACCTGGATGGCCATCAGTAGCGGCGTGAATGAACTCTGCCACACCATCCTGGAGCTGGAACTTATTTCCAAGAGCCCATTTTTGAACGCTAATGGCAGTTTCCTCTGGCTTGAAGAGCATATATGGACATCCACTTGCAGATTGACGTAGTTCCACGCGTGGAAGGCGATCCATAAGGAGAGCCTGAGATTCATTGTTAGATTCACGTATGTGAGAAACGCCAGTAGCACCGTAAAGACAGATGAGTATAAAGATAGGCTTTCGTCTCGTATTTGGACTTTTGAGTGTTCGAGTCCACAACTGTTCTTCTTCATACGAATCTTGTGCCTCATCCATAAGGTAGATGGTTCTGGCCTTGGGATTGTGTGGCCGATATCTTGCATTGTCTTCTTGCCATTTTAATTTTTCTTGTTCTAAATATTTTTCATATGGGCAGCCGCTGCGCTCATCTCGACGTTGCCAATGGATGAAAACCGGTTCTAGATCTCTTTCCCTATCAAGAATATGACGGCCTAACAGGAGAAGTAGAGTTGTTTTGCCAATTTGGGGTGTAGCGCGGATGACTACTACTCTCATCGTTCGTGCTAGCTGTAAAATGGAACTGACTAGATCGGATCTCTTGCATACATCGTCGCAAACCGGGCTCCATCGATGATCGTTGTCCTCATGGTCGTCCATGGTATGCCCACAGTAGATACAATCATCGATTGGATAATTGAAGGCACCTTGTGCGCAGGCACAGGATTGGCAACGCCAATGCGTGAAAGTAGGACCAGAAGCATCTGGGGAAGAGTTGTCACTCGCTATATAAGACTGGTTCTCTTGGGCGGAGATTTGATATATAGGAGACTTTTTGGCCGATCTCTTTGAAGAAAGCGTCCGCTTTGCTTCGTAAGGGTTTTTAGAAGTGGTTCGCCTCCGTTTGTGTCCGTTTTTAGTCATGATGCAGGAGACTTCTCGGATTGTCTTCTACAACGGCCTGTTAGCAGAAAGTGGCCTCGCATTTGGTCATGCACACATACTGATTAAGTCTGCGATCGTGTAGTTACAGGCATTTTCTATCCTCAAAAGGATGTTAAGAAGTCTGTTGAAGATTCAAACATATGCTATATCACTCTTGCTAGTGTTTGTACATTTTCAGGAACAAAGAAATAAGAAGAATGCAGTCTGCAAACAGCGTTTGTGGTTAGTGCAAAACCGACCGGTTTGTAAATTATATTTAGTACTAAAATTAGCCTGAGCTTGATTGGCTGATCCGACAGCTCTACATTCCGCCAGGGTGCTGGCGTACACATGCGAGCGGCTCAGCCTGAGTGCCTGTTATTTTACATAGTTGGAATAGATCGACTCGACGGATTGGATTGGATCAATGTATATCCAGTATGATACGACATACGTGATAAACGAGCATGCATAGCCGAGATCCGCAGCTATAAAAATGGAAGCGTGCAGAACACGGAACCGATTACGGTAAAGAAAATTGGATTTCCGTTTTCGACATGCACTTTTTGACTTCTGGGCGCTCTCGGAGAACGCTCAGCTAACCGCCAAGTGTGTTGTGTGGTATAACGGCTCTGATTTGGTGGGACTTCGGAGAAACCTACGTGGAGCCGGAAGACAAAGAAACAACTACCATCTCGCAACATTCCATCACTTTGGTATAAAGTATTGGAAAGCACCATGCGTTGAGTCTCCGTCTGTAGGTGCATTCGCCTTCCACTTGATCGCTGAGTCTTTGACTTCCAGCCAATGATCAGCTTCTCCATAGTCTCCTGCAACATCAAGCTTGTAATCTGCCTCAGCACAATCGACATTGACTTCTCTCTTGCAGTCCACTTCAGCATATTTAGCATCCCCTGTACGTCTGTAGTCTACTTCAGCATAGCCTGCTTACGTGCAGTCGGAATTGAGGTCTCGTCTGTGGTCGGATTGATGTCGCGGCGTCAGTCTGTATTATCTACGAAGTATGGTCTTCCGTTAGCGAGATGTTGGCCGTATATCAATACCTCTAGTAAGAGACTTGGACTGGCCAAGCGGAGCACAGTAGGTAGAACTGACTGTGATGGTAAGTGCGATCTGAAGGAAAAGCATATTGATGTTCTCTGACAAGCTTGATATCGGGACTGCTTTTGGAAAGATGTTTCAGTGGAAAGGCTGATCAATGTCCAAGGAGAAAAGAGTCTCCAAAAACTAGAGTAAGCGCTCGGTCTAAGCAAGACGCGGTCCACGAGCCGCTCCAGGTTGATCATGCTGATGCCTCTTGCTGCGCCACGCTTGGAAATTGCAAGCTTTCGGACTCGGCAGACCTGGATGTCTGCATTTTGCACTGTGCAAACAATATCATCATAGTGCTGATCATATACGAGATCAGGAGTCCTGGGCCAGCGATCTTGCTCTTGCCCTTGCCCGACAGACAGAAGCGGGCCCTCGGAAAATGTTGTCTCAAGTCTATGGGAGAATTACAATATGCCGGAGCCACCCAGTCCAGGGGGAACCATCGAACTCACCTTCATGTGTGACCATTCTTGCTGTCCAACATCCGCAATAATCTGGAGCAAAGGGTTCTACCTGCAGCATCCTGTACGTGATGACCCATTAGATGTCAAAACTACGCTGGGTTGAACGCATCTGTTGCACTCTTTATTGCTACACCTCCTTCGAAACCATTCTGATTGCTCGGAAGCATGGTATCACCGTACCCAGCTTGCTCCCTATTTCAGCCCTGAGAGAACCCCGCTCTGCACAGAGTCATGAAGTTGCCAGTGTTATAGCAAAGAATATTAGACTACCTGGTCTTTCTCTTATGCGCAAGTCGAGAGCCCATTCTCAACGCGGTGAGTATTTTCGCTGTAATGGTTTCCGCTCCACTCGTGCCTAAAACGACATTCCGCCTAGGCTCATAACCCATGTTGAAAGAGAGCAGGATGGGCCGGCCGAATGAGACCCAAAGACATTATTTGATGAATGGAAATGCTTCCAGGCTCTCATTCTTTCTACTGGAGACGCTCGATTTTGAATGGATTGTAAGTAAAACATATGCAAAACAAAAGCAAGTCAGCCGAGATGAGAATTAGGAGACTTGGCTTTCCTAGCCCGCTGACCAACCTGGAATTACCCTGTTACCAACAGAATATCCACCAGTCTTGACGACTGCTTCTGTCTTCGTCAAATGCACTTGTTAGCCTCAAAGGACTGTCGATCATTGGGGTTATCATCTCCTGGCGGACCCTTGACAACAGAAACCGCTCAAGCTTCATAAGGAACAGCATTTGCAGAAGCTCCTGCAACAATGCATGCACCCTTGACCTTGGCCGAGGTACTTATTCCGTTCTACATGAGTACGGCACAGCAGCACAGCGACCCAACTTAAGGATTTTATATGTGTACAGCGAAACACAATTCCTTAAAAGTGACGATCAAAAACGTACTGTCCAAAAAGCGATCTGAAATTCGTAAAAGCTCTCGAATCGCAGACAGGTCCTTAGAGACTGGTACTCATATCGCGGGAATCAAGAAATTTCAAACCGCACGGAAGTTTCGAACGCCAAAGTGTGGGGCCCGATTTCGCAGTCTCCCGCAAAGATGCAAATACCTTAGTGATCACTAATGACTGTGCCACCCTCACGACTTTCATGCTAGAGCAAGACGTCTAGTCTCTAACACGAAAGTTGTTAGGGTGGTATAGCCACTAGTGACCACTGGGGTGACCAGGGTGCAGAGGTGCTGCGCCGCCTAGGCACGTCCGATGGCTGACTTGTAATCGGCGCATCCTTTGGATTCGTGTCCACACGGTATGATCTGTTATACGAACGTTTTTCAAGAAGGGGCTTGTAAGCCACAGACTGTATCAGGCATAATCTGTGAGGGGTTATTACTTTTCAACGTGTCAAACAGCTTCCTTCCATCAAGATAGCGTTTGCTTCAAGAGAGTTACCCATCTTGGTGCGATTTTCACGGTCATCAGTGCTACCTATCGGACACGCCATGGTGATGTAAAGTGCCACCGTGCCATCCCGTTCGTCGCTCCGGATCCTGCAGGACTGAGTCGAGAGTCTTATTTAATATACTTTACGACAGGCAGTGCCACTGAGATGCATCAACGACACCAGAAGTATCATGATCGCACCCTCCGAGCCTACTACCGGTGTCGGGCTCCCTCGGCTCATAACTGATCTCGACCATGTACGAAACGGATTAGCCAATGAAGACGATCGCTTGAAGGCCTTGGATACCGCCAGGCAGCTGGTTTCGGCTCTGGAAAGACCCGAAGAAGTGATCATGCGTTTTGCGTTTGAGGTAGGATATCTTCAAGCTGTAGACTCTGGTGCTTGACTAACTTGTATAGTTGGGTCCACAACGGATGGCAATCCGTACGGGATGTGATCTGCATGTCTTCGAAACACTGGCGGCTCGTAATGGCAAGCCTATATCTGCACAAGAGTTGGCCACCGAAACCAAAGTCCAACCACTCTTTATTGGTGAGCACAAGGCTTGGATGCTATTCGTCCATATGAATGAGGTAGCTCATGGCCAGAAGTCCGCTTGATGCGTGTTTTGACTGCTATGCAATTCGCTGCGGAAGTCGATGAGCAGTCGTACGCCGCGAACAAGTTAACAGAAGCCATGAGCCGGCCTCCACTTATAGGCGCAACCAAGATAAGGTTTGTCAAATCCTCCTCATTGTAGCAATTGGTTGCCTGATTCTGCCTTCCTTGAACCAGTCATGACCACTCCGCCTTCATATTACATCAAGCGCACCAATACTTCAAGGACCGCAACTACAACTTTCCATTAAGTTATGATGACTGCGCTTTTCAATGGGCGTTTGACACAAAGCAGACATACTTTGATTGGATACACAGAAACGCAGAGAAGTCCAAGGATTTCAATGCTTTCATGGGCGCCAATCGCAGCACGCGTAGACATTGGACGGAGTGGTATCCCACTGATACAGAAATCGTTCAAAGCTTCTCGCCTCAAGTTGGCGATACCATGATCGTTGATATCGGCGGCGGAAGAGGTCATGATCTGAAGAAGTTTGCGGCCAAACACCCAGAGGCCCGGGGGAAATTAGTGTTGCAGGATCTATCTGGAGTCATAGCAGATGCAGGGCCATTGGAGAACGACGGCATTCGCGCCTTGACCCATGACTTCTTTGAGCCTCAGCCAGTGATAGGTACGTCACGGCAATTTCGAGCTCTAAGCGACGATTATCTGAGATAAATAGGCGCTCGAGTTTACTACACGCACTTTGTGATACACGATTGGCCGGACGAGAAATCCCGTGAGATCCTTCTCAACATCAGACCTGCAATGAGACCAGGCTATTCAAGACTTCTCCTCAACGAGACTGTCCTTCCTGATAAAGGCTGTCCGCCATTTTTTGCCGGTATAGATTGGAATATGATGGCAATATCTGCCGGTATGGAGCGGACTCGGAGGCAATGGATGGAGCTCATCGAGTCTGTTGGCATGGAGATTGTTAACATCAGCGTGTCTCCATATCAAGGTGAATTAGAGGATATTATTGAGGCTATGGTCTCCACATAGTGACCGTTATTCCGGATCAGATCCTCCATTTTCAACTTGACAATAAGTAAGGTCTTCATGGGACCTACTAACAGGAAACAGCGCCAGTGCAGATCAGTATTCTCAACATTGTTACGGATGTACTTATCCTTATGATTTCTTTTGAACATGTTCGAATGTGGCACATTGAGATGTCGATGCGAAATGCGGTCGTCAGACCACCTTAGAACACGAGGAGACATCGTGATCGTGGCTGCCGCAGATAGCGCAGCAAATAATAGAATAAACAGTTAAGTATTGCCGCAGGTTTTGGGTGCCTCAGAAGTGGTTAACGGGAGGCCATAAATATGTATGCCTCCTGCCACTTCTATTGAATACCCAACCGTGATACCAATCGAGCAATTTTGCATTTCTAGCGAGCCGATAAGACTGTATGCGTGAAATGTGGTGCTACTTGGCGACTATGAAAATCTAGATTGGGCTGTCACGGATAGCGCCTTGTCCGGACTTCAATGCTCTTTTTCCTATTCGCTTTATGCAAATCAAAATCAAACATCTGCCGATTGTTAGCTGACGATCTCAGCACAGACGCCACGATTATACCATGACCTCAAGCAGAATGCTCTTAACATTGAAAACTTGATCTGCTCCTTCTTTCAGGAAGAGGCGGAGGTCACACTGACGTATGGACTCTATTTGGAAATACCAAGATGTCCAGGCTGCAGTTGTCTGTGCACATGCCTATAGGATGTGAAGGAAGCTCGGCGTGATCCACATCTAAATCGGCATATCAGATCGATGGGTCGAGAATATGCATCGCCGAACTTCCGTAATAAGAACCCGCTGTGGCCACCTTGATTTCCATATCAAGCAGCAGAACGGACCATAGCACGACAGACGCGACACAAGAGACGACGGCATAGAAGTTCATGAAACACCGTTGGACTATTAACTCGTCGGTTTCTTTGGCTGTAATTACGGCCGGAAGCTGTGGGAATGAGTTGGGACTTCCGGGGTAACGATTTCGTCGATCCGCTCGTGGAGCTAATGATCTCCATGGATTGCACAAGGCATCGGAAGAATAGCTCAAAGCCACGTCTGTCCAGTTTGGCCGTGTCGTTCAGCATCACCCCGTCTCAGGGGCTGCCGTAACACGTGCCAGCTAGCGTCTGCGTGCTGGATCAGACCCTCAGAGCCCAAAACCCAAGCATCATAATCAGCACATTCAGTCTTGCATGGTGATCACCGCCGGTCGAGGTAGGGTGCAGCGTAGAGCAGCCCAAAACAGGACCTAACATTGTAGTCCCCCCATCACCCCGAAGCCGACACATGTTTTTAGGAGAGAATCATGGTAGATATGTTTGTCGCTACAGGCTACGGCGGTTTATCGATGTTAATTGATACGGGACTTGACGGTTTGTGTGGGGTAAATGGGAATTGGGAATTGGTTCTTTTGTGTGTGGCATCGATTCTCGTCCTGCAAAAAGCTAAGAATTTTTCTCAGAACATTCAGACGCGACGATTCCACGAACGCCGGATTCCTGGGACAGCGGACTCGCAAGCCGTGAACAGCGGAGCGTATAGATGGGGTGCGTGCAAAATTGGATACGGGCTCTCGTAACGTCAGATCGATAGTGTGCAATCGGGTGGAGGCGCCGATTTACCTAAACAGCTAGCTAGCTAGCTAGCTGAAAGGACGTCGTAATGGGTCTGTTTTCTGAATATTTAGTGAGAACCAATTGAAGCGTCACTATTGCAATCATGATGAGACGGGAGGTGGTAAGAAGAGAGGAGACGGATGGGAGAGTGCAGTAGAGATCGCGTATGATGAGAAGTGCACGAGAACTAGACTCTTTCCGGTATCTAAACTGGGTTAGTGGCAAATGAGAGTCGTTATTCGTTCCTTCTCTGAAGTAGTGACACCATTCAAAAGACTAAACCACAAAGACTTGTATTTCTAATTTTATAAATATGTGTCTGTTGATTGTTGAGGTAAATAAAGTTAAAACGCGATGATTTTGGTGTAAAAAGGTGTGCATGAGGTGGGGCCAACACGAGGTGGTGCGAACGTCGACATGCATGTTATCTTGACGCAAGTAATCTAACGACTTCGAATGACAAACTGAGGTTGCATCAATGAGTAGCCCCGCGAACTGCAGACTGTATACTGAGAAATGGCGTCTTTTCCTGTATTATCGTTTTCGCTACGCTTGCTTCTACACAGCACCTAGTCTCTTACGCTCACATTCAATAATCTGACATAATTATACGGACGCGTCTTCAGTGATTCTTGGTTTGGTGGAACTCACCCATACGCTCGAAGGCTTTTCGAGATGTATACATGTGCATCTGTCCCTATGCCAATAAACTTTGCGTCGACTTTTCGACAAATCCAAACCGTGACGCAAATTATCATCAAGAAGATAAGTTAGCAACAAGATCCATGTCTTCTACATCTCAGTCAGTACTTGACGGTGCCAGTGGTCACTTCGTATAAGTCAAACCATGCGCCCAAGGGTTCCACGACGTACATGTCTGTCTATCCCTATGCTAACAAAATTTGTCTAGACCGCTCGATAAGTTCAAGCTACAACGCGAATCGTTGCCAGGATAAGCCAACCATAAAGTCCATGCCTTTTAAGTCTCAGTAAGCTTCTGAAGATCCCAGCGGTCAATCTGATAGAGGTCATACCATGAACCATGCATCCATCTATCCCTATGCTAGTCAAAGTTGGCCAGACCGCTCGAGAGGCTCAATCTGTATAGCAGATCAATACCAAGGAAAGCCAACTATACGCCCCAGTCAGCATGTGATGATTTATCGATCACCCGATTAGTTACACGCTGGGATTGACCATGGTTGAGAAACTTGATGCATGCTTGAGAAACTTGGTGCGTGTTTGACCAGCTTGATGCATGCTCGAGAAACTTGATGCATGCTTGAGAAACTTGATGCATGCTTTGTTGGCTATTCCCAGCATCGTAATCCGTGATCTCTCTTGTCGAAACTATTTCTTTTAACCGATCGACAGCCTTAGACCTTGCCGTCGACGTTCATATCTACCATTTTTAAGTTTGCAATCTGCTCTTTAATATTTATGAGCATTGAACTTAGCGATCCAGGAAATCTTGTGGCTCTCCTTAACTTTGCAGCAGAGACTCTCAAGTCAACCTACTCCACGACCAGCATATTCTTGCGTGTGACCTCAAACTCGCGTGGTTTGGAAAAAAGGAGAAGCTTACACGTCCCGAAAATGACCATGTACCATGATGGTGTTCTTGGCTTCAATTTTCTATCGACAATTCTGTTCCTAGCGCCTGTCGCATACATTCTTCTCCTTGCTGTCTATAACCTCATCCTTCATCCTCTTCACTCATATCCTGGACCTAAACTATGGGCCATATCACACCTTCCTAAAACATACCATAGCGTGGTTGGTACGCTTGACACTAAATTACTGGAGCTTCACCAAAAATATGGAACCTGCATTCGAACATCACCGAAGGATCTATCTTATGCAACAGCTCAAGCCTGGAAAGATATTTATGCTCATCAACAAGGACGGCCAGAACTACCAAAAGATCCAGCGCGTACGAATGTCGAACCAAACGGGGAGCCAAGCATAATTACTGCTGGCAAGGAGGACCATGGTCGTCACAGGAGGCTCTTCTCTCACGCATTCTCTGACAAAGGAATACGTGAGCAAGAACCTCTGATTAAAGGGTACATAGAACTTCTCGTTGACAGATTGCGCGACGCTGCAAGAGATGACGCATCTCAAGACATGCTCGATTGGTACAATAGAACGACTTTCGATATTATTGGTGATCTGGCTTTCGGGGAAACCTTTTACTGCCTGCGAGATAGGAAGACGCACGAATGGATCAGTGATATCTGGAGCTTCATATACTACCGTATCTTCGCGTTCGAGTTTGACAATTACGGGCTTGGGTTTGTGATGCCGTATATCATTCCCAAGGACATAGGTGTTGGAATGCAAAAACATTATGAATACACAGTAGACAAGGTCAACGCTCGAAGCAAATTCGGGGGCGATCGCGGCGATTTTTGGGACAGAATCATTATTAAGAATGAGCAAGATCATGGAAATAAAGAGGGAATGAGCATGGGAGAGATGACGAACAATGCATCGCTTTTAGTCATAGCCGGATCAGAGACTACGGCAACGCTTTTGAGTGGCGCAACCTATCTGCTGTTGAAGAACCCCAACCAACTTGAGAAACTAACAGCAGAGATTCGAGCTTCTTACGCCTCCAATGATGAGATAGACCTGCTCAATGTGGGACGTTTCGAATATCTCCTTGCTGTTTTGGATGAAAGTCTGCGTCTCTATCCTCCAGTGCCCGGGATAGCTCCTCGACTAGCGACAAAGGGAGGCGTAATTATCAACGGCAAATTTGTGCCGGAAAACGTAAGTCTCACTGCAATACAATTTTACGGGACTTGACGATGCTGATATAACATAGACCGGTTTACACATAGCACAACATGCCGCCAATCGTCTGGATACCAACTTCCATCGCGCTACTGAATTTCTTCCCGAACGCTGGCTTAAGGAGCGTGATACTGCTTTTGACAGGGACAATAAAGACGTTGTACAGCCATTCGTCATCGGTCCCCGCAATTGCATTGGTAGAAACCTGGCATATGCGGAGATGCGATTAATCTTGGTAAAGATACTTTGGAATTTTGACTTGAGCTTGGACGAGGAGAGGATACGACGGGACGGTGCGCCAGACTGGTTGAAACAGCGAGCCTTTGGCTTTTGGGAGAAGAAGCCGTTGTGGGTAAAACTGACACCAAGGAAGTTTTGAGTGCTAGATCGCAGAAATCGTTCATTCGCACATCAAGGACAGCATGGACAATAGCATGCGAGGGGCGTGAGTGATCGCCGTCGAAGCAAGTATGAACTAAGCTGGGTATCACCGAAATTTGGAGCGCAAATTACTGAGCTATTTTGCTAAGTAGTTGAGGGAGATCGGGTGGTGACGCTAAGAGGGGATGATTACGGAATCAAAATAGGGCAAGCGATGGTAGGAGCCAGATTAAAGTTGTAGTCATTCATCATGATCATCTTGCTCTGGACTCATCTCAAGGTGTTGCCAAAAATCCAGATCGTACTACTTTGAGATCGGATTTTTAAGTACGTGAGTTAGATCGCCTGTAGACAAAAGCGGTTCAGAATTGTATTCGTGGAACATCTAAGTTGACCTTGCCCTGGACGCAAACTGGATTGTACGTTGACATATCTGCATTCCACTAGTTTTTTGAATCTTTACCATAAGTGTAAATGCTGTCAAACTTCGTCCGTAGAAAAGTTGTTTAGATGGTTGTAACGAATATGCCAGACACTGGCGTTAAGCCGTTAATGTGTTGAATTCAGCTGGACATGGAAAAGTTGGCTTTTTATGAGGCGTTGATTTTTTGGTCGGTCCAATTTTTGTTCTTAGACATTGACTTGAGGTTAAATAACGTAATTAAGTGTTTGTAACTTTAGGAGCTGCCCTGCATGTGGGTGGCGGCGCTATCCTTGTCGCTCATCATTCCCGTCTCCAAGCAAACGTCATTCTTCACGAATACCATCACCTGCCTTTTGTTGTGTGCACAAAACTGTGCTGAACATACTGTCAGCCCATGATGCCTACGAAAGACTCTTCCCTATATGGCATTCCGCGGCCAAAGAAATCTTCCACTCACAAAGAAATATCTTCGTCGACCTCTCTCGCATTCTCTTCCCACCTCTCCTCTCTAATCGCCTCCACCACTCCCCGCGATTCCCAGCCCTCCAATACTACCTCGGGCCGATCTCGCCCCAAGAAAGACTCAATATTCAACACCCACAACAAGGGCGCCCTCAAACGCGCCCATGCCGATATCTCTACCTCAACCCCTGCCTTTGACCAAAAGCATAGCACCAGCACCGAAATCCTCGATCCAGCAGAATGGCGCCGCGCTCAGCGCCGCATGGAGGACAAAGCACGTCTCTACGCCGCTATGAAACGCGGCGATATAGACGACAGCGAAGACAAGCACCTCATTGACTTTGACCGCAAATGGGCGGAAAGAGAAGCTCAAAGTCACCCTGAATCCCATACTTCCTCGGATACCTCCGATCCTGACAGCGACGAGGAGCTAATTGAATACATCGACGAGTTTGGCCGCGCTCGTACCGGTACACGTGCTGCGGCCGCTCGCGAAGAACTACGTAAGAAGCGTCAACGCAATGGCTTGGCCGACGACGACAGCTTCGCCGCACGGCCTGCGCAGCCGAGCAACGTTATCCGAGGCGACGCGATACAGGCGGCAGCATTCGATCCGGATGCGCCAGTGGCGGAGCAGATGGCGCGGTTGGCGGCGAAGCGGGATCGGACGCCGACACCGCCACCGGAGGAACACTACGATGCAAGAAGGGAGGTGCGGATGAAGGGGACGGGATTCTTCCAGTTTAGCCAGGATGAGGAAGAGAGGAAGGTGCAGATGGAAGGGTTAGAGGAGGAGAGGAAGGAAACGGAGCGAAGGCGCAAGGAAAGGGAAGAGAGGGTGGAGAGGAGGAGGAAGGAGGTGGAGGAGCGGAGGAGGGCGATTGGTGAACGGAGAGGGAAGAGGCAGGCGGACAAATTTTTGGAGGAGCTGGGGGAGGAAATGAAAGGGGGAAAGGAGAAAGAGGAGAAGGAGGAAATGAAAGGGGGTAGAGATAGGCATGGAGGAGAAGAGACATGAGAGAGCGCAATAATGGATTTCAGTTAAGCTATGCTGATTGTTCCTCCCGGATGCGCTGCCGTACTGCCATAATGGCTTTGCCCAGAAGATTCTGGCCCCAGTCTTTGCGATTGCTGTCAGCGGTCCGCGCATCAAATCCAACGCCCCATATTCTGTCAGTTGGAGATGCCTCTACAAGCTCTCTGTCCCCTGTCTCTAACAATAGTCGCTTAAGTTGTGGTTGATCTAAGCAGTTTGTGAATTTCCACCAATTGCCTTCTTCAACGATGCGACTTTTGTCTATACAGTATGGTAAGCAAGAGAGTTTGAGAAGCATTCGGAGTACGCATTCAAAACAAGCAAAAGTCGTGGTCACGACTTACTTTGATCCCATATTTTTCCGTTGTAACCCTTGACTCTTCGACCAAGTGCCTGATGCTCCTTCGGTACAGTTGTCTGCATCATCTGCTCGACAGAATCCTGGAATTTTTCAGTTTGACAGCTGCATGATGGAATCTCAAATAGTTCACTGGAAAGTATAGGTAGTGAATGATTAATAAAATTGTGGTGAATACCTGATCGTTGAACAGCTTGGCCTTTTGCGTCATCATCCACATCTCCGCGTGGTTGTATTTGACCCCATTGTGTTCAAAAACACACTCATACCATTGCGATAGAAATCCATATGGCTCCTCAAATTCTCGCCAAAAGAATATAGGCCCATTGTCATTATCGCCCGAGATAGTCGGTTCTTGCGCCATGGGTGCATGAAGAAGCAGCGGAGAGGCCCTGAGCGATGAATTTGTCCGAACGTATGCTGGGGGCCCACTACACGAAATTGAACGATAAAATCTAGGGAAAAGCATGCTTAGAGCGACCTTGATCGGCTAACAATGAGTTTTGATTACAGGCTTCTCCAAAGTCTATAGATGTCGAAAAAGAGCACGTAAATTCTCCACTGTTCGAGTGAAATAGCCAGAGAAAGGCATCGAAAATGTTCAGAGATCCAGAAGCTGGAAATGTCTGAAAGAAAATTTGGTACAGTCTATGCAGCTTTCAGAAATAAAGTCCAAGAAAACGATTTGTCGTGCCTTTGACTAGGCTCTTATCAAGTTCATTCCGGACAGCAGTTAGATGGATATAGTAAGTTTCTGAATGGACAGATTTGGGTACACGATACTAATCAGCCCCACTCGAGTTACCTCTATTAAAGAATCAGGAAACCTATGGCATGTTCCTTAAATCGGAATTACGTTCTGAGCTGTCGACGAAGTAGGATCCAACAGAAAATCGTAAACCATTCGTCCTTTTTCAACCCTCTAGAATGACTTTGACCAATGAGCCGGCAATGGAACTCGACAGCCAATCTCGTAGACGACTGCTCGGGGAAATTCAGACTTTCCTTTCTAACAGAAAAATACGACCCATAGCCTGGGCTTGCCTTTGGTTGGCAGATACAGAGCGACTGGAACGTCTACAAAATCAATGTTGAGATTCGCCTATTGCTACATGCGTTTACCCCAACAAATAAAAGATATGGAGGCGATGGTGCTAACTTGTAAGACAAAGAGCTCAGTATATTATGGTGAAATATTTACATTGCATAGGAACCCAATGCAAGAAATTCAGCTCCGGCCCTTCTACTCCTCAATATCCTTCCGCTCCTTTCATTTTCCTCCCGTCTTAATTCGTAAACAAGCTCTCTTCTACTGGATCATCTGAGCTCTTGTTAACGCCTGGTTCACCACGCCGGACGGCATTTAATCCGCTCTCAATCCATCTTTAGCTGGCTCACTTTATTTTCGGCTCCAGTCAGGCACAAGTGAGCTGACATTTTTTGCCCTCCTGTCTCGATTCTTTGTTTCCTGGATTGAGATGTCAGGGAAAAGACTACAGCTAAGGTATCAATGTAGGGGGTGACCAGAGCATCTCCAGGAGCCTCCTGATGAAAGCTGGCAGCACGGCCAAAGCTCTAGAGGTATTCTGTTTTCCTTTTGCTGCCTGCATTCGAGAGCGCTACAGTAGTAATGGAGCAAATGCTTTGCTCACTGACCCATCTATACTGGAATCTGCTATTAAATCTCAAATCCTTACGAAATACCACTAAAGGCGGCAGAACCTTTTCGAGAATAGTGCTTTCGAAAGCCAAAACTCTCTCTGTGTCTCACTGCTCAAACTTCATTGGGGACCACCGAATGAGTCCTCAGTAAGAAAAGGTATGTGAATATTTCGATGGGTTTCGGACTGCTGCTCAGAGATTTTCCAATGGGCACAGAATGCTCCCTTCACAAGCGGATTTCAATTGCTAAATAGAATGCTTTATAGGTGAATTTCAATGAGCACAGGATCTTTCGTAGGGATTTAACGGGTACAGCATTTGGATTCAGTTGATGTGGCTGCGCATCAAACCAGGCGCACCACACCTCAACAATAACCGGATCTCTATCTAAATACACAATCTTTTAGAGTATGATCACAATAATGTTCAAATGCGTGCAATACACCAACTCACTGAGTATTAATTGATATTTCCAAAATGGCGCATTGTTAGAAGTCTTGTGTTCGTGGAAAGGTGAGGCCGATCCTGAAATCGACTGTTATCTATCTGTCCCCCGTTCTTCAGTCTCTTGGAACATGAATTTTGCCCTTGGCGGTACGACATAAAATTGAGACCGTGATAGTATTCCTGGAGTTTGTATCCAGCCGCTACGAGCTGCCTCTTTTTACAGCCAATGTCGTCATGTCGCTCTGAATCAATGGGATTTTAGTCTTGCCAAAACATGCTGACGACAGATTGGCAAGCCGCCCAGAGGATTTTGAGGCGGTATATGAGCTTGTGGAGATAAAAGAGAGCATGAAATACTTGCGCTTTGGGAAAACGCGTTGTCGCGAACGTGAGAGACGCGACGCGTTTTGCCGGCAAAAGCAATTTCTTTTTCAGAGCCATCCCAAGCCTCCCTAGCCCCCCCATGCCACCCCAACCTTCAATCACATACCAAGATAAGATTGGCCCAATCCTTTCCAAACTCAGAACCATCAGACTCAATACAGTTCCGTCCGTTCCTTTCTTCCTTCTACGACTAATATCCACGACCTCCGAATCGCTGCTCCTGTGTGGAACCTGCCAGCATGTCGGACTTGAGCAACATCTATCCGAAGGATCACTGCATAAACGAGATATCAGCTCTTGTCTCGCCATCAATGAGAGAGAAGATGGATATTGTTTTTGTGATACGATCGTTAAATTTGGTCGGCCTTCTGGAGAAAAGACCAACACCATTCATATTCTATTCCAATCATGGGCGCCTTGTCGCTTGCCCTGTCAAGTTTGGTCATTTTGCATGGCGTGATTACGAAAATGGATGATATACAAAAGCAGGCAGCGTCATTATGAGCTTTCACGGAAATTGGGACGAGAGATACACTGGGCTTCATGCTGCAGCGCGTGCACTTGCGTTAGGAAGTGCCAGAAGCATCGCAAATCTATTCCGTGCCCGGCCTTTACTGAAAGATCACGTCGACTTCGAAGTCGTCAAGATTTGGACCACGATGTGTCGTCTCACATACCTCCATTGGTGAACTTTGGGAGTTGTTGTGAAACGCGCCGGAAAACAAGCCCAGGCTCAATGGGCACATGTTGCTATGTGTTACAATGCCTCCTTTCTATCATTGAACCGCAACGAAATCCTTTGTTTTTGGAAGCGTAACTCTTCCGCGTCTAAAGCTAATGATCACATCTCATGAGTTGGGTCCACCTCGTCGCAAAATTTCGAAACCTGAGCCCAGTCAAGCGAACTGCATTCCGCAGCGTTCTCTACCGCGTAGATGTAATGTTTGATCGCGAGCACAGTCTGGTTGGCCCATTTCCTCGCGCTGACACGGCCCACGCCTGTAGCGAGAGGCGTCATCAACATGGAATTGATCACCGACGCCCCCGGCCCAGCATGATCGGAGGCCTTCGCACTCCGGTTGTGTCGGTCGATGGCGCACAGCAGACTCCAAGTGCACTCGTACACGACCTCACGGTCCCAGCTGGCATCGTATGGGATTCGCATCGTCGGGCACAACGCAAGCCATCGACAGCCCCAACGATCGCCGGTCCTGGACCGTTCCGCGAACTCCTTTGGAATTGAAACGATCGTGCATGTGCCGGGCGGTGCGAAACCTCGATATTGCTCGTAGAGCTTGGTTTGCGCGTGGCGCGTTAGCGCGTAGTAGTTGTGGATGGGAGAAAAGGCGCGTGAGATGGCGCCGTCGAAGCCGCCGTCAAGAAGACCGTACGAATTTGCCGGCGAGACTACGCAGTCAAATTTGACCTTTGATTCAAGGCCGCTGAGGGTATTGTTGTGATGCGTGATCTGCACACTCGAGGGCAGTTCAAGTTCTGACGCGACAGTCTTGAAAGCCTCTGTGAACTCCTCGTTCATGCATAGTAAGTGAATGTGTGGGATTATTGATGATCGATCTGAAGTAGACATCTTGGACGAAACTGTTATTGGGCCTTTGAGTGCATGAAGCACAGTCCTCTATATAATAAGTAAAGTTGCTGCCTCGAGTAGTTGGGGTCATGCGCTAGTGATGACTATGCGTCGGGCTGTGTGCGTATCTAGGCAGCCATCCAAGGAGCAAGCTAACTATCTCAGGGCCACCCGCCGATTTATGGTCACAGTGCACCACAAAAGAATCTGAAACGAAAACTTTTTTAGAATCCCATTTCTCGCAAGTAATTCGAATGAATGATCATATCCGGTGTTTTCTGGCCGCTTATTCTCTTTGTACCTGGACTCCAGCGTTTCTCTTGACATTTCCAATTAACATACAGCTACTCATAGCCTTATTTCAAGCGAAGAACAGAACTTTTTCCTTTCATTAAAACATTTCAATTTCACTAAGGCTCGTGAAAGCCCTCTTGAGCCCCAAGATGAGCCTTAGAAAGCCTTAGCGAAGAGGAAAGTTGAGTAAAACGTAGATATGACAGGAAGGCGCGATAATTGGCCCTACAATCGTGTTATCTACTTTGACGATACCGTCGTCATCGGCCACGAAACAGCAGCAGCCGCAACATCAAGGGGAGCGAAATGATAACAGTGAGCTTGAGTCTTTCTCCCGTACTCTGCGTGCCGAAATTTCTACTCGCCTACCAAGAAAATGGTTGTCGCACTTTACTGAGTGCATCAACAAATAAAATAAGCTCCATTGAGGTTACATGATTGGTCTTTTCGTCATGAAATCAGCCTTGAGATATATCAACAGCTTTCAAGGCTGCTCATCCAACAAAATCTTCAGATCAAAATTGACACGGCAGTCAGCTCCGGCTGCAGAACGTTGTACTCGATAGCTCCCTCAGTTTGGCACGCGGAAATGTACTGGAAGGCCAGCTCGCAGTCTTTCAATTGACTGTAGAAGCGTGCGGCAGCCTCTTTGATGGCAACAGCGTCGAATTTCTTATTTTCCAAGACTGACCGATCCTTGTTCACATTGTAAAGTGACTTGGCGTAAGTAATAAGGTTGTACCGATTCTCGACCTTGAAGCTGAGCAATTCAGGCAATTGAGCAGCGAGCAACCAATCCTTCCACTTCTGGTCATCGTTACCTATTGGAAGTGCTGCAGTCAGTTCCTTCTCTGAGTAAGTCTGTAACGTCTTCAGATCTTGTGGCAAGGGTGTGCAGAGCGCAGGTGGCTTGGATGGGACGAAGCTATAGTAGTAATCTTGAAGATAGTTTACCGCAGTATGCTGGGGTGAAGCCGTGTGGATGCACATGGTGATCGCATCGTTTAGCTGATCCACGGTGGTGATAGTAGGGAAGGTCGTGATTTGACCTTTGGTTTGGATTTCGTTACACCAGTCCGAGATATATTGATCATTTTGAACATCCTCGTCCGACTTGTACTTGGTCACAAGAACTGATTTCACAAATTCGCGTATTATTCTCCAAAGTAACGACATGCACCAAGCGTATGGATAATTGCGATACTTATATCCTGACGCGTCGAGATCAAATCCTCGTTTCTTGAGATCATTTGGTATATACTTGTCTTGGAAGTTAAAGTTCTTGTATGACCAATCAACCAGATTGAACGCACGACTCGATTCGGGAGCGATGGAGTCTCCAAACCCAGCAAGCCGCGCAATGACACCTGGAACCAAGACCTTACGGGCAGCAGCATTTAGTGCGAGAGTCCTGAACCAATGCGGACTCAGGATCTCGTACAAGAGATGGTCTTCGGGGATCGTGCGGTTCGTTGCAACAATGATAGCCTCCTCAATCATATGTGTATCGACTAGATGTACTGCAATCTCATGCCTTGCCCAATCAGCGGTCTGCGCGCAAGTTTTGGCGTACCTCCAGGGCCAGTCATCTTTCTCATCGATGTTTCCCTTTTCGTCTGGGGTCAATCGTCGATTGAAGATGGTGACAGACTTGTCCAAGGCGCCTTTGTAATCCAGCGTGATGGCCAATGGATGGAGTCTCCCATCTTCGCGGAGCTGGAAGACAACGACTGATGCGCAAGCATACCGCAACGTGAACCTTCCGGTTGGTTTCCCGTTTGCATCTAATTCCGGGACGGTATTTTTGAATTCTTGATCGTTGCTCACACCAGTAGCCTCTCGAAAGTACGAATAGTCTTGGATGAGGAGGCCGTTGCTCTCCGATAGCAGCTTCTTCATGGATTCAAGTCCCTGCTTGTCCGCTGCATCGATATAAGCTTTGACCCTTTCTGGTGGAGCCGTCGCGATGGTTGTTGGGTTAACACCACTCAGGTGTTGCTGAGCGAAGCGGGCATCCGAAAACCAGTCAGGTAGGTCGCCGAAGTTTCGACCCTCCATAATATCTGTTTTTGGACTGGGATGGTCGCGGTTATACTTTTCACAATCAGCAAGTGTTGGTCCTACGTATGGCGTCCCCTTGTGCTCGATTTGAGCTGGGATGACGAAATTAAAAGCTTGCACAATAAGGCCGGTAAAATCAAATGTCTCAGGATCGAATATCTTGCCGATCACTGGCTCTTGTTGATCCGCAGGTACTGTTTCCAGATGAGGAGGATATCTATCTTTGGACGGATCACTCCATTTGTAAATGTCTTTTTTTTGCTCGAGATCTCTCTGCTTGGGAAAAATGGGCTCAAAGTTCTTACGATCAAAGAAAGACACGTGACTAAGCTCTCGTAAGCGAATCCGATTATCCAAACGATTGGTAGGTGATAATACGTTTCTTCAATCAAACTATAAATCTCCGTCAATGCCAGCTGCGTGCCCTTGTAGGTTCCTTTCTTGAGCCCTGTACTTGCAGCAAGGTTGCCATCAACAACACCATCATTTCGGGTACCCAGCACAAGGCCTTGTCTTTGCAATTCGTTCAAAAACACTCCCTTATCCCATACGACCATGGGATCTTCCTCCACGTCATGGTTGATCTTCCCATTGAGGATATCGTTCAAAGTGGGTATGCTATCTACGCCGTTTGAAGGAAACTGGACATCAGTCATGATGGATTGCTCGTTGGTTCGGGGCTAGTGAGAGGAACAACTTTGGGTGAAGAATGCAAGACGGTCGAGGAACTGTATCGCGACGACTACTTTATATTCTGATGTGGGCTGCGCTGGGCAAGCAACCAATCGTGGTGAGTCCAACGCTCTTCGGCCACCGCTCGCGAGGCGACATCGTCGTAAATAGTTAGCTCGTGTCTTGATGTGAGCGAGAGCAGGGTCTCGAACACTTCCGCCCGGACAAGAACGGAGATAGTTTCCTGCAATTCTTCACATGCGGACAGGCGAAATGGGCGAGAATCCATAAGTCCCAGCCGATGCAAGGGCTCGTTTCCACGCTTGGTTAGTCAGTTGCTTCCATGCACCACATTTGAGGCCCCGGGGATCAGCCTTAGGTTAACTTGCCTAGCCTATCTGCTGCAGTCTGCCTGCCCTAGCCTGCCTGCTAGCCTGCCTGCCAGCTTACCTTTGTAAACCGATTGTGGAATTAATCTCAATAGTAGATGTGGGATTGATTCTCAGTGAGTACTACGTCTGAGAACGCTGGAGTATGCATCAATACTTTTTTAAAATACTCTGTGAAGTGTCTACCTTTAAAATCTTTAACGAATAACAGTAAACGGGCTGCTCACACGCCATTATGTGTACTTTACCAATTGGCAAAGTCCTTCAATGACCCAGACAACACCGGATGACGCGTCGGATCGCTTAGCTTTCCTACTTGCCAAAAGGTCTGCAGCCGGCAGCGCGTATAGGTAGATCTCATACCTGGCCAGGCTCGTATCCGTGAGCTGAAAGTCCGGACTGATGGGTTCGAGCAGGAGGCGAACTCACGCCACAATCTAAGGGAGTGGGCTGGACGTAAAGCGTGCCTATGCCCTGTACGCTCTTCTGTACAGCGAAATGGGTCTTGTCTGAAGACATGGCCAACGCGATTCACCCCCGCGCGTCGGGCCGTGGTGCCGCATAAACACGACCCGTACGTGACTGAGCACCTCCGCTGTATCCTGCTTTAAGCGAACGCGGGTCGTGCCGTACGGCAGGATCAACTGGGGTAAGGCTGGCTGAGGACGTACTAGAATCAGTACATGTCCAGCTGAGGACACAACAGAATTGGGATGTGGCTGGCTGAGGATGTGCTACAAATCGGATCAGTCGATCTCCAGCCGCCGGCTCAACGACGGCCGCTTTGTGAGGATAAACCAAAGCTTTGCTCGAGGCCATCGCTGCACCTAAAACCACATTCATGCCAATGACTCCGCATCCAGTCAACCTAAGCCCGGCGAGTTCAACTCTAGTTCGACAGATCTGGTGTTAGATATTCCTCTCCAGTGAAAGCCAACACCATGCGCCCTATCTACAACACGCGTAGCATCTTTCACACGCCACCTCGCTTCTTGCAAGGCAAGGCCATGATCCAACGAAGGAAAACCTTAAATATCCATGTACAGAAATGGTCTTCGGTCAGCTCGTCTTGTTGTTCTATATGAGCTTGCCTCGAGGTAGTCGCTCCCATTGCCTCGAATAGTCATCCCTCTTGCCTCCCTTCTCCAGTTTCTGATCGCCATCTTCGCTCAAACGTATGGTTCGACGAATGGTACTGCAAATGGAGCACTACCTCCAGATGGAAAACTTCCAAAGGAGCTAGTGGATGAAATGCAAGCGATATTTGGCAAGCATCCCAGCTATCGCACAAGTGTGTATAATCAAGTCTACGGTTGCGATGCCACACTCATTCTTATCCTTTTTAGCCCATGCCAAAGGCCTTCTCGTGGAGGGTACATTTACTCCAACTGAGCAGGCCCAGTCACTTTCGATAGCTCCTCACTTCAATCAGGCCTCGACTCCTGTGATCGCTCGCTTTTCCGTGGGCGGCGGCCTACCGCATATACCCGATGTAGATCCCCAAGCCACGCCCAAAGGGATTGCCATACGCTTTCAAGTCGACACTAATACACACACGGACCTGACTAGTCACTCCTTCAACGGATTTGCATCTCGGATTGGCGAGGATTTCCTTACCTTTCTCCAGCTTTTCCGTGCCGTCAAAATTGCCGAATTTCTGCTCAACAAAGCCAAGGAAAAGGGTGGCGATTTCTCCAAGGAGCAGGATAATTTTGACAAAGCTCAAGCTGCCTTCCTGGCCTTCCTCAACAGCCATCCGTCTGCTGCACAGTTCATGTCGGCCCCAAAGCCAAGCCCGTTCAACTATGGTACTATAACATATTACGAGCCCAACACCCACGTTTTGACCAACAAAGATGGCAAAGTTACCAATGTCCGATACCGCCTCGATCCAGCAGATGGGGATCATCTCTACACTGATCCAGAGCAGTTGGAGAATCTTGCGCCAAGCTACTTAGAGGATGATCTCCAGCAACGTTTTCCGCAAAAGCCAATTGTCTTCACCATCCAAGCACACATCGCGGACTCTAGTGACATCTTAAATGACGCCACCGTTCCATACAATAGCACAACATTCATTCCACTTGGCGAGCTAGAGATCAACAAAGTCACCGATGACAATGCCGCTGAACAACAACAAATTGCATTCAGTCCGACGCCCGACATTGGCGGGATCGAGGGTATTGCATCATCCGAGGATCCACTCATTCAAATCCGGAAGGGTGTCTACTGGATCAGTGCTGAGCAGCGAAGACATGAGAAGCAACAGGAATAGCGGATCATATCATACAATGGCAAGACCACGTTATTCCTACATTCATGCTTCTATCAGAGGCCCGAGTAAGTCGTACGGCAGGCCACTGGATATGTGCGTGAATTGGGGAATCCTGCATCATATCGAGACCTATAAATAGGCCTGTAGAAGTCAGAATCTTCGCGATTAACGATTAGTCTCGAGAATGGTTGTATACTGTCACAGTGATCATGCAGGGTAAATACTGCGTTGGTCGAGGCGATCTCACCGCTGAGCGGACCCTTGCCACGTATATTTAAGCCCTCATGCCAAGAAATGCCACGCGTCAACAATAATTGAGCGGTCGAAAGTATGAGGAAGCATCCAGCTACTATGCGATTTCGTTGTCTATGTGTACTGGCTGGACCAAGTGACCATAAGCTCTCCGTAGCGACCTAGCCCAAGGAACTTTGGCAAGGCGATTCGTGATATCCGAGTGAAGTGGTTCAATGCCGCAGGAATCGCCCCTGTTTCATAACTCAATCCAGGTAGGGCCGGCCAAGGCAGCCAGGCCAGAATCAGTGCATTTCTGCCTAACTATAAACAATGTCACTTCACAGCGAACGTTAGAGAGCCACAATATCTTTTCAACTGTGGAAACGTACTGGATATAATGACAATATTGAGTTTGAATAAGCCCTCGTCGCGCGGATAGAACACTTATGAGTCACCTGAGGATGCGATAGAACCGGACTATAGCTGGCTGAGCTGGAGGAGGCCCAGTTTTCGGTTCCTATCGCCCTCTCTGGGTAACCCTGTCTCAAGTTCGGAGATGTCGTACATTTCAACCGCCTGGGAAAACTGATCGCTACAACACCCGATGGATCCGGGGTTGAGCTTCCACCCATAACCACAGTATTCATTTTTATCTTGCAGTTTGCTCACCATTCTAAATTCAATACATGTGGGCATGGCAATCATTCGGACCTGGTTGGTGTATCCACAACTTCTGAAATCACGCCCAAGCTGATTATGCCGCATTCTGAATCCTAGGATTTTTGTTAGTACATAACAACAAAGAAGTGAGGTTAAGCTAACCTGACTTGCGTAAAACCCAGTGATTGTAGTGCCAGGAGCGACTGCGAGGACCTTGGGTGATAAATTATGTGGTTGGCGGCCGGCAAGAAATGATCGTTTGTGGTTTGTGGTAATCTGTTGGTCTTAAATCAGAATTCAGTCGAATAAACCCGGTTATTACTATCAACTTACCCTGACCGAACTTAAAATTCCACGTTTTAGAAGTTCGTACGCATGCTCCTCATTAGATTGTTGGATGGTGACTTGAACAGTCTCAATAATTTCGCCTCCAGCACCGTCTATTGGAAATTCCTTGATGTCCGGAGCAGAGACTGTTCCGCAACGTCCAAGTTGACATACTACAGGGGAATTAAAGCCTTTCTCGTACTGAAATCCCAGTTGACATATCTTGTGGAAAGATATGATAGAGACAGCAGTGATGTATTTGAGGTACGCGCCGTGTGGGCCGCCAAAACGAGTCCAAATTATAGGTTGAAATCGAGTTAGCGACGGTTTTTGGTCAGTGTATGAAGTTTCGTTAAGGCATAAGCCAGGCTCTGGGATTTTAGGGTACCAAAGTGCTGCGTCCCGTAATGGGGAACTTGGATTTGGCGAGCATTCTCCTGCAACTCCAATGCCAACAATCTTGAACCCCTATGCAGCATGTAAATATCACTTGATGGGCTTGCTATAAACTTGAACAATTTGCTTACATCGAAGCTTACTTCAAGGGCTTTGATATGGTCGAAGTGAGCAAGACGTTCTGTTACTGGGGTTTCTTCTGGACATCCAATCCACGCGGATTGAGAAGCATTTTCCCCAAGGACTTGTAATGCGTGAATTCCTCTTGAACCGACTGCTATAACGAATCCTCTAAGCATCGTGATCTCAAGTGTCACTTGCTTGTCCTCATCTATGAATCCAAGATCAATGCTCACGCCTTTCGCCGTGATAAGGCGTACACCGCAAATGTAGGCGGAAGTCCCGATGTGAACACGAGTAATGCTGATTCGCGAGAGATTTTGAGGTATCTCAACAGCATGTGATCCAAAGCATCGGCAGCCTCTGATAAAAAGATGCGGTAACTTTGGTTTAACTATGTCTCCTACCACTTTGGTCCACGTCATGCAGGCTAGAGTTTGGTCCGCACAAGCCGCGTTTGGACCACTTGCGAGGCGGAGATCGAGAAGATTCTTAACCTGTCTTACTAAGTCCCAGATTCTCTTTCTGTTCCGTATTTCGGGTATCTTTTGAGCGTGAGCAGTGATCCGATATAGACTGAGAAAATCGACAGTATCGCGGTTTCTTTGGGCTTCGAACAGGAAGCCACGCTCGCCATTCGCATCAAATCTCGATGCCCAAAAGGTATTGCTAAATAAGAGGGGATAAAATGCTTTAGAAACAAGACGTAAACCCAGGGCATCGTCAGTAGGCAGTTGAGCTGCAACACATTCAAAAAGCTCCCAAGGAATTTTTGAAAAGCAGTTTCTTTGCTGCGTCTCAGAAATCCGCTGTATCGGATGTTCCAGGCGTGTAGACAGTAAAGAAGTAATCACAGGTAAATGGTACGGATCTTTCCCATTATTCGAAAAGTGTATCATGTCTTCACGTTCCTTCATAAACTGATCATCCCAAGGATAGTGATCATGATTGTCTTGAGCGATAAGCCCTCCATAGTCATGGCCCCAGTACAAGCCGTTTATCAGGAACGGGAATGTCAAGGAATCACAGATTTCAATGAGACGTTGGACAGGTATAGCTCCGGGTCGATAGGCTTCCTCCAGAAAGCGCCAGCATATCTCGTGAACTACAAACCCGTGGAAGCCCTCAATTGGGTTTTGTCGCATCACGGGAAGCTCATCTGTATCATTTATGGGACTGTCGTCGTCATCCCATCGCACTTTCGAGCTTAGCGGTGCCGTCCAGGTCGCACCATCATCTTCGCCGCGGTATCCGACACCAGACACAGAAATGCCATGTGGATAAGAGTAGACTGTTTTTTAGTAGAGGGTCATCTCAATTTATTCTAGCCTACTCACAAACTCGGTATTCCCCCGACCATGTACCTGAGCACGTTAAAGGAGAATTATAGATTGGAGAACCACATATGATACAGCCGACGGGTGTCGACATCCTTTATTGGGCTGGAAAAGATATTGTAGCTCTCTGGCGTTCGCTGTGAACTGACGTTGTTGTCGGTGCTGACGTCACGCTTCCTCGCGAACTTTGTCCTGCGCGTGTGACTCCCAACCCAACGATACTTTGTTACATAGCAGAAGGTGCTTAGAATACTGCGACACAGACGTTGATTATTTGGAGGAAAATCATTCGGTCAATTTTCGGTGCTCAGCTTCACGCCTGCAATTTTACTGGGGACCCCCCGAACCTGATATTCGACAATCAATTCATTCGTAGTTAACTTCTACAAAAAAACAAAAAGCTCCAAACCCCTCAATCCTCCTCCATGCGGTCCGCGACCGCCACTGACAGGATGGGGTCCTCCTCCATCGCCTCTCGAAACGTCCTCCCCAAGGGACCCCCATCCAACTCCTCGTAATTGGCGGCAATGTAGTCCGCCAGAAGCTCCTCCATCGCCCCATCATGCTCGGCGGGCATGAAGCGCGCCCGGTGGAACGCGCGAGCCACGATGAGGGCCCCCAGGAGGCTATCGGGGGTGAGGAGGAGGGCCAGCTTCTGGAGGACGAGGAGCTGGAGCTGGGGGAGCCTCAGCTGCACCGCGGCTATCCACACGTGCGCGCACGTTGTAATCCACTCTTCCCGAGAGCCGGTGGAGAGGGGCCAGCTCGATAGGCTGGGGGCCCCCCCGTCGGTCGTTAGGTACGGTGCCCAGTCACCGCGTCGGAGGTATTGCTCGACCGCCTCGAAGTCGGCGGGGTCGGTTTCTTGGAGCCGTAGGTGCACGCCGTCGTGGCTGGTGAGGTCGAGCATGTTGAGGAGCTCCTCAGTCATGTGATACATTGGCACGATGAAGAGCCTTTCGTCGTTTTGGCGACTGACTTGGATCATGACCTCTTGGAGCTCCTCGTTGTATCTTGTCTGGATTAGTATAAATGCGTGGAAAAGTTTTAGAGCTATTTATACTTACATTCCTTGATCTGGCTGTGCCTGATCATGCTCATCCTCAGAGCTGTCGTCGTGATGGAGGGACCCCCCTTCTTCTTGATCGGACCCAGAGCTATCCGTGGATTGAGTGGGCTGAGCCAGTTGACTGGGCCGAGTAGATTGTAAAGAATAAGTGGATCGGGTTGGCTCCATCGAAGTAGATGGAGTAATGGCCAGGTTTGCTTTTCCTATCTCATTTTGATAATACGAGAAGGATGCATCTTCATCTAGCTTGTTCGCGTCTTGCTGGTTCGCGTTGTCGCGAATCCAGTCGAACGTTTGATCAATGATGTCGCTATTGAGGGGTCCCTCATGTTGCTGAACAAGAAATCCCTGCCAAAGGTCTAGAGATTCAAGCTCCCACGCCAATTCAGGATTTTCAAGGCTGAGGGGTTCCGGATCTATATCATGTCGCATCTCTTCGCGAAGATCATAAAGCTCCATGGGATGGTAGTTCTCGGTCCAGTACCTAAATTAGAACACGTCAGTTCGTACATGGAAGTAGTGGTGGGAACTCCCAGGCTTACAAAGCACCGCCAGCCATTGCAAGGACTGGGACGATGGCTGTTGTTGGTGGAGATTCAATTGTGAAGTTCTCTGCCATGTCGCGATTGATGACGACAACAGGCCAGATAATGTCATTGACCGAGAGTGTATAGTAGTCGCTGGGGGAGATTGACGGCTCAAGATATGGAATGAGGTCAGAGCTAGGGAAGATCTCTCCATAGTCAACTGGGTCAAGATTTGAAAAAGTGGCCAAAAGCATTGACATGATAGCCAGGAGCAGAGTTAAGCTCGTGCTAGGATACATTTTCGCAGCACTTCGATGATAATTCGCAAGGTGAGCTTGTAGTAGAATTTGGATGAGTTGTGATGGGTGGTAGACAGGTCCTTGTAGAAGGTGCGCCAACAGTCGTAGGTTGTGGACAAGTTGGAGCAGAAGATGCTAAGCTTGCAGCAGAAGGCGAACAGGTTGCTGTAAAAGCTAGACAAACCGTAGTAGCATGTGGAAAAGGAGTAGCAGAAGGGAGAAAGATTGCAGTAGTGTAGCGAGATTTGAAGAAGCAGGTTTGTTTGTTGTGGGCGTCGGAGCACTTCCTCCAAAGTGAAGAGGGCCTCCGTAGATGGCGTCACTTTTTGAGAGAGTTTCACAGTCTTTGCTAGCTCCATCAAGCAGACCGGAAATCGGCCAATCAGGATATCGGCTAAAAAGCGTGTTATTGTGGGTTGTGTTCAACAGTGAGGTACAAATGTGATGAGTGGCTCATAGTGTTCTATGCCTCTTTGTTTACCACTATCCAAGTTCATGTTATGAGTCATGGATCTCGAGGAAAGGTTCCTGTAGACAATGTCCAGATACTAGGAATAGTAAAAGGATATTTTCTATTGACTGGCTTTTACACATACTGGACATGTTAACCTGCCAGCAATTGTGAGGTCCAAGATAAAGAAGAACGAAAACTTGGGGGTAAGGCCATGGTAAGAGAACATGAAATGTGGGAACCATTATCTCATCTTTACTCTAAGGGAGCTTACAAGGATCTCAGTGACTCATTTTCCCGTTCGACTTTTCATTCAAAGACGATATGACTAAACAGCGATTTCTCCGGGGATGGGATGAAGTGACGAAACCTATGTAAAGCCCGTAGTGATAGCATGAAAAGTGTTGGTCATGGAGTATTATATACATCGCATGTTAATCTAGCTATGAAGCTTAAGATGAGGTCGGTTTTCGCAGGGATGTGTTACTGGGCGGGCGATGTAGGCGGTACTAAGCTGGCTCAATCGATGGCTTTCCGCTGAGGAGAGCTGCTCCTGGAGGCCAACAGAGCACCATCACTGCTTTCGTCTGGTCGTGAGTTTTAATTCCGGCACCCTCAAGTCTGTCCTATCCTTTCTCATGGCTTGGCAACCTTGCTTTCTCCCTTCTAAAGCCGCTGACTATCCTGCTGCCAGACCATGAAAGCAATTATGGAATAGCGAGATCTTATACACTATGAATCCAGCATTATAGAATTGTAGAAAACACTGTGAATTTCTGATCAATGAATGATGGAGAATTGAGATAAGAAACAATTGTTGTGAAAATTAAATTGCCCAAGGTTTTCCTCCTAGCCGCGAAAATTTAGTTCGGGAACTACGCCCTAGTCTTGTCTTGTCTTATCCTATCTTATCTCAGAGCAAGATGAGACTAGCGCCCACTCAAGAGAAGCTACAGCTGAGGCGTCCACCATGGCAGAACTTCAGTTCGCCGGTCTATATTTCATGGATACTTGCAATCCAAAAACTTGATAGAACTTATCTGAAATCTGCCTTCTACCTCATTGCCCCATCTTAGCTTATGTTATTGATACTTTTATCTTACGATCACAGGCACTCAGAAGTTGGTGACAAATAATGAGGTCTCACGTCTTGGCAAGATCCAAAACTTACCCTCGGAGCTTGGCGTGCATCCTTCTCCGGTTTTGCTATAGTCATTACGCCATTAAAGAGTCGCTGCCAATCGTTCACTGCACTGCGGGATGCGGCTTGGCGTTGATCCATTTCCGGTAATCTCCACACACCAAGCCGATCTAGAAAACGCCATGACATAGCAGATGCATGCTCGTGGGCATAAGGATAACTCACGAGGCTGAGGTTCTGGTCTTGCCAATCAAACTTTGTTGCCACAGCAGCTGAATTGGGGTAGAAAGGCTAGTCCTCGCATTCGGTCAAGATGTCCATATCTTCTATGGAATCGCCCAGTCTTGCTAAGCACCGCCCTATATTTACTGCCTTTTCCTATCTCTCAGTTGGCTTTGCATCATCTCGAATGTATCTGAAACCCAAATTTGTCTACAATGTCCGACAGTATTTGCTCATATAATTGTTCAAACCATCCGGAAGACATCACCCCATATCCAGAGATCTCGGGAACTGGCGCAAGTAAATCGTATTTGTGTTGCTGCTCTGATTTGACTCGCTCAGTTTGTCATTGGATACATTGGAATAGCAGCTATCGTTGTCTTGATTATCACTATTCACTACTTTGTATCCTTCGATCCCTGGAAGCCACCTTTTCAAAAGACAGATAATTCGAACGATGCTGATTCCAGAGAAATGCCGGCGGCAAATCCATTTGACATTGTGATACTGCGTCTGCCAACTGCTCTGAGAAATATAAGGGAGCAGAAATCTCCAGGACGGAATCCAACTCTACCTAACAGGCGACGGGATCTGAAACTGGAACCTGCATTCGTAAAGGTCGGGCTTTGATTTCGGTTGGATGCTGAGATTGCTCACTGATTATTTAGTGTGTTCTTTCTATGAGCGATCTCCAAATCTTAACAGGCTTCTCGATACTTATCAGTGGTTACGCCCAGCTCCGATGTGGACTTTCGTGCTGGCACTGGCAACTTCTTGTCTACCTGGCTTGGTTCTCTAGTCTGACCCATCTGGCCTGCCTAACATCCTCACGCAACTATTTGTACAATAACCCTGGCGAACGAGCCTGGCGCCTGGTCTCCATGGGTCTCTTTGCTATCTTGTTAGTCGTCGCCATCGTTCCTACAGGCAACTATGATTGGGGTTCCGGCTTTGACCTTTACGACGCAGCTTCCTATGACGAGCCACCTTTGCCGCCAGATAATGCCATCTGTCACATCAAGAAAGCAAAGACGGCGGATTCTGTGACGTTCGCTTCTATGATCGTCTCGGTCCTGATCGTGGCCCTGGGGTTTCTGTCCCGCGTTATCCGTTTACACGAAACGCTTTCTGTTAAACTTGCTAAAACGATGCGGGACCGGATTAGCGAGCAATGCGGGAGGGCTTTGCAGAAAGTATACCGTTGGTGCAACGTAGAAAACTCACCATATGGCTTGAGAAGGTCTTTGATCTATCGTCCGATTCTTGCGCTATTCCTGGCTCTCAGGATTTGCACTGATGCGTGGTCTTCTATGTTTTTTGAAGTAAGCTTCTTTCTTTTTCATAACCGCAGCCACTGCATCTATTAGCCAAGCACTAGATAACAGTATTACTCAAAACAGGTCTTTTGGCTTATAGCCAGCTTTGTGTGGGGCATTCTGAAATTCTTTGCAACATACAGTCTATATCCGAGACAGCCAAATGACTGGACTTTTGGACAAATTGTACCTGTGATACTCCTTGCAGCACCGATTCTGACCATTTCCGAACTCTTATATGAACCTTTAATAGTTTTTCTGCGGAATCAAAACTCAACCGAAGGCTCTATTTCGCAAAGTCGCAAGGCAACATCACCATCTGTTGCGCGTGGTGGCTCTCCAGCACGACCTCCCACGACATCAGTTCCCATTGTTTCTTCTCCAACGAGCACGGGCAACGCAATCCCGTCCTTCATTACCCCAAACACTCGCTCCAACACTGCCCCAGCGATCTTGGCTCGAACGACAGACCAACCAACCGCTCGTCGATTAGGCATGACTTCCTCGCCCATGAATCTGCCAACCAGGAGGCAGCCAGCAAATGTCCTCTCACCATCTCGCGTGACATCGGACGTAGCGACGACTGGGGCGCAGGTAGTTGGACGTTTATCGCACATATCAACGCTCGAACTGGCAGCTGAAGCACTTTCAACGCCTCCAGACAGAGTGATCGATGCCCCAGACTTTGACTTTCTCAAAGATTCCGTCTGGTACCAAGATTTTATGCTTTTCTTTGTCTCTAACGTTTATTCTTATTTTATATAGATGGCTGGGCTATATGCCACTGGCCAAGCCGAGCTTATTCAACTGTTGATCCCACAGCCTGGTATATTCTTTATAGACTGGCTGCCAATCTTGGTTCTGATCTCTCTTATGCTCTATGTGCTTAATTCTTTACTGATCGAGGCATTTAGAGTTGGTAGGCAAAGGTACCCCAGCCATGCTATGAGAAGGAGATTGGTTTTTGCTCTTAAACTCCTCAATTTTACCTATCTACTTCTCATGCAGCTCCCATTGCCAGTAGTGGATCCTGTGGCGCTGTTTTTGCCGTACGGCGCGATCGGCTTCTATATTATATGTTGTCTTGCGTACAGATTCGTTGGCTAATTTCGGGATTGGAATGGCTATAACATTTAAATAGAAATAATTTCCGCGCTATCGTTACTCACGATAAGTATAGTACCCCGATGTGGTCAAAGAAAAGCGTAGACTGCCACAAGGTCGAGGGCTTAGAGTCTGATTTTTGGTCTGGGTGAGAAGGTCGGGGCCGACTGTTTCGCCCACCGCCGAAGCTTTGTACATCTGGCCTCAGCTCATCTTTTTCCGCTCCCACGTTTAATAACTTTTGCAAAAATCGCCGGCCCAGAGTGTTCTACAGCCTGATTCTTTCTCGAGACGTTTGCGACTTGCAATCAGGTTTACGGCTCTCCGTTCGTCCTACAAACCCTCCTCCGGAATCGTTACAAATACCTCCAATCTTACCCCTACAGCCTCGCAACCATGAACTCATTACTTGGTCCTCTTGCCTCCGCCCCACCGCGACAACTTCTTTCGCAAGGCCTGAATTTTGCGCTCGTCCTCTCCACTGCATTTATGCTTTGGAAATTCCTCTCCGTGCTCACAGACTCACCCTCCCCTATAGTGGTAGTACTGTCCGGTAGTATGGAACCCGCATTTCAACGAGGCGATTTGCTCTTCTTATGGAACCGGTGGAAAGATACAAAAGTCGGAGAAATTGTTGTATATAATGTAAAGGGCAAGGATATTCCTATTGTGCACAGGGTGGTGAGGCGGTTTGGTGGAGGGTGAGTAGCGTCTTGTAGTGCTTTGTTTACTGGGTCATTCTGCTGAAGCCTTTTTGTGCTAATTGGAATTTATGTCAGCCTGAAACCATTACAGCTCCTGACCAAGGGCGACAATAACGCAGCGGACGACACTGAGTTATACGCGACTGGCCAGGCATACTTGAATCGAGCTCAGGATGTCATCGGAAGTGTAGTGGGCTATGTGCCGTTTGTGGGTTATGTCACGATCCTATTGAGCGAGTACCCGTGGCTCAAAACGGTGTTGTTGGGCCTTATGGGGCTGACAGTGATATTTCAGCGGGAATAGGTACTCTAACAAGCCATGTTTACAAAAAGCAGCCACGGCCTTTGACGCCGGTTTGACGGAGGTGTCTTCATACGCTTATACCAGGCTCATGGTCTTCTGGAGATCGGAGATAGATGAATTCAGGTCTTGGCATCCGAATAGACCTGCACCACGTGATATACGTACCATTCAACCCCACGAAGGGCATGAGTGAACCCGCATCGTAAACCGGGACTCATATATTGCAAGGGAAAAAAACTCAGCTTATTCTACTGGGGAGAAAAAAGCTATGAAAAAAGCTATGCTCCTTGAGTAGCTAGTATACATGTATTGAGATGAAGCATGTTCCGTATGTGGCAGTTGCTTCAGGAATCGTCACGGTTCAGCTAAGTTGAGCTAGAGGATTCCTGACCCATTCATCGCAGTGTAAGACACACCTGCGGAACATTCTCCCCAAGCAAAGAGCACCAGGACCACGACCACACCATAGCATAGAGAGCAAAAAAAAAGGAGGAAAAAAGTTGGCTCGGTGTATAAAGCTACCATCGAGACACGAAGAAATTCGACGAGTAGTGGAAATTACTCGTCCTCTTCGTCTTCATCGTCAGCGCCAGCGCCCTGGAAAATTTGTTAGCACACGAATGTCAAGAGTGAATGCCTGCATGAAAACCAGAGAACATACACTGGTGTAGGCGGCTTTCTCTTCTTCGTAGCGCTTCTTGTCAGCAGCAGCCTTGGCCTCATAGGGAGCACGCTGCTTCTCAGTGAGGCCCTTCCACTTCTCTCCTAGAATCTTTCCGACTTCGCCTATAGAGCAGAAAAAGAGTTAGCAAATTCGCGCGCGTCAACAGCGCAAAGTTATGGTCACACGTACCGAACTTGATACCAGGATTCTCATCACGGACTTTCTCTCGGTTGTCATTGGCGAAGAACATGTAGGCAGACAGACCGCGCTTAGGGGCAGCGGGGTCTGGCTTCAAAGTCAGTTGTGCGACGATAGCTATAGATTAGCGTGAAGATACATACCCTTCTTCTTCTTGCCGCCGACCTTGTCAGCCTTGGCCTTGCGAGTCTTGGTTTCCTTTGGCATTTTGCTTTGATGAGAGATCAGCAATGAGCTACGGTCGCAAATTGGTGAAACAAATAATTGCTTGGCTACGATTATGCAAATCAGGTGCGCGAAGCAAGCAAAAACAATGGTGAAAAGGAGCGTGGTTGATTATTTGGAGTGCAGATGCATATGATGGTTCAAGGCGCTATATGGTGGGGAAAACGGCTCATGTCCGTAGTGGGGAGTAGCAAGCAAGCGTTGCGCGCGGTGAAATGCCAAATACAAAAGCAGTGTTTGGAATGGGAAAATGGACTTACTGAATGAAAATTGAAATTCAGAAGCGTGCTAAAAAGCCGCGCGTGAATGCAATTGCAATTGGTTGACTATATTCACGTCGTATTAGCAAGGGAAAACAAAAGACGACGAGGTGGAAAGTTGCTGAGCGCAAATGAAGTCAGGACGCGAGAAGGAGCAAAGAAGAGCATTGCCAAGGCAGGCGGAATCAAATTTGGTAGAAATGGCGTGGGTTGGGGATATTGGGTGAAAGCGCGTCTACGGGAGGACTGTATAGAGACAAGCAAAGCGCCGACTGACCGTTTGTATGGGCGTGGAGGCAGTCTGAGGGCACAGCAGGCGACTCAGTAGTAAAGGGTGAGAGAATGTATGAGGGCAGTTTGGGTGGGCGCGGGCGCTGCCCTGTATTTTGGTGAGCTGCGAGTCCCCTCCACCTCTAGCGCCATCACTGGCGCACGGGACTCCTCCAGAGCCAGACCACAACAACAAGACGTCAGCCTGCCTGCGCAACAACACCCGCAATCCTTGGAATGCCACACCACTGCAATTCCTCACACATATTCACCACAAGATAATCCCTCAATATCACCCTGCAGCTCGTTTCCGATTCGTTCGTTGCTGCGCGAGCCCAATGTCTCCAAGCTTCACGTGGGTAATCATTTGCCCGTACACGGCAGATGGCGCCACCTCATGCAACTCACCCGGAATGAGATAGGTCTTGTTACTAAAGGTGAAGAGACAATAGCGTGCGGGAAACGGATGCATTACTCGGGTTCTAAGAGTCGGTAATGGTGTTCTACGACGGACAACGTCTGACCATGCATACCTCAACCGTTCAATCTTAGAAACACCGAATATTCCCCCAATGTTCACTTGATTAATGTCCACGGCTTCTGCATTGATCATAAGCCTGTGTTTTCATTCATCTCACTCATGTCTAGATTCTCATCCATTTATCTATACCTCGTCTATCATAGTCTATTTGTCCTTCGCCTTCTGTAATCGCACTGAAGGTGAAGTAACATTCCATAGCTATATGTCTTTACTTGAGACGAATCTCTGATTTAATGTCATGAAGTTTTCTGGTACATGCTCGCCACTCCATCCACACGTGCCTCCCTTTTGTCTTTCATTGCCCTCATATCTCCACGCAAACGCTAACTAGCTAGTTTTCGATGAATTGCCTACTGCGTTTGAGGCGAGCAGCGTCTTTTCACACCTACTAGACTGTCCTCTTCGGATTCTTCTTGCCAAGTGCGACTGTCAATGTACCCATCCCCCAGCCGTATCACCGAAAGGACGGTCATGGCTAGCATGCCATACAGTTGACTCATGAACTTCCGAACCAAAAATCCAAGTTCACCATCACATGTCCCTAGCAGGACGGAACGCATCCCACATGATGTCCCTATCAAGCATGTCCTTTCAAGTTATCTCATCCTCATCATCCAAAACCAAATCCAGCAAAGCAGGATCTCTCGCCCAGTCAACTCCACTCCCGACGATACATCCTGCAAGCAGGCACTTTAGCACGCGCCATTCTCTTTTCAAAGGCTGAATCTCTTGCTCTATATCTGTGAGTTGAGCCCGAACTTCGGGATCTTGAACCTCATCCGTCGTTGTAGGTTTGGTGTGTTCGACAAGGTCCATAAGCTCTTGGGTAAGTTCTCTGTTCTTTTGCGTTGCCACTATGTTAGCCCGTTTCGCGTCGGATAGTTTATCGTACGTTTTCCTTAGATTGGTAGCTAGTTGGCTTTGTAGCATCGACAGACTGTCTCGAGCATTGACCAGCGGAAGTAGATCTCTGGCTTAATTTAATTTGAGAAATCTATTATGGCAGATTTGCAGTACCTCTCGATTGGAGTAGCATGAGAACCACCATGGACTGCTTTCAGAATAGGGTCCGTAATAATTACATCTTGGATAATCTTATTGCGTAACATGTACGACGCTCTAGCCTCAGTGACCTGCTGTTCCGCGATTCGTAATTGTTCTGGTAAATCCGCGTCCGCAATGGTGTTGTTGGGTACTGCAATATTAGAGATTAATCATAAAGGATAAGATGCTCAATCCTACAATTATTCTGTGCATTCAATAGAGCCGTCTCAAGTCTAACATCTTCTTGTTCGTTGTAAAGATCTAACATCTTATTCTCCCGCCCAAAGAGTAACTGACCTCGGAGACGACATAGATTATCGACTTCGTCTAATATCTCACGCTGTAAGTTGTCCGACATTGTTTAAGAAGGAAGCAACTCTTGTACTCAAGAAGCGGAGTTTCACATGCGAAACAGTTCCATGACTGTCGCGTACGCGCCTCGACGCGCTTGGCCAATGATGTAAGATGTGTGGCGCATGAAGGCGGTGGATCAATCTCTAGCCACAGTCCATATTGCCGCCGGATGCCTTCTGAATGTACCTATTAGATCACAGGACTTCTCAGTCATCCGGCACCTATACCAAATAAATACCTTGGCTTGCTCATCCTACTTCTTCATGTTCGCAGAAATACGCGCCACCAAAGGGCAGAAGAGGAGCGCATGTCGTTACAGGTTCTCGCAGCCCACACGGGTGAGCGTGTCGACGCCGACCCGACCTCCTTCTCGTCATTAGATGCTTTTAAGACCTGGGTCGCAAAAGCGGTTGGCGTTTCTACTCAGGCCCAAATTCTCTTGACCACAAAAGGGAAACATGTTCGTCAACCAGCACTGCTAACCGAGGTTAGTCAATCCTTTGTGCTACAAAATTCATCCTCAATAATCTAACGTTTACTGTAGAAGGAGATATTTGTCTTTGACCGTGCCCTCCTGTCCCCACCATCTACAAATGGAGCTGCGAATCCGAGATCCCCTACTATTGCTCTTCCCGCCCCGTTCTCTCCCCAGGGGCCTCCTGATACCATTACAAATCAAAATGACATACAGTCATGGCAAAAATTGTTCAAGGCACGTCGGGATTGGGCGCTTGTAATTGTTCAAAAGTGTTCTTCCATGTCGAAGAGTGCCATAAAGTACAGGGAAGAGACAAGCATCGTAGAAAGAGGCTTGAACGTGGCTGCTTTGAGTCTTCAGTCACATATACGGAATGCTGAAAGCAAGCACGCAGAGGCGAGCGCTTACTATGACGAGGTAATTAAGGATCAGGAGCAATTTGTAGATACTTGGGAGGCCGATCTCAACCGGTTGGGAGCAATACCTGCAAAAGCTGAATTCTTAAGTCTCTTGGCGTTGAAGAATCTTCCACAAACACGTCGAAGGTCTTCTGCTATAGCAGTCACATTGCAAGCCTTTGTAGACCCCAAAGAAGTCGCCAATTCAGCAAAGATTGGGCACTCGCTATGTCAAGGATTTGGAGATCAACTTGAACAAATGGGAAATTTGGTCAACAAGATCCAGACAGAAAGCACCGAACTCTTCGCATCCGTGGAGAAAATGCAACAGCGATCGCCGCTAGACGATAGCCAAACCTCATCTCGCCTCTTCGAAGAGGTGCAATTGGTCGCAAAGAAGGTAGCTTCTGACTGTGATCATGTTTCCAGTCTTGACGTGTCCCCCAAATCGGTTGCGCAAGCTTCGAAAATGGCTCTGCTTCATACTCGCAACTACTTACCCGCCCTCAAAGATCACGGTGCCGAGATGTCCGACCACGTACGACGTGCGGTTGAGCAAAAGAATTATACCATGACAGACGCAACACGTCACATGCAGACAATCACATCAATTGAGTCGATGCTTGCGAACGCGTATTCTCAGCTCTCTAGCCTGGATCCACCTCCGGAGGCTGTCGACGCTTTCAACACGCTCGGAATAGTTTCGCGTTTGCCTTTCATCTACGGTTCTCTCATGATTGAAGCTGTGCGTCGCCATGAATGGATTGACAAGATGAAGACGGATTCATCTGCTCTAGCTGAAGAAATGGCTGGCTACCAAGATGAAGAGGAACGCCGACGTAAAAAGTGGCTGAAAGGTATTGGCGATCTTATTAGCCCCGAGGCATTGAGCAGTAAGGCTTTGGGTGTTGAGATTAATTTGCAAGCTGAAGAGGAAGCATGGCCGAGCGTATCACGGCAGGACGTTCAAAATTATGTCAAGTCTCTGAATGATATTGAAGGTTCTGGAGCTGTTGTAAAAGATTTAATGGAGGCTATGAAAGAGTTGGACCGACCGACGAAGAGACAAGTCAAACGAGCCAAAAATTTCAAGAATGGTAGTGTCCATGAGGCGGCTTTTGGCTCCACCTCCTTGATGCTCAGAGGCGAGGATGATATGCGAGTATTGCGCGAATCCAATTCAAAGCTCGAGGATGAATTAAAAAGTCAAAAGAGCCGGGTCCGGAAACTTGAAGATTTACTTCACCGTCAAAGTCAGATGAGTCGTCTATCCTCTAACGTTTCTGGCTTCCAGCCTCATCACGGTCCAATTCAAGAACCGACAACACCGGAGCAGGCACCTATTGCTCAGTCTCCCAAACTTGCAGAGAACCTTTCCCGGCGATCATCTGTGTCTTCGCGACGTTTCTCTTCGAATCAAAATGCCGAAGAGAAGGCGTTGGCGCGGCGCATCGTGACTCTAGAAGCCGATTTGATGGCTGAAAAAGAGCGGAGATCTGCGTCTGAGAAGGAAGCTCAACACCACAGGGATACGGCTGACAATCTTCGCAATCAAACAGATAGCCTACAAACACAAGTAAACGACGCCAATTCAACAAAGAAAGATTTAATGGAAAATATGGATGCTCAGCAAAGAGAGTTTGCCGACGAACGACGGCTTCTTGAAGGCGAGTTAGGTCGTCATAAGATTCGTATTGAAGAATTTGAGGACGAATTTGAAAGACTGCTGGGCAGCCGTGACAATGAAAAGGCCAGCACAGACGGCAGAATCCGTGTGCTGGAAGGGCAACTCGATTCTCTAAGGCAGGAGTCTATGGAAACAGCATCTAAAGCTGAAGCCGATCTCACCAAACTTCGTACTCAGCATAGCGACGAAATAGAAAAAACGGCATCGCTAGAATTACAGTTGCGGCAGCTTAGTGAAGAAAAGATAACGGCGCAAACGGTGTGCGATGAGCTAGAAGCAAAGTTACGACAATACGAGGAGTGTGAAGCAGAGCAGCAGCCATCGCTGCAAGCTGCAATATCATTCTTAGCTCCAGAAAGCACGGGGGACGAAAGATCAGCTATTACGGTAAAGACCTTGGAAGATTTGGCTCGCAGATCCGCGGATCATGCCCAAGAACTCTCACGCGCTATAGCTGAAGCACTTGCCCACAATGATACTCTCCGCACAGCCTCAGAATCGGACCAGGGCAGGATCGCTTCACTCGACGATCAGCTCACAAAGCAAGCATCGGAGCTACAGGAGGCGCGTGAAGAATCGCAAAAATACGAAGCAAGAGCAGTCTCACTCATAGCCGAACTTGAAGAGACACGATCTCATTTGAATGATCTCCGCTCCAAATTTGCAGATGGAGAGACTGGATCTGAAGTTTTGCGCCAGAGAGTTGCTGAAGAGGAAGCCAAAGCAAGCTGTCTCTCTTCAGAACTCACCGAGGCCAGATCCCATATCAACAGTCTGGACGTGGCATTGACAAAGTTACAAAACACGCACCAGAAACTTCGAGACTCGGCGGATGCAGCTCAAGCACAGCTCGACCAGCGTACTGCCCATGCCAAGGAACTCGCAGATCGGTTATGCAATCAGGACGAGCAGCTCATTCGCCTTTTGCAATCTCTTGGCTTCATCGTCTCACATCGCGACGACAACATGGTCATCGAACGCCCCCCAAAATCCACTACCTCCACCACCCTCTCCGGTACCGGCACTATCTCACGCACCTCATCTTACCCCATCTCAACCTTTGACTTCCTCCCCACCGCCGAAGCCGCCCTCACAACCTGGCTAACCACCTCCTCCCCCGCCCTCGAACAAACCACCTTCGCCGCCTTCCTCGCCTCCCTCTCGCGCTTCTCCCTGCCCGCGCTCTCGGAAACGCTCACCAAGCGCCTCCGCGACGTCGAGCATACGGCGCGCAAATGGCAAAAGGAGTCCCGCTCGGCGCGCGACCGCGCGGCCACGCTCGCGCACGAAGCCCACGCCAAGCTCGCCCTCAAGGACTTCAAGGACGGCGACCTCGCGCTGTTCCTGCCGACCCGCAACGCCAGCCAGGGCGCGTGGGCCGCGTTCAACGTCAATGCGCCCCACTACTTCCTGCGCGAGACGGAGGCGCACCGCCTGCGGCAGCGCGAGTGGCTGGTTGCGCGCATCACGCGCGTCGAGGAGCGTGTCGTCGATCTTAGTCGTGCGCTCTCGAGTGCTGGCGGTGGGGGTGGTGGAGGGGGTGATGCGCGAAGCGCGAGGAGCGCGGGGAGTGATGCCGCCGTGGAGAGTATTGCGTCGGATGAGAATCCGTTTGATCTGTCGGATGGCCTGCGTTGGTACTTGATCGATGCGAGCGAGGAGAAGAGTGGAGCGCCGAGTACGCCAGGGCTGGGGAAGAGTACGGTGGCGAGTGCGAGGGTGGATGCGCAGGGGAGTAGTGTCAGGGTTGGGGGGAAGAAGAGTGGGGTGGGAGGTGTGAGTGAGGCGAGTAAAACGTTGAATAAGAGTTTGGATTCAAGGAGGAGTAGTACGAATTCGAAGCGCGCGTCGAGTTTGAAAGGCGCGGCGAGCCCTAATGAAACGACAGCGCAGGAGGGGGGATCTGGTAGTGGTGGTAATGGAGAGGTGGCACAGAATCCGGCGATTGCGAGGTTAAGGAGTGAGAGTCAGACAAGTGCGGCGGCTCCGAAAGTTGGGCCAGGTTTGGGCATCTCAACAGAGGAAGGGAGAGGAGGTGGAAGCGAAGAGGTTCGCAAAGATCTGCTCTGGGGGCCCTAATGATGAGGCTGACGATTTATGTTTCTAGGGGTGGAAGGGAAAGTCGGTAGTAGCAGCATCTTCTTCACTAGCTAGATCTGCAACTACGTCTCCCGTTAAATTGCCATCGTCACCTTCCAAGTCCAAACAAGTTTCGCCGTCCAAGTCTTCGCCATCGAAACCGCTGAGGAACGGGTCCCCGCCTAAACCGGCAAAAGCCAGAACTGGCATCTGGGATTCGTTGTGGCAGCTGGATGTGAGTTTGGAGAGTGGGAAAGCAGGTAAGAAGTGAGGCCGGTTGTTAGAGTTGGTGTTGCTTTGTTTGATTGTAAAATAGATATTGCCGTGTGCGTACGTAGCGAAAAGATTTTAAATTTGGCATCCCTGTGAGCATACCATGGAAATGAAGCTGTAATAAGTTGGTGACATAATTCTGCTCGGCCAGATTCCAGAACTGGAGCCCCTTTCTGTCACGGTTCTGCGTGACGATAACGACCCTTCGGTCCCCATACCTTACCTCCTAATCTACCTTATCTACCTTACCTACCTTACCTTCCTTACCTTCCTTACCTTCCTTACCTACCTTACCTACGACTGGGTACGCCTGTCAGCACGTTGTTATTGGTTCCAGGCCTCGACGAGACGTCTATATGGCGACCACCGCAGGCCAAGCCTTAATTCCTGACGGCCGACCTTTGGTCGAAGTCTTCTACGTGCGCGTCTTGAACATCAGCGGTGAGAATCCAGGCCATCTCTACGGCATCATCACAGCAACCGACTGGTTGCAGAGCTATCACATCTATAACCGTGACAGAGTAAACTACGAATCTATTAGCCCTGGCGAGTGTGTCACGCTCACTGGCCCATCTCGGGCTATATCGGCCGACGGGGATTTCATCATCGACGTCAGTCTCCTGGATAAGGACTCTCTATCTCCCGACGGCGAAATCAGCCACGGCGAGATTCTATGGAATGCCTACGACCATACGAATGTGTACGACGAGCTCCAAACCATCACCATCAGCGGCAAATACGGCTCTGCAGCGCTAAACTATGTCGTGATGAGCGATGCTGCAGAGGCCTTGGTGGAAGTCATTCAGATTGACGCAGACGAAGAAGACCCCGCGCAAGTCTATGGGAGAATATACTCCCAGAACTCCTCGTTTGATGGTGAGATTGACCTGTTCCGTAGGTCAGCCGAGAACTACGCCAGCGTACGCCCGAATACCCGGATCCCTCTGCTGAGATCTGCCCTGGCCGTGCCTATGGATGCGAGTCTGAAGATCAGTGCATATCTATGGGATCATGACCCAGTCTCCTCTGACGAGGAGATCGCGAAGGGAACTGTCGAATTCAAACCTGAAATCTTAAAGACGGCCTCTAAATTTATTGAGGGACAGTACGGCAAGGTCGAAGTGAGGGTCAGCTGGATGTGATACGTCTTACTCACCGTAGTATGGCATCAGCGGCTAGGTTCAGAGTTGTTCAGCAGGATTTTACGCGGTTTGCATGAGCTGCGGACAACAGCCGAAGCAACGCTGCAGTGCTGGAGATGCCCGGGTTGGTTCCACGGGAGTTCGTATTGCTATCAAATGCGTCACTCATTCTTTACAAATTTTTGCAATCGATTTAAGTCGATTAACCTCTTTTTTAGAGAATCCAGGACACCCAATCAGGCTTGTATTTAAATAGCATATTTTGATTTGATTGGAATAGTTTCAACTTGCGGGAGTGATTTGGCAGTAAATCTTTCGTTTTCTCCAGATGGCTATGAAATTGTCAGTGGCCATTTTTTCTGCATAGGAGCAGCTAGAAGCAGTCTTCCGTACCTGAGTTATGATAGCTGTTGTCAAGGTTTCTGAAGCCCAATACGAAACAATTGGTCAATGGTGCCGAACATTGGTCCGCTTACTGACTGAGAGCAACGGTCTTCTGATCGGAGTCTCTATGCTTATCAACTCCGACCCGCACACGTATCATCTAGGCTACAATAGTGACCGTGTTGAATGTGAAATACAATGAATTAATTGAACTTACAGGGTCGGTAGGAAGCGGTATTCTGTCTTTCTCAGACTCCTGCTTTCGTGCATCTGAGTCGTTCACGTGACTATTCGCTTAGGCCCTTGTAAGACATTATTTATTGACTCGTGAAATTTGATTTCTAAGACGAGCACAGCAACCACAAGCTTTATGACGTATGCTTGGGGCCATATGCCATGCAACTGTTAAAGAGGGGAACAAGTATCTTTGTATTCAGTGGTGTATTGCATTGTAGTATCTAGGTCGGGCTAGCTGGTGAAGGTGAAGTTTTGTTGTTCTAGCTCCCCCGGTAGGAGTGCGCCCCAGGTCCCGCACAGCCCTAGGTCGCGCACACCTCGAAATTTGATCCACCAGTTGATTTCAATAATTAATTACTCCACCAATATGGATCCAATGGAGGCAGCGCTTGAAGTAGCGAACACGCTGGAAATTTCTAATTATTCTCAGATAGCGAAATTATACGGAATCGAACGTTCAATGTTATCGCGTCGCCATAGAGGCATCATCAGTAGCAAATCTGAAATTTATCAAAATAGATTAGCCAAATTTTCAAAATATCAGTAATCTATTCTAATTCAATGGATAAATACATTTACGGCCCGTGATATTCTATCTATTATTTGAATGGTACGAAATTTTGCTATTAAAATCAATAAAAAGGATATTGGAAAGAATTGGACGTATCGTTTTATACATAACCACAGAAAAGAATTAAAATCAGCATTTTTTATGCCTTTTGACCTTCAATAAAAAAGAATAGATAATTATAAACAATTTCGGTTTTATTTTGATATGATATTTATTATTCAAAAACGTTATTATGTTATTAATATTTTGTTAGATAGGTTCAAAAATTGTAAAATATCGAATCGTTTTATATAATATATGAAATATAGACGAAAAAGATTTCGTTATAGGCCAAATTTCAAAATACCGTCATGTATTCGATAAAATAGTTTATAAACGAGGTCTTTTAAAAGGATCAGATTCAGATAATTCTTGTTCGTGGATTATTATTCTCGCCGCCATATCAATGGCTGGCGAAATATTACCTCCTTCTATCATTTATAATATTTAATCCAATTCCGTACAAAATTCGTGATTTTAAGATATGAATCCGGCTGTCCATAATTATAATTTCGTATATTCCCCATCAGATTGGATAAACGATGAGATTGGATATAACTGATTTATTGAGATCTTCGAAAAAAATATCAGAAATAGAATGAATGATGGCCTTAAATGGAGATTATTTATAATCGATGATCATGAATCTCATTTTATTATGAAATTCCTCAATTTTTGTTATGAATAATGTATTTTTATTATTATCTATCCTTTTTATTCCATACATCGATTTCAGTTATTAGATGTGAATTTGTTCAGACCTTTGGCGGAATATTATAATATCGAATTAAATGGCTGATTTCAGCGTTCTTTTGTCATATTATCGTTTAACAAAATTAATTTCTTTCTATTATTTTAGATAATATTCGAAAAAATGTTTATAACGAAAAATATTATCAATGGATGATTCAAAACAGGCCTTCATCCATTCAATTCATCTTAAATATTTGATTAATTCAATATATATCAGGCCAAATCATATTTAGAATGATCCTCAAATTCAGATTCCTCAAATCGAATCAATATAAGATAATGGAGACGATTCCGTAAAAGATTTGATTCTAAATTAGATACGGTAGAATGAAAAAAGATGAATATATGAAAAATATTTATTTTAAAACAAAATATAGACAATTTTTTTTTTAAAATAGAAAATTTGGATCTCAAAAAAATATTTAAAGATCAAAAGAAACGATCAGATAAAAAAAAACAACTAGATATATCTAAAGAGTATAATGATTCAAAATTTTATAATTTTAAAAAAATTACTCATATTCGAGAATTAGAATAATAATAAAAGGAGGCAGAAGAGTTTCAAATTCAGTAAAAGGAGGCTCGTAAGGCTCAGTAATAAGCTAATAAGCAAATGAAAGCTGAATTACAAGCATAGCGAAAACGCGACCGTGAGGAAGTTTAATAACAGCGGAAGGAGGTACAGGCTGTTCAAAAGCAGCGGAAACAGGAGGCTGCTGAACAGCGAGCAGCGAATAAACAGTTATAAACTGAATCTCGTGGAAATGAGCAGAATCAGCCAAATCAACGGAAAACACCTAAAAATGCTCGAATTGTTGTGCGGATGGATGAGGAGGCTGTAAGCGAGACAGAAGCACCTTTTGATCAAACTCGTCCGAGAAGGTCAAAACAAATGCCACAACGTTTTTTAGATTAAAAAAAGTAGCTCATTCAAAGTCTATGAATTTGTGCTACTCATCCATCTAAATAAAATTACATAATTCGATACTGTTGTTGAGATAATTGGGTTCGAATGCTTGGTGTTGAGAATTGATTCGAATGTGCGCGACCTAGGGCTGTGCGGGACCTGGGGCGCACTCCTAGTCACATGACTTACCAGTGCTCCTTCCATAACAGCAACTTAATGCGAGTACCTAGAAGATTTCCAGATCAAAATGGTGCTCTCCCGCAGTTTCCTTCATTTTTCAACTAGAGATGCATCCGTCATTCGTGGGAAGAGTTGCGAGCATCAACATCAGCATCAGCATCAGCATCAGCATCAATATTAACATCGTCGTCAGCATCATCATGGACAGAGTTCTCTTCCGCAGACGAGCCTGTAATCAATCAGTCCACGCCATAACGTCTTGTGTCGTATCGAACTTGCCGGAATCTTGTCCTTGTTCCATATCCATGACAGTGACAGCTTCTCCGTCATCCAAACACTTGACGTGGATCGAACATTTCCATTCGTCAAAGACTGGAGATTGCAGATGGCGTTTTATCGCGTAAATATCCCCCAGCAACATATTATCCATCCCAAAAAATCCAGGATCGCGCAATGCGTTACGATACACAACGCCCATGGCCAAAGGATTCTTTTCGGATCCGTACCCATGGCAGAGAAGGAATTCCTCCATCTTGTCTTTAGCTTTGCATTGAGTCGCCAGTTCAATATGAAATCGAGGTGTAGTCTGCGACGTATGCTGAAATAGATTTGTCAAGTCGTAGAGAAGAAAGTTTGCGGCAAAGCCTTTGAAATGGACTGGACTGCCGAGGAATTTCTGCTTTTCCTGTAGGGCGAGAAGTTCCATAAATCGGTTAAAGTGGTTGTCCCGAACCTCGAAGAACGTGCCAAAGGGTCGCACTGGGAGTAGAAAGACTGTATCACTTCCTATTATCATGCTGAGGAATTCCGACCTCATTTGTTGACATATTTGACAGACATTATGTGCAGTGTCGACCAGCTCTTTGACTTCTTGTGCAGCGACGAACTCGTAGATTTGGTTCCGAATTTCAGCTGGGATACCCAATAAGGAGTGTTTGGGATAATCTGAGACTTTTCCAGAAACTGAGGGCGACATCTTCAAGTGTACCGCAGTGGGTTCGTGGGAAGAGAGTTTGCAAGCAGAAGATGCTGAGAGAGAATCAAGATACTGAACAGTGCGTGAATGCCTGGTAGGAGTCTATATGTGACTTTCGAAGATTTTCAGAGCGGATGGCTCATAGAACTTGACTCATCTGAAGGATCGCATAAAGTGGAGTCTCAAAATAGTGAGGAAGCGAGATGTACGGAGGGTCAAGCTTTAGCCACACACTCACATCGTCATGAAGTGACCTGCTAATTGTGAGACCGCTGGTCGCTTTTGTAGTGCAGGATAACTCCACATCATCCCATCATGATCCTGCCTTAGCCATCCCGTAGTAACACGCCATTAAGTTGAAAAAAGGTCATCGTGATACCAGTTTAACTCATTGGAAATGGATGATCGGTACCATAAATCGAAGACCGACAAGTATGCTTTTAAGGTCATGCCAGATGATAATAGTATAATACAAATGATAGTGACACTATTTTATACACTTCTGCGCCCTCGAAATCACTCTGAACCAAGGTTTAGGTATTGGTGATTGACGAGTGAAACTTAACCATCCAGCACTGGTCCTACCATGCATGGCTTATGGACAAGTCACCTCCTCGGCAGTACCAACGGCAAGGCCCACTCCCGAGCTTCCGAAAAGTGCAGCGGCCGCACCATCATCCTTACAAAGGTCAAAGTCGACTTGAGCACCGTATTGGTTGGTGCTAGTGAGAGTCGGTTGAGAGCACAAAACGTTGCTGTCGGCAGGGCAAAGGTTGTTGACTTGGACGGTGATACTGTTCCCTGCGTTGCTGAGAACGTTGCCAGAAGAGTCCTTTTCGGCTGTCAACTTGTAACAGGTACCGCATGCAGGGCCGGCGCCAGCACCTGGGCCGACGCCGAAGAGATTTTGAGAGACAGCGGCTTGGAAAGAGTTCTGATGGAAAGGTAAGCAAGACATAAGAGAAAAGAGCCACCATCAGAAGGGCATACGGCAGAAAAGAATCCGCAGGCAACAGTGTTGGTGTTGCAGTTGGGTGAGCCTCTGTCGTCACCCTCACCGTACTCAGTAAAGGAAGCGGTGAAGTTGTTAGCTGCTTGAGCGACGCCCAGGGCCAGGACAAGCAGGGAAAGAGTCTTGGCGAACATTTTGATGTGAAAGGGAAAAAGTATAATGAAAGTATAGAACAAAAGTGAACGTTTCGCTAAATTAAATTGATTCGTGCTGAAGAGTTGAAGACTGTGTTGTTTCTAGAGGCTGGAAAAGATGAACTTCTTATACTTTCCAGGCCTCCAGCCGGGAGACAGCAGGAGCTGGCCCATGTGGAAACTTGTGTAAATTAGATTGATTATTACGTAGATTTGGTATGAGATCGAACGTCTTACCGCCGGAACCATGGCGGGACGGCAGGGCATAGTCCCACACAGTGGATAAACACTATGGCGAGTCGTTTGGACTAGGTGTTCCCCTCAGAATATGGAATGGGTGAAAAGTTCCTCCAATGATTCTTGGCGTTTTCTGGCAATTAGCTCAGCCAGGCCATGAGACGCCACTACCAGGACGAGGCCAGAACAGCAACTGAAGCGATGGCAAGGTTACGTCCAGTCGGCCGAGCATGTCCTGTGACAGGTACTGCTCCACTCGATGTCTGGGACGCATAGGGATAGTTTCCAGAAGGGTTAGTCGAAAAAGAGGTATTAATTGCAGAGGGAGTCGAAAGTGGAGGCGCTAAGGTTTGAGAACAGCTTCCGACACTGGGGGCCGTTCGGCTGATCTCCTTGACATTACAAGGGACGGTTAAATCCGATTCACCGATGGATAGATGAGTACCTGCGCTTCAACGGTTATACAACGCCTTCAGGAGCGCGAAAGCAAGGACAAGGTGCGGACAAATTGTCGTGATTATGACGTAGAGATCCGAATTCCGACGCAGCGCCAAACCTTCGTTATGAATGTGATGGGAAGCGTGGGCTATTCACGAAGGACGTGTTACATATTACATGTATTTGATATAGAAGCGAAGCTTTTGCCGGTCAACTTTGTGAATTTAATACACTGTAGTTTCTTAAACTAAAGGAAAGAGGTAAAAACCCCGCCCACTGTCACCTTCTCATCCAAGGACCGCGCTCAGCAACCAAACAAGGGTCGGCAGCAACGGATTCTCCAGGTGTACTGTTAATATCGATTTTCATTACGAAAAGGCGATGGGTTTTAAGTACCAAGGCGAGACGAATAAGCTGAATCGCATTCCCTCTAAAGTAGTTCGATCGAGAGCTGCCGGACAGAGCCGAGATGAGGAAGGGTGCCCTGACATGTTGCATTTCGTGGCTTGCTCCCGTCTCCCCCCCTGTTCCCTCTGTTCTCCCATCTTCTAGTCCTTTGTTCTCCCATCTTCTAGTCCTTTGTTCTCCCATCTTCTAGTCCTTTGTTCTCCTCGTTACTTTTGCTCGGTCTCCTGCGTATACGACAAGATGCATAACGATGTACATACGAGTATAAGATACCCCAAAACTATGCATGCATAACGCATCGCCATATCTTGCAATCATCTCGAGAGATGTTGAAACGATGACGTCTCTTGCAATGCGTGAAAATTGGGAAGGTGATCTGGGATTGTATGGACATCGTTGATGCTAATTCGTTGAGATGACCTTTCACCCTGCACACGATGCCACACTGTCGCCTCTGCATTGTCTGAGAAGCCAACACTTATCGGTACGTACAGCGACCAACGCATGCTCGCCAACACGATTCCAGGCATGCTTTTGAGGCCTTTTTTCAAGCTGAATCTCCGTCTCGAAATTCTTCGAGATACACATGTCTGCAAAAACACGTACGGACCCGCTGCTTTCATTTATCTTTGATCGCTGTCTGTCAGCTGTTTTGAATTAATGTCTGCATGTTCTATGTGCTGTGATCTTCAGTCAGCTTCCGCAGGAGGAATCGTCAAGTTTGATTGGCCTTATCCAATCGAGTGACGTGGTTCATCACCTCGCCTTCGGCCGAAAGCATTTATTCTCGCCTCAATTCCACCAGTGAGCTTGCTCCAATACTCCTATTTTATTAGATAGGAAGTGTCCATTTCCCCATCTAATCACCAAATCTCAGTGCCACATTCCTTTGCAGATCGCAGTTTTACCGTGTCACCCTTTCGCGACTCTCGCCTTCTACGTCGATGCGTCTCATGTCCATCAGAAATCCCTCCGTGTCCTCTCTGTCCTGAGGGTGAAATATGCACAGAATTTCCCGGATCCTGTCAAAGTTGCCCTACACTCCAATGTGTGGGCGCAAACAGCGAAACCTCTGAAACTCCTACACCATCATCCTCCAGCGGTGATTCCGATACTAGGCAGAGAGCAATAACGATAGTTGCTAGCATACTTGGAGGCTTGCTAGGATTAGCGATACTATCAGGAGCGTTCTATTTGCTTACTAGAACTCATCGGAAAACCCGCAAAAGTCTGCATCAACGCGAGCGCGAACGCAAGAACAAAAACAAAATTGGCAAGACGGATAACATATCGACTGAAGGAAGACATGAACTGGATTCTCAGCCAATAGAATCGCCACCCAGCGAGCTGCACAGCGACGCTATTGTGGTATTCTTGGAAGGCAAGGAACCTCAGCGTGAGCTTTACGGATGAGACAAGGATTTGGAGCCCAAGCTGTACTTTGCACTTGTGTGTCCATCTTCAAGATTTGAACACGCAATAGTGTTGAGCGCTCTACCAAGAATAGCAAATCAATCCCACTGGATCACGTTGTATCCGACGGAATCGTTCAATAGGCCGAAACAGGCTCAGAGAATGGGAAATTCGGATGCGTCTGGTCTTCATTTCTGGCTAGAGTATGTGGCGGAACGTGCGCTGTACTGTCCGAGTCATCGCTACCAGATTCTAAATCGGGGGATCTAGACGGAGGTACACTGCCTTGTCTGATAACCTTCTTCTCAATCCGGCTCCGGCTCTGTTCGTGGGTCGTTCTCCAACCACCTTCATCCCTATCTTCCTGCTTTTGTGGCCACAAGATCTGCTTCTTCAACACAGCCCGAATCATCATGAAGAACACGAATAACCAGGTCAGGATTAGCAAACAGGTCATTGCGCAACCGAAAATGCGGATAGCCTGATTGTTGAGCGCTTTTGCAACCGCAAATGTTGCTGTTACGAGCGCGGTATTAGGAAAGACAAAGCTGTACCAGGTCATTGCAAAGTTCATGCGTCCGTATCTGACACAACTCCAATGAGCTCCGACGGACACTATGAAAAACCACAACGCGAGGCCCCACAACCAGACTCCGACCCAATTTCCAACAATCATACTCACCATACCACAAAGTTCGCCGTTCCCCATGAAATCGGGTGAAATCACTTTTGGTAAAGTCTCCGCCATGTTCACGATTGCCGAAATGGTAAAACCAGAAGGGCCAACACTTATGAACATGCCGGGCCGCAAGGACTCTACTGGAAGCTTCTGGGTCATGAGGCGATAGATGAAGGCAGCGTATATCATGAGGGTAACCATAAAGCCGATTCCTTGGATGGTAAAGCCGCCGATCAGTATATCGAGAGCGCGATGACTGTTCACCTTTGAGGCAAGAACTCCTGCATGAGGACCAACGACAAGAAGCGGGTAGGCGGGAAAAATCCATATTGGAGTCATTTGAGATATGGTGAAAGTTTGCGTTGACCATCTAATCAAGGGACAATGTCAGCAAATTTGTTTAGGAGCCGGAGCTTGATGATCAACATACACAATCAGATAAATTATGGCAGAGAAACTGATTGCCAATGCACAAAATATCCAAAATAGGACATTCATGGTCTGGTGAAGCCATTCCCCAGTCTTGTGACCCGTCAAACCGTATTCTGAAATATTGATAAGGATTGTCCCTATACTGATGACGAAAGCGGGAATGAATAATGACTCGGTTGGATGCAGAAATGAGGTACGAAATGTGGCCGGGAAATACCAGAAACGAAAGGATATCATAACACAGTTGAAGATGAACAGAATTATATTCAGAAAGAAAAATAAAAGACCAATGGTGTATAGACCATGAAAGCGAAACGGAACTGCAACTCTACATTAGATATTGTCTCATCTTCTCTATAATTTCTCTGGCAACGCATGCCACTTGATAGAATATGTGTTATCAACGAAAAACTCACCAGCATATAAAACATTAGCTATGCCACCCGTTGCCATTGTCATAGAGAACCACTGTTCGTTCAAAATTCCATATCAGCGCACGTCCGGTGAAAGTTCTCACTGTCTTGAGTTTCAGAGGCATACCGTCCATGTAAAATGTCTGATTCTGGTCTTGAAGGCAAGATTCATTGTCTCTGGAGCCGATTGTCCACTCCTGGGAGGGGTTCTGGGAAAGGTTGACGCTTGCAATGGGTCATTGATTCCTAAATATCCCAAACTACCCTCTTGTGTGCCATGGAGAGAGGTGGACCTATTGGACCCGACAGGAAATAAGTTTATCGCTGGCACTACGTTGCCGGTAGCTCCCTCGACGTTTCTCTGCTGCTCGCCGTCCATGTTGCAAATTATAGCTCGCCCCCTAGGTCGTAGAATGCTAATTTCAAGGTCAATCCTAGAGCCACATAGAATTACAATTGGATGATTGCGTGATTCAATGGAAGGCCGGCATGAACAGCACTCGGCAATAGAGCCGTTCTGAGCCGCGGTAGAGCAAAGGCGAATGAGAGGAAAAGGGTTGTAACCATTTTCATCAGAAGCTTATCAATCGCCTTGAAAACTCTGTTGTAAAATTGGAAAGCTGGCTAAAAACCCCGGCGTGGCCGTCAACCATTAGGTGTCCAGAAGTGGGGGGGTTAGATCACAACGGCGGTTGTTTAAGCCGCCTCCCAGTGCTGATCCTTCCCGGTTTAGTGGTTTAGCTTCTCTTCCAAGGTACCTCTTGTTTATCTTTCTTACATCATTTGCTTCGTTTGGCACCGATTTTGGTCAATGTCGTTCTGGAAATTTTGCTTGTTGTAGCTGGTTCTTCTTACTCCAGGGATGTAGACAAATGGCTATGGATCCTCCGCCTCCATCAGTCAGACCTTCAGGCATACCTAGGTTATCCCGCCTCCCAGTTCCCAAGTCAACTCGAACTGCGGCCACCGATGCACAACAGAATAATGTCAAGATTTCACCAATACCATTAATGAGGGGAGGAGAAGCTCGGTCGCAGAAACTGACAACATCAAATACGCTGAGTGACAGCGTGTCTGGGAAGACCCGAAAACCCAAAACACAACCCTTGGTGAACAGCAAGTCCAGCGGCTCGGCTTCGGACCAAGATAGTCTGCAAGATCCTTTCTCACAGGACGAAAGCTTTTCCGCGCCTCCCGAGAGCAAAGCCGTAAACGAGCATGATTCTCCAAATGAATTAGTCCAGCCAGGTGAAGATGATTTCCCAAACCTAAGACTGACTTCGACACCTAAACCTCGAAGACCCCGACCATCTCTTTCAGATAGAACTATGGAGACGCTTGCTAGGCTCCCTCCTACACCTGGCACTTCGAGACGTCGGTCAGGCTTCTTTGGCCCATCGAGCCCTACAGAGTCCAAATCACGTCCAGCCTCATCATTAGGTAACAAGCGGCCGGAATCTTCTTTAGGTAGCCGAAAGACAAGCGCAAAGGATTCTGTTCATGCTTTTGTTAGGCCTGAATCGCCTTCCAAGAGGCTCACCGCATCAGCCAAATCCATTAGCTCCAACAATACAGCAACTCCATCGAAACGGAGCGTAAGCGCTACAGCCACAATAAACTCTCCAGGTATAAAGGCCTCTGCTATTGTATCTACGACGGATAGCAGGTCTGAGCGGATCACAGCACCCAGACATATTCCTGGACACGCAAGCCTAAAACTAGGTGGAAGCCATACGATTGTAACGCGGTCTCCGAAGCCAAAGCCTGCACTAGCTAATGTGTTTGACAAGGAGGAAAGACCAAAAAATGGAACGAAAGCCTCGTCACCAAAGGGATCCGCTGCGTTGAGAGAACAGATAGCCAAAGCCAAAGCAGCCCGCCGGACCTCGTCTCTCAAGAAACAAGATGTTCAATCTGATGGTCCAAATGATTTTGGTCTACATGAGGATCCATTCAATCAGCTCCCATCAAATAATGAGCAAGTACTGAAAAAGCGCATTGACATTGGACGCAGCGAGGGGCGCCTCAATCTTGCAGCTATGCGCTTGAAGTCGATCCCAGACGCAGTAATGTCAATGTATGACTACGATCCAGATACCAACGTTGCATGGAGCGAGTCGGTCGACTTGACTCGATTCATCGCTGCTGACAATGAGATTGAAGAACTTCCAGAATCAGTCTTTCCAGACGTCAACCCTGAAGACATTGCCGACGACGAGGACAGCAAAGGCATCCAATTTGGTGCACTTGAACTATTGGACATGCATGGAAACCGACTTTGTTCCGTTCCGCATGGGTTGAGACGGCTAGAAAGATTGACTACACTCAATCTCTCATACAACCAGCTTGATAACAGCGTCTTTGACGTGATATCGCAGATTCACTGCCTTCGTGACCTTAAACTATCACATAATCGATTTGAAGCCGCTCTGCCCTCTTCTATTGGTCAGCTTGCAAATTTAGAAGTTCTCGAGCTGCAAAGTAACGGATTCTCGTATCTGCCTGACGACCTTCAGGAATTGATCAAACTCCGTGTGTTAAATCTGACGGAAAATAAACTAGAAAATCTGCGGCTGGATTTGCTCGTCAATCTGCCCCTTGTAGAACTTGTGGCAAGCAAAAATAAACTGAACGGGGTACTATTCCCAGCGGATGTCACCTCGATGGCGAAGCTACAAAATCTCGACGTTTCCAACAACGGTCTTGCTTCACTAGATTCCGGAGAACTGTCACTGCCGTCTTTAAAAACATTGAACATATCGTTCAATCGAATCACCACTTTACCTGATGTTTCCACATGGGCTGAGCTTCTCAGTCTTCTTGCAGAAGATAACCGAATGTCAAATCTTCCACAAGGACTTACAGAATTAACAAAAATCAAGACTTTAGATCTAATTGGCAATGATCTCCGTCATCTGGATCCTCGAATCGGTCTCATGGACAGCCTAAGTATCTTGAGACTTGCTGCAAATCCTATCAAGGAAAGAAAATTCCTCACCATGGATACAGAGGACGTGAAGCAAGACCTGCGCTTACGAATAGATCCCCCACCACAGGGTTCAGAGGACGCCAGTCCGCAAGAAACAATCTCCAACGCATCAAGCTCGGCAGTTTCCAACTCCAGAACCTTGGAACTCAAACCAGGCGGTATCCTGGACCTATCATCCCACTCCCTCTCCACCCTCGACGCCATGTCCCCGCATTTCCCCACAGCAGACGCCATCCGCCAGCTCCTCCTCCACCACAACACCCTCACCACCATCCCCACCCAAATCGGCCTACTCACCCCTCTCCGCACCCTCGACCTCAGTCACAACCGCCTCAGTACCCCCCTCAACACCCCGCTCTTCCTCCCGCACCTCACCACGCTCAACCTCTCCACCAACTCCATCCCCTCCCTCACCCCACTAACCACCTACCTCGTCGCCCCGTCCCTCACCCACCTCGACCTCTCCTCCAACCGCCTCACCAGCACCCTCCCGCCCCTCCGCACCGCGTTCCCCTCGCTCACGCACCTGCTGGCAAGCGATAATCAGCTCTCCGGCGTGCTGGACGCGGCGGCGCTGCGTGGCTTGCACGTCGTGAATCTGAGCAACAACGCGTTCGACGCGCTGGATCCGCGCATCGGTTTGCTGTGGGAGGAAGGGCTGAGGAGCGTCGAGGTTGGCGGGAATCGCTTCCGCGTGCCGGGGTGGAGGGTGTTGGAGCGGGGGACGGAGGGCGTGATGGCGTGGTTGAGGGATCGGATTCCGGAGGGGGAAGGTTTGAAAGGGTGAGGTTTGCGGCGGGGGGAAGGGCCGCTTCGGAAGGGTGGGTTTGTTTAAGGTTTGGGGTTGAGTTGAGTTGGGCTTCACATGTTGGCAGGAGAAGCTTGGGGTGTTCGGGAGTTGGTTTGGATCATCGCGATGGCGTTATGGTTACGCTTGATGCTTGGCGCGGGGGGGGACTGCGGGTGATGCTTTGTCCGGATTGCGACAATGGGGTTCTGCGACGATGGAAGAATTCGCGATGATGTGACGGGAATTGCAGGAGTGGCCGTCACTGATTGGGGACTTTGTGTATTACCCTTGTCCTGGAGAAAGTTTTTGGAAATCGAGAATGTGGGGATAGGGGATATTCATTCTATCTATCTATATTAACGAGAGCGGGTCTGGACCAATAGGATACTTTATCGATGCTATGTATATTTGAAGTGAGATTGTGACTACCATGTTGGCGTCATTGCAGCTTCTTCAGCAAAAAAAGTTCTTGCGTTAGCGCTTCTAATTAATTATCAAGCTACCGAGTATAGGCAGGGGTTCCCTTTACTCGGTAATTTCCTAAATGTAGGCTCAGGAGTGAGGCTGTCACGGTTCATGCGATCGAAGATCCAGCTTATCAGGAGAAGCGATATCTGCACCGATCCTTGACTTTTGTCAAACTTTATTGGACTTCACCTTTGATCGAATCTGTAACACTTTGCTCTGCTGGAAGCCGTATGGGGAGCGTATTGTCAAGCACCCGGAGAGACAAGATGAAGATGTGGGCGTGATTGCGGAGGTGTGCAGCGCACCGACAGGGATCTCGGAGAATTTGACAGCCGGCCGCGTCAAAGTGGCACTGAAGGTACATGCACTCTACCGCCATCTCTGGTCCGACGGTGAGATTGGTTGTGCAACAATCATCTGGATTACAAGAAGATTGTAGTCTTACGAGATCCGGTCAATGATGCTCTCGGTACGAGTCAAGCATGATTGTAATCAGGCATCACTCAAAAGCTCTCGCGTAGGTGCTACGTAAATAGTTCATTTGGGCCCCGGCCAATTGCGACAGCGAAGCGCCATGACCAAATTTAGCTGAGCAATTGCCCGTTCCAGCCAATGCGGCTCAACTCAGAGTTCACATGGCCAGGCGCGCCTTGATGTTTCATGCACTCTCGCGTGGCCGGGCTGGTCTCTGGGGATAAAGACGGAGGCCGGAGGGCGAGCAGAGAGCAGAGAGCAGTGAAAGCGATGAAACTTAGTCGGCCGACGATCGCATGTTTGAGAAAATTCCCTGTCGACGCGTGGGCGACGATCAGACGACAAGGCAGCGTGAAGGGAAAAAAAGGGTATGTCAGACGGATAACGTTGGTTGGCCTTGCAGCTGGGTGCTAGTCAGCGGGCGCGTGGAAAGGCTGCTGTGTGGATGCAAACGAGCAAAGGCGAGGCACAAGCCGCAGCGGGAGGCCGAGCTCGACCGCCCCCCGGACACGAGGCTGGAGAGTTAGTAGTCGAAGGTTCGGTGGTGCTTCTATTGTCAGCAAGCATCGGCGCACATCGCTTCTGCGGCGTGTGGGAAAGCCGTTGGGTGGGTTTTGCACCCGCCCCTCGCCAGTGTTTCGTAATCTGCACGCGTTGCGCAGCATCGGCGTGCGACCGGGGTCTGTGGGCAGGGCGAAAAGAAAGAGCGGGCGCACGTCGGCCAAGATGTTTGGCAGGCGATGGCGCTGATCACAAGAGGCTGTGGTCGAGGTGTGTTGGTGCTGGCGAAGATCTGCCTGAAGATCTGGTGAAGATCAGGAGTTTCAAAGAAGGCACCGCTAAGAGCGCTCGGGCCTCTTCCGGCAGGGGCGCCGCCCTCGAGCGAGATCGCGCCTGCGTCTGTCTGGCCCATCATAACTGACGCCTTTCGTCTTCTAATCATCCTTCTTGAACCTCGTCCCTCGACCCAACTCGCGTCTCTCAGCTTGTTCTGGCTAGGGCCCTGCTGCCGACCTTCCACTCATTCATAATCCCCCTCCCTCTCCCGTTCCTGACAGAGTGCCGACGGGACGTCTCTCCGTCTTGTGAACCGTGTCGAAAAGGGCCCCGTGCAACGAGCAACTTCTTGTGAGAGAGTCTCGGCTGGTCTTGACGTCGAAGTCGTTCCTTTCCACGGCCCTTCTGTGACCACCAGGACCACCTTCACCCCTCGTGCAGCTGTTTTTGAGCCACATCAACTCGGGAGACGCCAGCGATTCAGTGGAGAATTGTCCTCCCCCGGAGCGTCTTAAGCCGAGGTGCTATACACTGCGTTGGCAGCATCTGTCCCAGATACTAGGGTTCTCGCACTGCCGGAGACCTGGATTGCGTGGGCAGGGGCAAGCTCCAGAGCTCTCTCCAAAACGCAGGTGGGGCTCCCCAGAACTTTGCGGACCCTGCCCTGATATCCCATCTCTTGACGACCACCGTCCTGTCGTTGATGGACGCTGCTATTCGGTTGGGCCTGCACGACACATGAATGCACTCCGGATAATTCCACGTCTCGCGATTGCATCTTCTTGGCACTCCTTGCCCTCTGATCCCGCCATCAATCGGGTAACTGCGTGGAACCAAATGCCCTGACCTACTACCATTTCGGATTGAGTCTACACTATTCTTACCATGACAACCGCTGCCGAACCCTTCCAGAGGAGTCCTTTCTCTGCCAGCGATCATACTTCGGGCATGCAGAGGAGCATCCCCATCTTGCCATCGACTACCGCGAACCAAGCATCTCCCAGTGGCGTGGATGCTATGGAATTGACCCCTTCACATCATCCCTCCTCCTCTATGGGACCACCTGTGTTGAATAGTCCCAATGGTGATCGGCTGTCCGAGCAAAATGGAAACGGTGGTGCTTCAGAGCATCCGACGACAAATGGAAGCTCTGCGCCTGCAGTGGGAGCCGCTGCAGTGGCGCAACAGCCAAAAGTCGTCCAAACTGCATTCATACATAAATTATACAAGTTTGTTCATCTCGCAGCTTAATCACAATGTCATCCACTAATACGTACTTTAGCATGCTAGAAGATCAAACGATACAGCACCTCATATCTTGGTCTAGTACGAATGAGAGTTTCGTCATGTCTCCTTCCAGTGAATTTTCCAAGGTTTTGGCGTAAGCTGTTGATTGCCCTTTATTGACATCGGCATGGCTAACTCGGCTAGATCATATTTTAAACATACAAATATTTCGTCCTTTGTACGGCAGCTAAATATGTACGGATTTCATAAAGGTACGGAACCTTGCGCTCTGCAAAGTTACATGCCTAACATATCTTATAGTGTCGGATGTCTTCCATACGGGTTCTCCTGATTCTCCGTTGTGGGAGTTTAAACACGGCAACGGCAGCTTTAGACGAGGGGATTTGATTGGTCTACGAGAAATTAAACGGAGAGCGTCAAGACATGCTCTGATTCACCGCGAATCATTTTCAAACCCTGGCAGCCAGAAGCAGTTGAGCGTCTCCCAGCCTCCGACTCCTGCTGAGCCGATGCCAGATCCCATCGAAACTCGATTGGGAATGCTTGAACACAATTTTTACGACATGCATGCTCGTCTTACTCGTACCGAAGAAACGAATGCATATCTAAGCTCAAAATGTCAGATTCTCAACGACAGTCTCATGAGGTGCCATCAATGGGGCTGTGATCTGACTGGTCAGATTCTCAATATGGTGCCGGATCCCAACAATCCCATCCATCGGGATGCATCATCCATCCAGAGAGCTATAGGACAGCAAATAGAGGAACTAAGGTCATTTGATGACGAGACGTTTTTCAACAACCGACCTCCAGTCTTTAATGTCACCGATACCAACGCTCCGGTTTCGCCCAGACAAATGGCCCAAGACGAATCACGGCGACCTTCACTCTTTAGTAATAGCTCACGGCCAGGTTCCTCGTTCCGTGTGCCTGTGGCACCTCACATAGTCTCTCCACGCCGCTTCGGATCTATTGGTACTGGATCAGGCGCTTACTCAACTTCTCCGTCCCGCGGCGCTCAACATACCCCAAATAGCCATCTTCCCCCTCCACCCCCGCCAACCCAACACCCTCTAGCTTCCGTGTCTTCTCCACCCACCAACTTACCTAGGCGGCACACATCAGCCGACATCCGCCTTCATGGCTGGCAAGGCCCTGGTTCCGAACAAAATGCTCCACCGCCACTCCCACGATCACCATTTGCATCTGGACAAAACTCAACGCAATGGCCAAGTTCACCACATCGACAACCGCATAATCCTGGGGATCAAGAATTACGTAATGCGCTTGCGGCATACGAAATTCCCAAAGGCCCGCGGACCAACACTGGCTCTCATCAAACGACACCTCCTAATGAGCAATCCCAAGGAGAGCCCGGCTGGAATTTACCGGGGCCACGATATTCCCAATTCAAAGCAGGGGGTGTTGGCTTACTTAGTGCCGGAATTGCTCCGGACGGTAGCGCCCCGCCCACACGAAGAAGCAGTATGGCAAGCAATGTACACAGTTTATTGAATCCGGCAGAAACGGCCGAACGGGCGGAAGAAGAGGACATTGGTCCAGAAGAAAAGAAGAGAAAGAGGGTGGGATAAAAAAAATAATCCGCAAATATTCGATTTTGTTACTTGACGAGAATGATGTAATGATGGATATTGGTTTACAAGGTATGGGCCATATAGGTCTACTTGGTGGATTACATGTTTTTTCCTTCTATCAATTTACTTTGGGGGATCTATACCATCGGTGTCAAAAGTTTGGACGACTTTTGTAACGGGCTTGTACTATACGTCCTTCGCGTCTTTTACATTTCATGCATTAGTTTGGGTCTTTGTTGGAACGGGTCCCGGCTTGGATGCATTGGCCGGATGTACGGTGTCGAATAAGCAGGGTGGACATAATGCCTTTGATGCATAGCATTCGTTCTATTCAATGCTCGAATTTGATGACAAATCTATATCCACAATTTACCAAAGAATGGAATATTTTTTTTAAAATTTGGTGATTACTGATTCACTCAACCCAAAACGTTCTAGAAACATCTTGGTCTTTTCGGTTGGAACCCGACTATGATCCTCGATGTTCTCGATGTCCTCGATGTCCTCGATGTCCTCGATGTAATAGTCTTGCACATCATCTGGAAGCACTGCCCGTCTGTTCCTCAGCCTTGTACATGGAAATCCGGGCCGAGGTGTTTGGTACCGTTTGCTTGTTTTGCCGAGTGTTCCACGACATGGCAGCAAGCACGTCTCGCATGCATCGATGCTTTCATCATAGCCACCCAAGAAAAGCGCCGAAACGCAGCGATCAAATCGGTACCTGCGTCAGCCAGCAGCAATCCACGACATACACTCTCTTGCTTTCGTGTTTCAGCAAACGGCCGAATCAGATCGCACCTCGGCCCCAGGCTCAACTGCCTGTTCGGGATGCGATCTTCACCGAAATGGAAGCCGGACGGCCTTTCCGTTTCCCAACTCAGTTCGAGATCCAACATTCCTTCTGGCGACTGGCTAAGGTACCCCGATCAGCGCCGCGGGCTGCAGCTTCTGAAACTGCACCAGGCTGCCACGTTGTGCTTGCTTGTCGATCCGGGTTCCCACGCGCTTTGCGTTTTGGCGTGCGTGCAGTGCGTGCGTCTTGGGGGCCCGCTTTCCCACAAATCCATGTGCAGCCCATGTGGGCAAGATGTCAGCACCGAAAATTCGCCAGGTTGCTAAATTTGACCTTCTATACGGTGAATGGTAGTACCTACCTAGGTAGACAGAGCTTGGCCCCCAAGCTCGCCCTCTCGCCTGGACAGTGCTCCTGAAACACAGGTTTCGGATTCCGGGGCGTGTGAGCACGAGGGAGAGAGGATATACGGGCATGTTGTGCTTTTCCCCGGACTTCAGGACACCCTGCCAATGGCGAGCCGCTGACTAGGGAAGCTGCTCCGATTTTGCTTGTCTTTTGTGGGCAAACATTCGGTCGCTTAATATTTTCCTTCTAGCGGCGAACACTCCCGAATTGGTCATGCCCCTCGCCCGAGCCTGGGTGACGAAATCCGGTTGCGGCTGCATGACTTTTTTTGGGCCAGTGTTGGATTTGCTTTTCTTGAATGCAGAGTGTGAGCTCGCTTCTCACTGCTCACTGTGCTCTGTCTCAGCGTCACATGCTCGAGTGACATTATTCCACCCGATCTCGTGACCGAGCGAGGTCTATTGGATCTCTAACCGCCAGGCAGCTTGGTGCTTTGGTGGGTCTGTCCACACACTCTCCACAGTGCTGCTGTGCCTTTCGAGGACAAGCTGCTTGGACTTGCCCAAAATGGTGGAGAAGGTCTACATTACCTACAACCAGGTACGTTGTCCACGACCGCACAGCTGTTTCGGAAAAGCGGTACAGCAATATTGCTATTATGGAACGACCAATCCCATATACCTGCACTCGACGCAGTACAACCTTTGCCTTGAGCTCCCCCCAGCTTACGCTCATCATCGTACTAGGTCCACAAGCTCTGTCAAGAATCCGCCGAACGCATCCTCAATGACTTCAAACCCAACCTCATGATCGCCATCGGCGGCGGCGGCTACGTACCCGCACGAATACTCCGGTACGCAGGACTATCCTCCTCCCCCGTCTCTCTTGCCCTACAAACCAACCGCTGACACTCCACGCCTTCCGACGCACAGCTCCTTCCTCAAGCGGCCCGGCAGCCCCAACATCCCCATCCAAGCCATCGGCCTCTCGCTCTACGAATCCCTCCCCACCAGCAGCACCGACGCCGCCGACCCGCCCGAAGCGCCCGGCACCAAGGTCACGCGCACGCAGTGGCTCGACCTGTCGTCGCTCGAGATGCGCAACCTCATCGGCAAGCGCGTGCTGATCGTCGACGAGGTCGACGACACGCGCACCACGCTGTCGTACGCGGTGCGCGAGCTGCAGAAGGACGTCGACGCCGCCGCGCGCGCCGCCGGCCGCGAGGCCGAGGGCCTCGACACGCGGTTCAGCGTGTTTGTGCTGCATAATAAGAGCAAGGAGAAGAGGGGCGAGCTGCCGGAGGGGATGGTCGAGGGGGGCGGGTATATGGCGGCGAGGACGGTGGGGGATGTGTGGATTAATTATCCGTGGGAGGCGACGTATGTATTTTTGATGAGGAGGGGGAGAGGTGTGGAGGGGATGTGCTAATTTGGTTGGTAGGGATATCGATGAGCATGATCGGTTGGCGGGCGCTGTATCTGCCGATAAGACGGATGGAGCATCATAGGTGGTGGTGAGAGGGATGGGGGAACGGGAAGAATTGGAGATTGTGGGTGGATAAGAGAAAGGTGGAGAACCATATAAGAGGGATGCTAAAAATCCGATACAGTTAGAGGTGCTACGAGTGATACAATAGAGATGCAACTAGAGATGCAAATAAAGATGCAATCAAGAATACAGATCCCCTGTTCGCTGACCCACCACACGACATGCAATCGTTCAAGCTTCATATTCATCAAGTAACCCCGGTCCCACACCATGCATCCTAATAAATATCTCCCGAACCATAGTCTACGCAACTAAAGAGTCTAGATCCAAAAACAAAATCTATAGCTTTTTTCCGCACACTATTCTCCCCTGACCGCCTTCAAATTCCCACACGCCTCACAACCCTTCCTACCATACCGTCCTCCACTTTACCCTGCAACACAGCCCTCCGCTAGCTGTGCATCTGCTCAGTCTAGGAACCCATCCCCCTCCTTCACCGTCGTGAAATCGTAATCCGCTCCTTCCGCGCTCTCGTTCTGTTGTGCCGGGTCCGGGTCCGCTGGCTGCTCGGCATACGACATGTCCAGCGTGGCGTCTGTGTCCAGGAAAGGAAGGTCTGCGTAGGCTGCCGTTGCCAGAGCTGGGGATGTTAGGGACAACGAGGAAGAGGTATGAGGTACTTGTGTTAGGGTGTTCGGTAGGAGACTGCTGTTTGGTAGCGCGTGACTCGATCTGGCAACCTGTGGGGTGGAGAGCGTGGGCTGGCTACGCATGTGTGAGGTGGGGAATGAGGTTGGCGGCCATGCGTAGTTATGGCCGTAAGTTGGGGGTAGATCAGGGAGGGGATCTATCAGATAGGGAAACAGAGTTGACAGGTTGGCTGAAGACTGGCTTGTGTTGGGCAGTAGAGTGCTTGATGGAGGTAGTGCCGCATATTTAGGTATAGTGGCATTTCCTGTTCCTCGTTGCATGTAATCCGTCGAAGAGCTTGTTCCTTGATTCGCCCCAAGATTTGGAAACTCAGCAGATCGAGTCCACTGGTTCGAGAAAGGCACGCGGCCACCCATTACACTGTCTCCTCGGATATGTCCAATCCGTGGATTTGCTGACAGGGCCATCTGATGTGGATTTGCTTGTGGCGGATTTGGCAGATGTGGCAAGCTCCATGCATGTGTATTCGCTTTTTGGTGCGAACCGTGAACAGGTGTGCCTCTATCCGCATAGTACATCTCTGGGTCTGTATGAGCTCGTTCTTTTGGTTCAGAAGCCTGTAGTGATTGGATGTCAAGTCCAGCGGTTATCTCGCCAAATGTCGCGAGGTTCGCATCAGATCCATAGACGTTAATAGCGCCACTATTGGCCCAATCTGGCTGCGTGAAATTAGAGTCTGTAGGCGGATTGAGTGATATACTATGCGAGGAAGTCGTGTTTGAGGAATCTCTCATCGAGGGTGCAAGCTGTGTAGGACTGGCAGCTAACATAGAATCAGAGAGTATGGACGGATTCTGATCTACATTCCCAGAAAGAGCCTGCAATCCCGTGGGTGGCATGCCATCGAAGGAATATAACATGGGATCATCCTGTGGTGTTCCAAAAGCCAGAGGATCAACTGCTGTGAGACTCTGATGGCCGTCGAAGTGACCAGGTGGCGACAAGTATGCTCCTTCGAGATTTGCGTCTTGAACCGTACCAGCATGCTTTATATAATGCGGAGAAGGAGATTCGATTGCTGTTGACTGTCTCCCAAGCGTTGTAGGCGTAACGTTTTGGCGAACCCGTTTCATTTGTGATGTCTTCTTTGCAGGCGGCCTGACATCACGTTTCAGCGCTGGCGATGGTGTCAGAGCAGCCGGTTCATCGTCCTCTTCCTCTTCTCCATCCATCGATTCGACATTGGACTTGCGCTTACGAGATTGGTTCCAGATTTTGCGAACTTCGTAAGCCTGTCGAGCAGCAGGGAGATCGATTCGCATGTGGTGAGCAAGCCTGGAAAGCTCATGGCGAGGATTGGTGTCTTTGGGGAAGGTCATTCGTGGACCTCGAGACTTCTTCGAAGGGGGTCGTCCTTGTTGGCTATGATCCCAATTGAAGATGAGCTCCACTTTCGGTATGCGATACTGCTCTGGTTTTTCGTTCTCGTCTTGATCAATCCTTTCTCGTTCGTCTGGAAAGACTCTAAGCCTCTTGACCTTCGTACCGCGAGAAGATGCTTCTTTCTCCAGGCAATAGTCCATGTGTTCCCACGTATCGATCGCGCCCTCGTCCGTGGCGTGTATGTTTCTCTTCAGTCGCTGCGCAAGTCGCATTGCTTCATCTCTCATAGAAGCAATGTCAATACTCTCGAGATCTTGCCGGACTTTATCTGCCAAATTTCTCGCTCTGTCTTGGAATTCATACTCTTTTCCTCTGAGCTCTCGTTCCAGCTTGGTGGCATATTCTCGAGCTCTAATTTTACCGTTTGGAGTGGACCTAAGTTTCTCTAGGCGTGCTTCGCATTCCTTGATCTTATCGACATCACCTCCGTAAACCAATGTGAGAACCCCTGTTTGTATGTGAGATAATACTCTCTCTCGTGCTCTCCTCCAAGGACGGCCTTGTTCGTAGAGGTATTCGTTCTCGATGCAATCGCATTTCGGACATGGGTAATCGGCGATCCGATATTGGTTCCGGTTCTCTGCAGCATCGTCGAATCTCTCACAGGGGAGATGCCTCTCTTTCTCTCCCTCACAGTGAACAGAATTCTGGCAGTAAACAATCGCTGTACGAATCATATGTCCGAGGGGACACTCAGCAAAAGTGTCGTAATAGCCTTTGCACATGATTGCGATCAAAGACAAGCAGTCGGAAAAATTGCTTAGTACAGATGGCGGCTGGTCACAGGACCAAATAAAAATATAGAAGCGATGTCGGACTCAAAGACCAGAAAGACACACAACAAAGGGCACAATCTATAGCGGAATCAATATAGCCAAAACCGACTAGACGTGAGCGCAGAGTCGACAGTCGAGTCTGCACAATGTGGATGATGGATGAGTAAACAGGGTAAATCAGGAACACCTCTCCTTGGGCATATACGAAGGGTGATGATGATGAGCAGCAAAGACTTGGCTTAAATATTCCAACGAGCTGCTGATAGCGAGAATGATATATAGGAAGACGTGAATTAGTGAAAAGCATGCCAAGTATTTTAACACAAACGAAGACGCAGAATACGCGTATATCAGGCTCACCACGGCCGAAAGATTGAGAACTCATGATGACCGTTGAAACAGTCTCGGTGAATGGCAAGAGCGTGGCAAGAGCGTGGCATTATGCGTGACACCTCGAGTCATAGCTGTAACTGGGTAGCAGTCAAGAAACTTAATTCCTTGACCAAGAAAGAAATAGAGAATGACAAAAGTTCAAAAGTCATCAACGGAGCAATTGGGCACGAAACAAGTCATGGAAGTGTCAGTAGGGCGGCCGAATCTCTCAATTACCTAATTCTGACTATCCGAAGCTGCAGCCTTCCAGCATTCAAGCGTTCTGTTACCTCAAGTAGCAGCCAGCGCGGGTGACGAATGACATAGGAAATTCATCAAACAACAAAGGAAAGGACATGCGAAGACGTCGCAGACTTGTAGTTTTCTCTTTCTTGCCACACAATCCCATGAACCCACGCTCAGGATTCTGCACACCTGGTACGGAACAGGAAAGTAGGAGCAAGGAAAATGGCAAGGAAGAGAGAGACAGAGTAAGGTTGGTAAGCAAACAAACGCCACGTGAACCAACGCACTCAAAAAAGGAGAGCGGGGTATTATCAAAAATCTTGCAAGCACTTCTCCAAAATGGGCCGTCCTTCAAGGGGGGGTTTTGTGTTTCGAGAAGTAGAGAGGTACTGTTACCAACTCCTGCAAAAAAGCTACAAGAGGGGAGTCCAATCTGTAACTCGGAGCGCTTTCCTACCTGCATTCCTGCACATTCTGGGGGATGAGTTGCTGAAAGATTATTGGTGATTTTTCCATTCTCTTTTTTTTTGTGAATTTTTTTTGCTCCGAGTCGATCTTTTTTCGATTCTTCAATGGGTGCACAACCTGTTTAGATGGTGCGTGGAGTTCCCTTGGCGCTATAAAGATGTATTATGTTAGCAAACCTACGGTTTAGCTTTCTACGAATTATTTTACGAAATGGCGTCGGTCCCAAGGAAATTTACGAGTCTATGAGACGAGGAATACTTGCGTCATGTCCACAACATCATCGATATGGTTGCACATGGCCACGAAGAGATCGAAGAACAATTTGCCACCAATCTCCATTTCCATCTGCATCGTTCCGCTACGCTTGAAGGTCTTCCGGCTGCGGATAATCAGAGCCAGGTAATGAGCGCGGAGGCGCGAGTCGCTATCGGGCGTGTTCGCGTACGCAAAGCGCGCGGACGAGAGGATTGTCGCGACATCAATGCCGCTCTGCAATCCCTGCTTACGTAGCGACAGTCTCTTCAGCTCTTCCAGGCCGTACCTCTCCGCGGCACAGTAGATGGCCGTGTCGCGGAGGATGGTGTCGCCCCAGCCAGAGTGATAGACAGTCGGCTCGACGGCACCGCGACCGCCATTTTGTGGGTGATCCGCGTCCTCGAGGGCCCAGGTATTGCGCTTCTTGTCGTGCAAGAGGCGGGGATAGTAGTCACCTTTGTAGAGATACTCGAGAACGGCGGAGAGGATTTCGGGTTGCTCGTCGGGAAGTATGACGCGCTTGGCATTGGCTTCGAAGAAGGCATCTTTGCACGCTGCCGCGAAGAACGGCGAGTGGCTCAGAACATCTTCATGGGCGGCAAACAGACGTTGGTCTTTGCCCACCACGAGGGTGACAATGGCGCTGGTGAGGATCGGAGAAGTACTGCAAAGTTAATTGAATATGCGTTGTTTTTTTATGCGACGAATTGGTCAACTTACGGCATCACCTGCGGACTTCTGCTCGCCATTTCCGCCAGCCTCTGCTTCGTCACATCATCCTTGAACGACCTCTTCGATAACTTGGTTGCCTTGCCCGCACGATCCTTGGAAGCAGCAAAGGAGCGTTTGAACATTGTGAAGTCGAAGGCGAAGATCGTTAAACGAGCGACCGGGGGAGTAGGAAAAAAGGAGCGTGGTAATTGGCTTGACGCGAGGGAGGGTCGTTGGAAAGAGCTCCGGAAGGCTTTAGGAGACCTCAATCATGAGAGTGGTAACTTTCAACGAAAGACGATCCTAAAGACTCTGCAAGAATTGCACTCCGAAGAATGCGACTTTCTTGCGCTGGGGGCGGCGGCTCGAGGGAATGGAAGCGCGAGGAAACGGATGGGAGAGGAGGACCAACGCGCCCTTTATCTGCTCCCGCCCCGTCCTAGCTGCTATTATCAGGCAGCTACGTCAGGCACGCACCGGGGCAACCATCACGTGACTATACAAACGCTGAGGAGGCCCCCAACAGACGCTTCAGCAATCGAGGAATCAAATCGTTTCGATTTACAAGAAACGTAATTCACCATCCACATATTGAGGGCACCCTCAATCCAATATCGAGCGGTCAGGAAAATCGCATCAACGACTGATCTTTGCTACTCCAAAGTGTCACCAATTTGATTGGGGGCCTCTCTAACATGTCAGTAGTGAATTGTACCTTTTCACGATTACAACAGGTCCAAAGGCCGTAGTCTTGAAATTATTGGTCTCATTAATTTGAGGTTTACCTCATGTATCTACTACTCTATCATCGACCATTCCGAATCAGAAGCTGTTTCATCGCCCTCTTGCTTAGGGCGGGATACTAGAACGAGGTCCCCCTCGTTCGAAGATGGCGCTGCATGTGCAGGAGCCTGTTGTGGAGCGTTGTTAGAATAGTCCAGATTGGAGTTTGAAGCTGAAATTTCAGCAGTAGAATAAAAATCTCGCTGAGGCTCGCCCCAAAACGTAGGTCCAGACAGCACATCGCCAGAGCTGATAGATATATCTTCTACCCAATCTTGCTGGGTAGGTGGTAGGGTTGGTGTTGACGGCCTCATGGGTTCAAAGCCTCGAACAATCTTTGGTGGATATGGACTAGCAGGCCCGCAAGGAGTCGAAAGGTCGAATCTCCGAGGACGCTTAGCTTGTGCCGCAGGATGACTTCCATAGTTATACGGTTTTTGCCTCTGCTTTGGCCGATATACCAAAGTGAAGCCCTCGTCCTCTGAACTTGACACTTCGCTGTCTGTACTCACCATTGTTCCAGTGTTGGCAAAAGGAATGCGGGGTCGGTGAACTAGAGTGAATGGGTGCTCGTCGGACGAGGAATCGATTTCAGGAAGACGTGTTGGTTTTACTTTAGGAGTCGCTTGACCATCTTCGGGCCAGCATCCGAAAAGCTCGAAAACAAAATCTTGGTAGACCTCTGGTGTAGGTTGTTCCTTGCATTGGGGGAGTTGGAAGATATTCATAGCGCCTGCTTGGTGTATCAGTACCTGCTAATGCCTCAGACGTACCAAAAACGAGCATCCACTTACCTTCATCCTCAAAGCCTCGCTGATGATTGACCTTGAACAAATCCTTGTAGAATGGTTGCAGTTCGCAGACCAATTTGCAGAATTGTTGATTTGAGCCAAGCTGGTGCTGGTTGAAAGATGAGACGCAGTATTGCAAGATCGTATCAATCAAGCGCGTCTGATGCGGGAGCTGGGTATAGAGGAATTCAATTGCTTCGCAAAGCTCTGGTGGAGGTGTCGAGTGACTGCATGATTCTTGTATCTCACGCATCATGTTGGCGTTGACGAGTTGAGACAGCTCCGGGACCTGGTAATTTTCTCCCATTCGACACAATTGGACATGTAGCAATAATGAACATGGTTTAGGATTTCCATGCAAGTCCAGGCAAATATAGTCACCGTTGTAGAGAAATCTGAGGAATGATGCAGCTAGAGGGAGAGATACTGTTTCTTCGATGCTGTGTTTGAATCCATTTGGTCCCGGCTCGAAAGCGATGGCTAGCAGCGGACTTCGCTCCTGTATTGCGTCGAGGTTTATGCCGTCAATCGTTGAAATGACGCCGTCCGGTAAGGTTATCGTCAACGAAGCTTGCCCTTCAGGCTTCAGCTTGAGAAACTCCAGATCGTCCATAGTTGTTGATGATTGTAAGCTCCTGCTGTCGGTCGCTTTACAGCAGAGCTTGATTTTGAAAGAAGATCTTAAGAAAGGTTCGATTGAAATAAAGATTGGAGAAGAGGCTGGAGGGAGTCGTCCTAAGTCGACGTACTTACCATGTGACTTAGGCTGCAGCGTACAAGGTGCAGACGGGAGATGGTCACAGCCACAGCTCTACATACAAGCTGCCTTAGTCCCATGCGTGCAAGTCCAGCTCACATTGCCAAGTGCTGAGCCGATTGGACACATGAAAGACTCACCTGCCGTTGCCGGAGCGATGACGATGCTTCGTCGCGATGGAGCTGCATCTACCTATTACATCTAACAAAGCTTGGGCAGCTTGGCCGAAGCACCCGGGCGCAGAAGAGCAAGCCGCAGGAGAACAAGCCGCATTCAACCATTGAAGCTCGGAAAACAACGAACTTCAAAGAAACAGCCACTCATGCTTTCTCCAGAGTAAAGGCTTGCTGGTGCCACACACACACGCCCACACAGATTTGTTCGCGCACCCGATGTTTCAGTCTGGCACCGCCCTGTCCGCAGACCACATAGCCTCTGGGAAATGGCATTGCATTTGGCCAGAATGACTAGGCAACACAATTCGCAGTAGATGGGTCAATTGACTCGTCTAAGCTCTCAATGCGCCAAAGCGGCGACGTGTAACAGAGAATGTCGTCTGGGCCTGAGAACTCACGAAATTAATAGGAACCGCACACCCCTGTCAGCCTTAAGACGTCATCATCGTCTGTGCAAAAAGGTCCAGAGCCTCTGCGAGCCTATTCCCCTGCCGCTTCGCCTTGCGCTGAAAGGAAATGAGAGCTTTATGATTTCTAAAGAACGCGTTACGCCCACACAAACGCCTCCGTAATATGAAAATTGAGTAAAACCATCGGCGCCTTTCTTCATTCCCGAATTGAACTCTCGTATTGTGCTCTTCTACCACACACGTCCAAGGATGGCTTGGTTCTCGCTTTTACCTCCTGACTTTAGCATTGTTGAGGACTGGATTGTTCGCATTTTTGTAAAGTCGTCTCCAACTGTCGTACTGATTCACGTGCTGATGGTGTTTGTAGCTACTATTAGGATTCTTGACCATCGCCCCCTGGGCATTCCTCATCATCTATGATTTCCTATACTACGTTTGGCGTTTAATAATACATGAGGTACCATTTGTTGGCGGACGGGCGAGAGGCAAGCAGAGACCACGCGCACCGAGTCTCACAGAAAGACCTGACGGGCGTCCTCGGAGATTTAGTATGGCCGCTCAAAAGTGGGACGATGATCAAGATGCGGGACACACTACAGGTGCAGATCATTCCAGCATGGAACTTCATGAACATAGAAAAAGTTGAACTGAAGAGCGGAACGAAAGCTGCAATACATACAGTTTACTACATGAAGGAATGTTCGAAGAGAGATCTGGCACGATCATACATTCATCTCGTATTCTGCTGTCTTTATTGAGAAAGGAATCATGAAGCATCAAGGAAAGGCTCTGTTATGCGATTTGTGACTCAAGAGATCGTGCGGCTCTTCAAGAAGCCAGGAAGTTGGTCTTATTCCTACCTTTGGATGTATGCCTCGGTTCAAATTTGGCATTTCCCATGAGAATGTCGCTAACGACGCCACTAGCCTTTTTTTGTACTCACCGAATTTTCAGCGTTTGGTAGGAGTGCACAGTACCGCCAGGATTTGAGATCGAGTGGTCACGTCTCTACGTTGCTAGCCAATCATCAGGATGTGTTGTGTAACTCCTTCTCGAAGACATCGCTACATCAAGTCATCGGAACGATGATTTGCCTGCCAGATGTTACCAAAACGGGGGAGGTCTTGTTTGCTTCATCTCGCTTGGTTTCGCCCAGTGGTATTGGGTAAAGACATATCGCACGGCCTTCGACCTTAAACTATCAAGTACTCTGCTGGCCGCAAAACTGGTCCCCTTTAGCTTACCAATATGCTCTATAAGCAGTTCGGTCATTCAAAGGCATAGTTTATATCAATCTACACCATCAATTACAAGCGCACTTCTTTATCGCTTTTCCCGGCTGATGCCGGGGTTACCGGCCAACATGGATCCGCGATACGAGGGACCATACCCACCTATGATGAATGAAGCAGTTCAATATGCCCATGCTGGGGTTGAGCCAGCTGTGCCTCCAAACTATCACAACCTTCATCCGAGAGATCATTACATGCTAGATTCTCATGGGCTCGGATATGAGTATGATCCACGTCATCCGATGTCTGGAGTGAATCTGGACGAACGAGTACGAAGGTAATTTGCCCATACTGTCTGCATCACAACCTGAGTTTGACCATATTTCGGGAACAGACATAATCTTGCCGTAGCGCTCGTCAACGGTCAAATCAATCATACTGCACGGTATGGACAACTACAACCAATGATGTGTCGTGACGGTCGATTTCCAGAAGACTTCAGATTGCCTAAGACGATTGAGGAAGTAAAATTGATCGACCGTAAGTTGGAAGTACTACTGCCCAGGAAACTTTACTCATAGTATACAGCAACAAGACTAGAGCGAATATTGCAAGCTTATGGACTTCCTATAGATTCGCGATCCCTGGCATTTCATTCAAGAAATAGGACGAGTGCGAAGTATGCCCAAATGGCGAGATTGGCTACGCTTTTCGACTATCTTGGTGCTGCACGACTTTCGGATCATTTGCGCCGGAGAAATTCCCCTTATGTGGTATATTAGACAAAACAATTCCCCGCCAGTCTCGGGCTCGGCAATGTTGCCCGCTTTTAAACGGTTCGGGTGAGCAGTTTGACGGAAGATACATGTGGTTCTCCTTACATGATTGTGAACATGACATACCATGCTCTTACTGCAATTGCTGTCTATCTATATAGCCCTACCCAATATTTGAGATCAATTGAACGGTTTTAAATTCAAGGCAGGGAACGAGCCATCTCTAGCTTCGTTGTCTTTCTCTCTGTTGGCCTACTGGATATGATTCGATCTTAAGACGAACCATCTCCTATATTGAGATTCATTCCAGGGAATTAATGGCATGCGCGGGGTATGAAAAATGAAGGAAGATGCAGGGAATATCTACAAAATTAAGATAACAGTGATATACCGATTGATTTATTCAAGCTTTTAGGTTTTCAGCTATGCACTTGTCAAGTCATGCCAGGGTTCATAGTCTCCCATAACACTATGTGCTGGAGAACTATGCGCTTTTTTTTTTGTTCAGAGTGCCGTTGCTTTAGCCTACACGAACCGTCAAAACTGAGACAAAAATAACATTTAAATTTAGTACATTATAAATTAATTTTTAATGACTTTTATTTAATGCTATTGCTATATCAAAAATTAACTTCTTCATATGTTGTTTTCTACTATCTCAGAAGATTTTTAAGAGTACCTAGTCAGATTTGCAAAGCAAACGTTTAGAGCTCTGGTAGAGAAGATCAGGGGCCATCTGGGCTCACAATATGACGACAACCTGTGGTCATTTTGATGGTAATTTCCACAACATTTCCACAAAGTTCTAGTAGTTACAATGTTGAGTTTCACAAATGAATTCGGTTACCATAGAATAACCAATTGGTCTTCATTCAAACCCAATCTTCGCGAGACTTTGTGAACACAAGCCCAACAAACGTCTCTGGCTGCAACAAGCGCGTTTTTGTCTCCACCTCGCATAGCCGCGGCAAAAGCAAGGCGAGCAGTCCAATTGCCTTCGGCGCGAATAACGCGCGGGTTAGGTGGTGGGTCCAAATACTCAGCCCACGAGTCAATTGACTTGACTTTCGCGAAGCGAGAGCGAGCTTCTCTATCCCGTTCAGAATGGGCGCAGTGGGCCGGAAGTCCGTGTTCACGCAACCAGCCTACGTATGCCATTTGTTGAGCTTCATCTAGAGGTGAAGCAGTCAGGATCTCGTTAAATTCGTAGAGGCTGAGAATGTCGACATCTCCAACCCATACACCTTCCTTGCGCACATTGACACTTGCTTCAACATAAAAAGCTTCCTCATCTCGACGTCCTTGGGATCCTGTGTTGAGCGCCAGCTCATAACCTGTAAGACTAATGTGAAGTGAAATATTCTGGAAGCTGTTTTGGGATTGTCCTTCAAATTCTTCGTGATTAATCTGTTTCCACTTTTCGAGCTCTGGCTCGCGAAAGAGAAGGTCTGAAGGCGACGTCAAGAGCGCAACGCGTTGCCCGTGAAACAGCGTAAATAATGCCCACGACGGAAATCAGTTGGATCACCTAGGAGTGCTTCTAAAACATAGAGCGTGTCGCCCACTGAGATAGCGATGACATTTCTAAAATTCTCCTAGGCAAGATCCAAATATCCCGTGTCAAAAAGAGCCACACAAGCCATTGCTCGAGCCGGAGTCATCTTGAAACTCTTGATATTGTAACGTGAGTTTTCCAATTTCTCCGGAGCTGCCCATGCTGATTTAGAAAGAGGACGCGATAGTACAGACAGGTTGATAGTGGCTGCGGGTAACCTGTCGTAGGCTAGGCTAGCTTTTTGAAGGATATATAGAGATTGGTGGTAGCCACACAAGTTTCCCAGACCTTTCTCCAATAAGGCGATGTGCTGGGGAATACGGTGCCCGTTTCGACTCCAGTTGTCGCTGCTTTAGTTCGCCCGGACCGTCAAAAGCAGGACGGGAACAATAGCGCCTAGATATGTTCAACCCATATTGAATTAGCCTTCGCACATTATCCGTATGTCTAGCGCTGTTATTCAATCGAAGAATGATACTCCGTACTTGTATTACTGTCCGTCTAAAAGAATATACGTCTATACAAACGATGACTAAAATAGAGCATTTGAGTTCTTGATACTCTGTAATAATGATACATTTGGTTGGTGAGTTGATTATTCTGCATCCATAATGTTCAAGAGCTCAGGGACTGCATCGGCCGCGAAAAGGGGCTGAAGATCGGAAATGAAAGTGGCGCGGCCTGGACAGCGGATGATCACAGCCAACACACTAATAATATGTCCTATGAGTTCAGCCCTACAGTCACTTCACCGATGAAGATTACACCCGTCTGTTAAGTCAGGCCACCTAGATTCTGGCCTCCCCCTGTTCCTGGCCACCCCACCACCATCTCATCTCATTCGAATTTCAACGAATTTTCAATAGTAACGAATTAAATTTGAAATTCTGAGTACATGGCGCTAATCAAGCCTTTTATCTGATCCTTCTGAGATGATTTCGTATCTTTTGAAACAGCAGCAGCTGGTGGATCTGCTGTTAGAATAGCTGCTTCAGTAATCGATTATTTGATTTGTTCAATAATAGTAAAATGTTTATTTGGATTTAATTTCATTATTTTCTGTTTGCGTCTTATTATCACTTTTTCCAGCTACTGTTTGAACTGTTCATTCGTCTGTTCTAGTAGTGTTATATTATTTAATACGTTTTTTAATATCTTATCTGATTTGATAAATAAACGGTCTGTCTGATTATTTATTAAAATAATTGAATTTAATATATGAATAATAATTTGAAATTGTTATTGATTATGAAGAGTGTTGAATAAAATGATACAAATTCGTTTTTATTTTGAAAATATTATAAATTTTATCAAAATGGTGATTTTATTGAAAATAAAAAATGAATGAAATGATATTTCAGAATTATAAAAAATAATTTTTATTATTTTCCATTTAACATGAATATTTTTAATGATAAGATCTTTTTGATATAGGGTCTACCACGGTGTTATGAACCACACCACCGCGTGGCTCACGCTGTACATGCGCTCCGCATACGATCAGCATGCGAACCTCATACATTTCGCACCCACATCTCCAAATCTAAATCTGAACTATCTGAAAAATCATTAGATACATAATTTATCTCTTCCGATTTTTCTTTTTTTGATGCAGTCTTTATTGGTCGTCCACGGCGATATTTCATATGCGGCTTCTTCTCTGATGTATATACAATTTGCAATACATTCGCAATTATATAAATATTAATACCTTCTAATTCGATTCTTTTATTCTTAATATTACGTTTTCATTTACCAAGAAATTCTGATTGATCTGCCAATTATTTGGCTATAATGACGATCGTTATATTTTAAAATTCGCAGAAACATATCATATATTTAATATAACACTTTACAGACGAATCAATTATATTATTTTTATCCAAAATTTCTATGAATTTTTTGTTTGATTTGATAAATACAATAATTTCTGGAGAAGAATTCTTTAATAATAAATGATTCAAATTGTCTGAATCAGATGATGTGGAAGTTTTTATATATAACGATGGTTATATCTGAAGTAATTCATCCAAGATTCGCCTGCGATTCAAAGGCATTATATCTGCGTTTCGAAAATCAGCACAAATATTTTCCTTTGATATAGCCATATTACGCGTCCGAATGAATATCTCAATCCATTCTACTTTAGGCGTCCGTTATGTACTGAACCTATAAAACGCAGCTGTTTCGTTTATATAAAACCGTTTGAATGCAGAAAATACATCCACATCAAACGGTTGAAATATATACGAATAATGCGGTGGTATAATCATAAGATCGATTTTATTTTCCATATAATAGGCGATGAATTTGGCCTGAATATGGCTGCCGTGGCCATCTGCGATAAGAAGACATCTACAATTCTCACATCGTTCGCGTATTAAAGAATCAAAAATCTCAATCAATCAATATAATACCAATTCATTTGACGTCCAGCCATTTTTATTAATTATGAAACGATATTCTGATGGTATTTCTACGAATAGCCAACGTGAATTCAATTATACATTTTTGAAAATCAAAAAAGGCGCAAATATCTCATCTACTATACTGATACATTTAATCATTATAACCCATTCTTATTTGTCTGTCATAATCTTTTATTTCTTTTTTATATCAAAATGAATCAATATTTTAGATGATTATTTTTCATCAATACCGAATTCTGATTTATTTATGTTATAAATATCTGAAATATTATATCTATATTCTTTTTATTGCGTTTTGAATGTATCAAATCAGCGATTCATCGTCTCTATAATTGTTCCATTCATATGAATAGATTTTAATTGACCAATATATATATTACGAATTTGAGAATATCATTTGATAAAATATTCGATTTAATTAACGTCAATAAATTTAAAATAGATTTATACGGGATATAAATAAAACGCGTGATGAACGTATTTTTCTCATAAAAATTCAATAAATTTAATTAATAATGAACGTATAATTGAAATTCCTACGATAATATATCGTTTAATCCAATGAATTAAAATTGATTCTTTAATATTTATTAAAAATTATTGTAATTTTTTAATAATTATTAATGATAAACCGTTATTTAATCTGCGTCTTAATATCGAATATGGAATTTTAAATTCCCATATAATTTCACGAATTGATAAAAATGAATTTTTAAAAAATATATCACGAATAATTTATATTTATTTTTTAATTTCCATATTTTTTGAAAAATTTTGAATTATTATAATTGAATACATACGAATTATATACTAATCGTATACGGAGCGTATGTACAGCGTGAGCCACGCGGTGGTGTGATTCATAACACCGTGGTAGACCCTATTAAATTATAATAATGGATAAATCGATTTTTTTTGATTGAAATAATATTATTCAAATATAAAAATTATTTAATATAATTATGATAATATATTTTAATAGAATTAAAATCATATAGATTTAATGATTGAAAAATATAAAATATATAAAAAAATATAAATATCAAATATATTTTAAAATTAATTTTATACGCGTATATGAAATTAATATTGATATAATTATTATGATTATTGAAAATAAATAATTTGAATCCGCCGTTTTAAAAATGTATTATTGGTTTAAATATATATATCAATTAATAATATTCTATTTCATTTAATATCCAATTATTTTATAATATAATATAATATTAAATTGATATTTCATTTATTATAAATTATTATATTTATAATTATTTTTTTTTGAATATAATGAATAGATCAATTTTAAAATTAATAGAATTCATTATTTCGATAATTAAAATCCATTTTTAATTTTATAATATTTTTTAATAAATCTATTTTTTATTTAATTAAATAAATATAATTGAATTCATATAAATATAAATATTTAGATTATATTTATTTATATTTTACATATTTTTAAATCGAATATTTAACCGTTTACGTGTTTTTTTTATAAAAATAAAAAATATAATAATTAAATCTAATAATATATTTTTGATTCTTTTAATATCTAATTTTCGTTTTATTATAAAAACAATTTTTGGATATTTTTTATTGAAGACTGATATTCATTTTTTTTTAAATGATTAATCATTTTTATTAATACGTATCATTTGAACGGCCATTTCATGAAATCGGATATAATTAAAAAAATATCCATAATCGTCTTTTTTAATAATCCATTATATGAATATATTTTCTTATTATGAAAATAGCCGCTGTTGATATTCATAAAATATATAAGTATTTTGGTTATTTCAGAATCGTATTTGAAATATGCTTCAGGAGAAATCCCACGTTTTAATAATAATATTTATTGATATAAAAATTCCATTTTCATAATCAGTGATAATAGAAGTTATTTTATCCTCATGATCATCCATTTTGAAGTATTGTGGCTGGTGATGGATCGAATTTCATAAAAAAGTGAAATGAGATGGGAAGGTGGTGGGGTGGCCAGGAACAGGGGGAGGCCAGAATCTAGGTGGCCTGACTTAGTCTGCTTACCCCCAACTCGCTTTACTTTTCTCTCTGTTCTCTCTCTCCATGGTCCCGTTCCATAATCTTTTGTCTACTACGGTAGATTTCTGCGTTCCCTGCATCTGCCTTTCATATCAAAATACGTCGTCCTCAGGCAACATGTCTGAAGCTCGGATCAAAGACCCCAGTATCTAGCAGGTGCTTCTGGAGCCCAAACTTTCGTTGGTTGACATGAAGACTACCAGTACAGCCGTGTAACTAATTCAAGTGGCTCAGTCTCTAATAATCAATGGATTCATAAATCACCTACCTTGCGCCAGCGGCTAAAACTTCTATAGTCCGGGCCTCGGTCAACATTGAGACGCCAAATAAAAAGACCGCTGCCGAAGCCACAACAGTCGATAAACGAGCGGCTGGACTAGAAACGATAAAGAGTATAATGACCGGAATCAATAGAAGAGCGATCGCCAACCAGGTGGTAAGAATACGGCTGGCACGGCGTACGCCAGGCCCAAAGACAAAGATGTGTTCGTCTGAAGTGACGCTGCTATTACTTGTTTTGAACCTGATAGGAAGACGCTTTTCAGTGTCAGTATCATATATCGTGTTTTGGAAATACTGGAGTTGGCTTTGGACCTTGATAAGATGTTCATATGTCCAGACAAGGCAACCCTCTATAGTACACTCCACTGAGGCGATGGCGGTATCAGCCGATCCAGTGACATTGAGTAGGTCTTCTACCACGGCAAGGTATGCTGTTTCTTTTCGTGCGATACATGTCGTCCCGAGCAGCCAATTGCGAAGGCTTCCGATATCTCGGTTGTTCGCGGACGGACGACTTAGCGTTCTTCGGCATTCTTCTAGCATAGCGTCTGATTTCGTTAATTAACGTAATCATGACATGTAGCACATATTCCCTTGTTTCATTTCTAATTTCATACTCACCATATTCAGCAATAGCAACTCTTAGTTTGTCCAAAATTTGCTGTCGTTCAGCATTGGAGTCCAGCCTACTACATCCCAAGAAGATGTCGTGAGCCTCGTCGGCATCAATACGATCAAGGCTTTCTTCAAGAGACGAAATGTCATCCTGTTTCAATAGTAATAGTCTCATCCGTGTTCGAGTGAAGCGACGGAAATTTTGGAACGCTGGGTGTAGAGATAGCAGCCGCGTGTATTGGGGGTATCCAGGCCTGTAGTCTTCAATTGATTTAGACATGACAAGAGTTCACCAGAGGCAATTAACTAGTTCATGGGCAGTCAGAGCAATTCATACTACCTAAGCACCCAGTCTTCCCCCACTTGTTCGTTCGGTGAACGAACTCACTAGTTCTAGAGTTTGTAGGCCAGATCTGCCAATCACGTAAAGGATTGATCGGCAATACCGAAGGCGCAATGCTTTTTCGTGACGCAAGCCTTCTTACTAGTAGCCTGTTTCGCAAGTTGCGTAGCTAAGAAAATCTAGGCAGACACTCAAACATGAGGTTGCTCTGAAGTTCAGCCTTGCATCAACGGAAGTCTGTGCGGAAATAGATGCCTTTCCGAGGCACCTACATCTGCGAAAACTAAAGCCTTGCGCATGACTTACAACAGAGTGTCTTATGTTCAGACAGTCACAGCCACCGAACAGCATGGAACCATCTGAGACTCGCAAGGATACAGATGTGAAAAGCGGACACCTACATGGTCTAACTAAGGAAGGTAACGGCGACGGCGGACGTCCACGTATTACAGAGTACTCTACGGTAACATAATGACACCTTCCAATTGATCATAGCAGTCAGTGAATGACGTCTGCTAGGGAAGCAAATTTTGCGTCGGTGACAAAGTCTATCTATCAGATCCCAGCAGTCGCTCTGACACCGGCCCACTCCTCATCGCTAAGGTTCTTGGGAGCGAGAAATACACACTTGTCTATACAAACAACGCCCAATACGAGAATGGCAAACAGGTGGACGGAGGGGATCTAGAACAAGTCGAGTGAACATCACCACTCGCATAATCCGCAGTGCTTGCAGATTTCCGGTGAGGAGCGCTAAATTGGGGCGGTGAAGAATCTGCGGTGCGGAACAGTCAACATGTTTAACCGACTAGCACTCCTTGAGTTAGTTCATTGATGATAAGTTTCTTGAACGCCTTGGCCAACTCGGACTCAATCCCAGCATCTAGCTGTCCGCTGAGACACGCGGTAACCGCTCTCCCGTAAGATTCTCCAGCGTAGTGGGATAGACGATCTCTTGCAGCGGCTTGTAGTTTTTGCTGCATGACAAACTTTTCAAGCTTTTCTCCTCTCCTGGGGGCAACAATGGCGTTGGCATCCTGCCATAAGCCCACTTCCAGTAAAACGACACCTAGGGAATAAAAATCGTGGATCTTGCGATGTCCTTCGCGTGCTGGCCCCTGCCTGAGGGGGTGACGGTAAACATTGAACGTGATATCATCAACGTAGTGACCGATTGACGGTCCCAGCCCGGGTCTTGCAAGATCAAAACCTTGGAGGAATGGCTCGTCATAGGCAATCATTCGCGTTTGGTGAGACACGAAGAAAAGAACATGTGGGCTACTAATACCTTCATGCACCCATCCGACATCATGCCAACTTTGTACTGCTGTAGCAAGCATGTAAGCAATCTTAAGGCGGGAGTCCAGTGAAGGTCGCCCAAGGTGTCTGGGATTCTGTAATAGCTGCAACAAACTGTAGTATTTTGGCTCCGTACCTTGAAAGCGAGGTGGTACTTCAAAGTAAAGGACAAATCGATCGTTAGCAGGTTCATCTTCCCAACCACAGCATTTCAAGGAACGAAATGTGTGTTTCTTGTTCGCTTTCAGGAGTGCCGATAGTTGGTTGACCCGAATCGTTAGTGCCTCCATGTCAAACGACGACATTGACCTTCTATCATAACCCTTGTACTCTGCAACGGTAGCAGTGACTCCATCGAGCTTTTCTTGTCTTGGCCAAGTGTCTGGTGAACGAATGATTCTGCGAAGACGTAGTTGATCCGCGATGCCGATATTTTGAAGCACCGGGTCATCAATTGCTCGATCAATTACTGAATCTTCTACGTCCTCTGAAGCTACGATTGCGCTATGTCCTACAGCCTCCAGACAGTGCTCGTTTCGAGAGCGTAATTGGCAGAGGAACGATTCGATGCGATTCTGGATGATTGATTTGCGTTCCTGAATCTCGATTCTTTCGGAATCGAGTTCATATTGATGGAAGAGATCCGTAACCCGATTCCAGGCCGATATAATTTCACGCCAGTCAGAGCTGTTAATAGCATTAGATAGCGGATTCTCTTCTAGTTGTGCACTCCTTAGAAAATTGTGAATCTCTTTGGTAGTATTAAGCACTTCCTCAACCTCCATGCCTGTCACTTCTACTGGAACATTGCTCCCAAGCCACATCATCAGGGACTGCATAGTTCCTCGATCGAATTGTTCAGTCCGAAGAACAAACCGTAAAAGCGAGCCGGACATTCTCATATCAGAAATTGGAGCGTCTGTGGTTATAACCGATGTTAAGCGAATATCATTATCTCTAGGTCCAAGACGAATCGGAATGTATTGTGGGGTGGCTTGTAGTCGCGCCTTGCGGCTCAAGAGTCGTTTATGTAGCTCAAGAATGCTAATATAACCATTCTCAAGTAATAATTTCTTCATTTCTTGTATAACTCCTTTAGTGTAGGAGTTATCACCCGGTAGTGGCGTCTTCTCGTTCTTTGCAGCGGCGGCTAGAGCCAGTATGCGTCCATTCCGCCTCTCGGAGGCACGACCAGCCTGAGATGCAAAGCAACAGTCAAGTACAAGGAGTATGTCGATTTCAAACTCCACGAGATCCTCTTGAATCTTATACCACTCAAGTGTAGGACCACCCTTTTCGAATCTAACAGAGAGCTTAGCTGTCTGTTTGAGTGAAAACATTCCCTAAAGGTATCTTACGCAGCCCATACTGATCTTCGTTCCTGGCCCGCGTGCTTGTCGTCGTCCTTGTCGCCATGTCCTCCATAATGAATGATCAACAATGATTGAGTCTTGCTTAACATACCATGTCTACCTGCTTCAACAGCAGCATTTAATACGACTCCTCTCAAAGCCTGGCTGCTCATTAATGTCGGAATCTCAAATCTGTCAACTTCGTATCCAAAAACATCTTGCAAAAAGCGGCCAAGTTCTTGAGCCTCTTCATGGAAGGCCACGTCACCCTCCGCCCAATATAGCGTAAGAAGTTTAACGAATCCGTATTTGTCTGAGCGAATAGATTTTTTCAGCAGTTCATTGAGCTCAAGCTTGAGAGAGTCGTCAGGCGTTTCTGCCATTGAAACCTCTAACGAACGTGCTCCTTCATCGACGGTTAACAGCACGCCAGACAAGCCTAAATTCGCAGAGACACTTTGGCGAGAAGACGTGGTCCGCAGTATCATTAGAAAGCCATGAGCCTTCTCTGTGATCGCATGACAACCATTTTTGTCCACGGCTTGCGGCCGATACGAAGGCAGGAATCACGAGTTTTAGCTGACAACTGCGTAGCCTACATACCGGCAAACAAGCCGAGGCGTAGTTCTTAGAATACCTTCTGTCGCCTACTTTTCACTATCTCTATAAATTTCCATGTCATTGAAGGAAAAGTAATTGTAAGAGTACACAAATATTATTATCCATTTCATTGTGTAGGGCCTACAAGTGGCTGGATGCACTATGGATTTTCATATCATTTCTTGTCGATTCCACCGCGTTCATACGAGCTTCCAGATACTTGAACCTTACCTAAGTAGATTGACAAGCTATAATATCTCGCAGGAAGAACTAGCTCAACCTATGGATGGGATCAGAAGATTACAGGAGCTTTAACTTCTTTGCTACTGTTCTACGGTAGAAAACCTACGTAGATGCCCTGTCGCATTTTCAATTCTATTGCATGCTGCTTTCCTTTATCATGCAGACGCGCCTATCGGGGGGTCTTCTAGTAGACACCCAACTTCCCGAAAAAGTCATTAACGACCGCCTGCCACAAAGCATCGAATGCTATTCATCAGTAAGTTAGTCGGACATCGAAGCTTGTGAGATTTTACAGAACCTACTCGGAAGAATCTCTGCCTTACAGAGGTCACGCGTTCGTCTACCATTTGCCTCCACTACATGCATGCCCCAACGCCCAGTTGGAGAAACAGGATTTCTGGAAACAAAGACTGAGGATCCTGCCTCAATTTCTTCCCTTGGGAGGCCCTTCGTAAGCCCCGCATTTATGAAGTCATCGGAGCGCCACTCCTCCAACGACTTCTGAGCTGCAGAAAACGACCCGGTAGGAAGGACTTTGAAGCCATGCTCATATCTGAGAAAAACAAGGAGCAGATAGATGGAATTCTCCTCGTAGCGGCGTGCTCTGCGGTGTTGGTTACTGATCCCTTTGAATCCGCCAGAAAATAGTTTTGGATCCAGAAGTCGGTCGAGAGCTCGAAGTGACGCCGTTCCATCTCCCGCTTTAGGGTCTGCTCCTGCGTCAAGCAAGACATTTATGGCTCTGTAATTGCCTTGCGATATACCGTATTGTATTGGAATCCACCCACGTCTCCGATCGGGGGCATTCAGGATCGCAGGGGTAGAATATACGCTCAAGAGAAGCTCTAAAGCCTTGGCGTTGACCTGATCGTCTCTCGTGTCTTCTTCCATGTTTAATATGCAATGATAGACATTCAATCCTTGAGAAGGGAATATGATCGGGTCTGTCGCACCGTATCTCGTCTGGATACTGATCAGATGTCGGAGACCTATCAAAGACGCGGCAGAGTTCTGAACTAATAATGACCGGAAGAGCTCTTGATCTGGGGCTTCTTTTGCTATGCCTTGCTGGAGGACCAGATCTGATACATCAGACCAACCCTCCATCACGGCTCTCTGGTACAAGGCTTCGTGAGCAATTGGATATTTCTCGTATGTACAGCCATTATTAATGAGCTCCTTTGCCACGTCGAAGGTTCGTGTGCCGTGCGGCCGAAGAGCAAGCACTGAGATAGCAGGAGCTGGACATGCCGGGGGACGCTTGCAAGGGTCCGCGCCATAACGGAGAATGTTTAAAATAATTTTGCCATTTGGTTTCGTCAATGCCATGTATAATGGATTCAAACCGCCGATTTCCGTTTCAAGTGAGAAGCCTTGTTTGAGCAAGTGATTAACAAGGATTTCATTGTTACGAATGATGGATGATCCCATGAGATCAGCGTCATTTTGATCATTTTGAAGAAGGTTAATCGTCTGGATTAGATTCTCACGATGTTTTGAGCCGTTAAGACACCTGAGCAAAAAGGTCAGTCGAGTTTAAGATTGGACGCGTATTCGATGTGATTTGTGACGGTATTCATACATACATCATTCGAAGACGCTGTTGCTTTGAAGCAAATCTAGCGAAACCAGCCGTATCTAATTCAGGACAAATGTTTTTTGCTATAATATACGTGATGAGAATCTTTATAATATGTGGAAGGTGCAGTTCGATCGCAAGTGCTAGAGGAGACTCGAAGATTGGGTTCGCATTATCGTCTTTGAGATGGCGAAGCATTGACGAGTCTCATCCTTTCCAGTCCTCCATCAAGTTGTCAGGTCGAAGCGGATCAGCACCATATTCCAATAATGCTTCGCAAAGCTTGGCCTTTCGAAAGCTTACAGCCCAATGAAGAGGCGTTCCACTGATATAAGAAGGTTCGCCAATGAATGGGTTTGTGGTGAAATGGCTAAATGCCTGCTGATTTGGACTAGCTCCTCTTTGTACCATGAGCGGTAAAAACATCAGGGCCTTTTCTTCTGGAAGGTGAATGAGATAGTGCAGCACGTTGGCGCCGAACCAGTCCGTGGCTGACGCAGAAGCGCCGTAGTCCAGGAGAAGCTTTGCAGCCTCTGCATGACCAGAGCGGCATGCGCAGAGGAGAGCAGTCTCTCCACTTTCGGCTTCGTCATTGATGTCTGCACCCATGCTACAGCACACACGCAATGCCTCTACATAATTGAAGCAGGCTGCAATGTGGATCACTCCATGGCCTAAAATTGTTTTCACATCATTGATGGATAGATACCCGTTGTTTTTTTCAGCCAGCAAACTGTGCAGCGTAGCTTCCAAGCGCCCAATCTCTTCGAATGGAAATATGACATTTACGTCAGACTTTTTGGTCCAACCTCGTTGACCGGTACATATCTTTTTTCTATTGCTTATTTCATCCAATGCTTGCTCGTATGACGGGGCGTCTTTTTGCGCCAAATCTTCGAGAGCAAATTGAGACCCATTTGTGGCTGCGCGAACAAGCCATGGCACAATTGGAAGGTCATCTGGCATCATAACGCCACAAGCTGTATGGAGTCGGTACGTTAATGCTTGAGCTTGGATGCATCCTAATTCCGCAGCTCGATTAAGCCATTGAAGTCCTTCGATATCAGTTGCGTCCCTGTTGAAAGATAGTAAGATACTGAGGGCGTAGTTGAAGGCGCTATTTCCACGACTGAATCGTCCTGCCCGCTCGTCAAGAGCTTGCTTTCTATAATCTTCGGATAGTTGGTGTTTGACATCTGCATGAAGGTTTCTTGATGTGTCGGTCAAGCTGAACTCGAGAAGCTATGTTTCCGTCAACAAGATTAGCGATTACGGTGCACGAGGCAATAAACCAACTCACATTACGGGATGGGTAGCCGTGCCGGCCGAAAGTGCCGAAATATATCGGTTCTTCGGCACCCTGGTCTGCCTGATGGATGTACTCGTGAACCTTTCGTCGCAAAGCTGCTCCGACAAGCGGCTGGGGTCGCAAAGACTGTGGCTGAGTCAATTGATGTGATCTGGTCTCTGAGAGTCGAAGTTCGGATTGCTACCTTGGAAATTGGAGAGAAGATCAAAGACGGTGGGACGGGCTTCTTTGGCGAAGTGCTACTTGATGAAGGCTTAGTAATCAAAGCATCTGAGGGAAGGCTGGAGCAACTCCTGCCATTGCCCGTGCCTAAACCTTGGATGATGGATTCGAAGCTCCGGACGCGATTTGGGGGGTCACGACGCAATGTGCAAGAGAGCATCTCAGTCATGAGCTTGACATCAATGCCATTACCCACGAGAGACAACTTGACACACTCTAAGAAGAGGTCATCTGGGGCAAGCTTAAGGTCGTGGATCTCCAGAAAGAACTCATCGCTATGCCGACCCGATCTCAAGATTCTGTCAAAAGTTGCGACACCTCTTCCATGTTGCCTTTTACCCGAGTCGAATGGAGTTCGTCCATTAAGCATGACCCTCCACACCAGGAGACCCCATCCGTATATGTCCAATTGCCTTAACATATGAGAAGGAATATCATCCTGAGATTCCGGTGCATCCCAAGGTGGCGATCGACTGGGCAGGTGCACTATCCTGTTCTCTCTCGAAATGTGCACTGCAGAGCCAAAGTCGGCGATTTTTGCGCAAAGCTCTCCCCGAACATTGTTGAATAAGAGCACATTATCCGTTTTAATATCTCCATGAACAAAATAGCTTCGATGAAGATCATTCAGACCTTGAGCAACATCAAATATGAGTTTCTTTTTTATGTCATAGGTGAGGCTGTACTCTTCTGAGTCAATAAGGTCATCCAGTGTGCCATTATCAGCATATTCCATTACAAGCGCCGGAACCATTCGGCGACCAATCGGACCGCATTCTACACCTTCCCATATAACACCAAGGAGTCTGGCAATATTTTCTGACGTTTGTATGGGAGGATGAGTGAGTATGTGGCATTCCCATGCGACCGCGCGAAGAGCAGTGACATACACGTCCTCATCGAAGGCTCCACTACTATTCTCTACACGAGGACTTTTGACAGCTATAAGGGCTGGCCCAGTTTCGCCGGGAAAGTCTGGTGCTATTTGTCTCAACTCTGCCGGCATTTCTGGCAGATCTGGCCGGATGAAAGTACGCACAGCGAACGATAGACCACGCCCAATAAAGGAAGAGTGGATTTTTTCTCCGGATACCAGCCTGCGCAGAACCTCCTGCTCCGATGATAAGTCCAGAAGGAATTTCTCTGGTATATCTGATAGAAAGGCCACAAATTCCAAAGTGGAATGAATATTGTCAACGCGAGCATTTTGACCACTGACCGAAGCAGACCCAGGTTCACTTAAGCTGCCTTGTCTAGAGGTCCGGCAGCTGAAGCTAATACTTTTAACGAGAGGCTCCGTCTGACGCTGTGTCATACCAAGATGTTGGAACTCTGTCGCAACTTGTTTGAGCATGTTTGGGTTCTCAAGCTGTTTTCAAGAGATGATCTAAGCGTCGGAGCACTTGGCTCGAGAGGAGCAAAGCTTGTGGTATGGCCGTAAAATGCAAACGGGAGGTGACCCCACAGAGAAAGTCTACAGGGCACATATGTACAGTCAGCAGGAGGCATGATACACAACGAGGCGCACAGCAAGCTGCATGACCAGCGACAGCTTGACGGACGTTTGAAATAAGATGAAGTGATTGACAACGATCCATCAAAAGCAAACTATGGAGTACATATACACGTGTCACGTGGAAACAACGATTATGCACAGGCTTAGTCCGTACCCATTCCTGCTTCCGAGGTGCCGACCTCGGTCGCATTGAAGTATCGTCATTCTGTTTGAATAAGCCACTGGCCAACGGCACACACCATCTAATGACATGGTCTACATAAAAAACCGGCTTTCACCCATGGTGTTTAGCAATTATCAAATTAAGAAATTAATAGAATGTTGGATACATTGTCGAGAGTAGAGTAGATTGTAGATCCTATGCAGGCTCAAGAGTGTGTAGGAGTGGATTGTGTATGGCATTAGAGATTGTATAAGATTGAAAGATACGAGGATCAAAGAGTGTGTAGGATCGACGGATGCGTAGGATCAAAGCGTATGTAGGATTAAGAAGTGTGTAAGGTTAAAAGATGCGTAAGATCAGAAAGCGCGTGTACCGTAGACATGGATTGGATGTAAGATTAGAAGGTGCATATCCACTAGGTGTGTGTCGGGTACAGGGCGTATTGAGGAACAAAATCTGCCTTGCTCTGATACTCCGAACATTTGTCCGATTGGGGGCAAAAGTGGTCGAAATGAGAACAGGTTCCCCCAAACGGCAAAAACGGGCCCCAATTCCCCAGCACAACGATTACTGATAAGGAGCATTAGACTGATATTCATAGAACATCCCCTCATTAAATTCGGATACTACAAATGCTACTTGCGAGCTTTGGGCTTTCGCAGAAAAATGCGATTTGTATCGATAAGATTGGTTGAAATGATCGAAAGAGTCGAGTTACATACTGATTTCCATAGCTTAAGAATATACGCCAATCCATTCCAACGTATTATCTTGTTCCAACTTGAAGCTGCGATACTAACAAAAGTTTGCTTTGCATATTGGGCAATTGAAATAGGACGAACGAAACTGTGTTGTTTCTGTTACGATAGCACTTTGACGGTTTGGTCTAACGTCTGGGGAGGATACTCATTCCATTCGAACGGTGGAGTTGTGGGAACAAACGGTTGGCTTTTGACGTTGAGTTTCTCAAATGGCTGAGCAAGCCATTGTGTGTCGGGTGACGACGGTTCCGAAGATCGCGAGTCGGCTGTGGAGAGGTCTGAGGATGTTAGGCTTGGTACTGGCGATGGCGACCGGGTTGTGGATTCATCAAGCGTTGACATGGTTGTGATCATCATAGTTTCGCTTGGAGGAGAGCCTATATCGTCTCTGTACTGCTTTGGCTCTGCGCGCGGTTCCTCTTCCTCAACCGTTCTCTTGTCTTGCACCCTAAAGTAGTATTTTTTCTTCCGAAACATTCTTTCACTTCCGCTGACATGGACGACGGGAACTGGGTCGATCCGGTCTCGTCTGGGAGGTGCAATCTCGACATGTTTATCATCCATTTTCGAGCTGATGTGCCTAAAGATCTCCTCGATGGGGGTAAAGAAAAGTAATCGGCCACTGAAACCCCAGAGAAGCCCTAGAAGGTTATTATCACACGCCGCAATAATCCATGCGCCTGAATCCCCTCGGACATCTTCTTCCGTAATATCATCCTGCCCCAAGGGGATGATACTCCATTCATGTACCTCTCTTTCAGACTGTTCAGGGCCGAAGACTACAAAAGTTGGCTGCGGATTGATCGTGCCCTCGCGGTAACCGCTGTTGCTTCCGACGTAATAAACCTTCTCACCAGGTTTGAACTCCCTGCTTGCCTCACATGAAACCCCTATACCTGCGAGACTCTCAGTCTCGCTTTTATAGTGCCGACAGTTCAGTTCGGTTCCGTGCGGATGGCGAAATTTATTTTGGCCGAGCCGGGCCCCGTCAACTTGGAATATGGCCCAATCCATGCGATGAAGCTTGACATTAATGCTGTTCTCACGCTGAAAGTAGGGAGCCGCGACGGGGTCTTCGACTGAACTCTTTATCAACTTTCCTAGTTTGAAATCTTGGCTTTCCCTCCCCAAATCCTTGAGCCATGACTTGTAGTAGCCCATAAGCTTGAATTGTTCGAGCCTAGACTCATCTTCGGCAACAGAATCCACCAATGCCGCTAATTCCACTTCATCCTCGGCTGGTACTAATTCCGATGTTTCGATTTGTAACTGTGTTGTCTGTAACTGGTTTCCAAAGAGCTTTGAAAGTTCTTTGACATCGATTGGTGCAGGAGAGTCGACTATATCTGTGGGATGTTCCGTAATATTACATTTACACGTGTTAGCGTCTTGGATGAAGTGACTCACGGTAAGCATGAAAGGTAGTCCTCCGATCAGAATGTAGCCTCCAAGAGTTGCGTAGAAATGTTCACATTGGCTCATTCCTATTGAAGCGCTCATTCCAGGCTGTTTATAATATCGTGATTGATGGGGAATCACAATATCCTCGGGCGGGTCGTCTGCAAATGAGCTTCCGACAAGCGAAACTAACTTGCCGTTGTAAAAGTGGACCGGTAATTTCGGTCGACCGTGCACTGTGCAGATTTTGTTGATTTGTGTTCGAATGATACGCCTATTGACGTCCGCCTGGGATTCAGATTCGAATCGAATGACAGGTACTGGATCATGGGAATCATCTTTCTGGCGCACTAGTGCCACCGTGCAAGAACTGACTACTCCAGCGAGTCGGCTTATGCTTGATAGGCGTGGCATGATAAAACGGCCCCATGTTATCATTGCCTCCCTATCTTCAGAGGGATCTATTGGAAGGATCTTAATTGAGTTTGTAGCATTTTGATGTCTCTGATTGGATCGAAACTTGCGGTGGGGGTTCCAATGTGACTTGGGCACAGGACCTTGCCTTCTATGTATAACACGAGGAAGTAGAGGTTCCAACAGCTCTTTGGCCTTCGCCATTGTATCATGGCAGATGGTCCCGCGCAGACTTATAGCTTCTTGAGACCGGATAAAAAATGGAGATACATTAATGTTTCTCAGTTTCTTCACAATACTCTGGAGATCTGTTACATATATTAGTGGAGTACTCCCTGAGGTAAGTATACACGCACCCGTGTGTCCCAAGAGACTGAAGATGTCTTCTGTTTTGATGGGCTTAATCAAGATCCTCTCAGATACTGGTAGCTGGGGCTGTTGATGAGACAGTATTATGCTCTTCTCAACCGCAGAATTGGTACCATGAGAATTTTTCAGGTCTGCATCATGATCAGACAGCAGAGGTACCGGGGGTTGCTGGTTATTGTCGGAAGATGTTAGAGAACGGTGTCCATGCTCATCTCGTTTGCATCGTTTTGAAATGGGGTCTGAGGGACAATCAAGAGGATGTTTTCTATTGTGAAAGACGACGCTTCGTCCCTCCAGTGATTCTTGTGGCAGATACAGTGACGCTTTATTGAAGTTAGTACATGGTTTCATGTGTCAGTTACGATTGTGAAATGCGTGAAGATACTGACCATTTGTCATTTCATCAAGCTTGGATTCTTCCGATTGAGGAGAGTGTTCTTGCTTTATATGCTTCTCCAGATCGAAGCCTGAAGCAAAATATAAACCACCGTATACCCCAGATTTGCAAGGGAAATAATGACACTGGAAGTTTTCATATCCTGACACACTCGGCTTTTTATGCACCGAAGTAAAATGTTTTTTAATCTTTTCCGGCCGTCTAAACAGATCTATCTGCTTGCCATTCAGCAAACATGATCCACAATGATATCCCAACTCAAACTTGTTGTGAGATCTTTCATGTTCGTCACGTTTCATTCGTGTACGAAAAAAGGTGTTCTTGCAGTCAATGTGACCACACTGATGTTGCTCCTCCAAATGACGTCGTTGTTCGGCTGAGCGACTGAATGATACCTCTGATGAACAATCAAGGGGACATCTCAGTTTGGACACCTCGCGTGTGACATCTGGACTCTGGACAGGACTTTGACGGGAATCAGGGTTCGAAGCAGGAAATCGGTGGTCGAACGTGGATAAGTGATTGTTGCTTAATGACCACGGTGTCGTCCCCATGCTGTCTAAGTCTACATCTGGAGGTCCAGTCGGGTACTAAAATACTTAAACATTCATTGCGCTATTAGAAATGTGGCAGTGAACTTACCTGATCCCCAAGGAAATCGTGATCTTGTTGAGCGAGCAAAGTAGAGCGCCCAGAACCGTCCTCTGACCTGAGATCAAGTAGATTTTGGGAGAACGGATAGATACCCCACGGGTCGTTTGAGGTGCTCCCTAGGTCCATCGATACCTGAGATATGTCGCGCTGTTCCTGGTACTGTGGTTCCGCTAAATCATGACCAAACCAACGTAGAGATTTGGAATTGAAGTCCATAACCGTAGAGTCTGGGAAAAACGTAATATCAGGCGTATCGTTACTCATTTCTAGAGCTTTATAGAATGGGCTGTCTCTCAAACAAGGTGGCTATATAACCAAGCATTTGGCCAGCAAACTGTAGGCGTGATCATAGTATAGTAGCTACTATTAAGTAGTGAGACAGTTATATAGCTACAAAGAGCGTTGCCCTCCAACCAGTAGGGCAATCCACAGGTATGACAAACGGAAGAGGAACGTGAGGACAACAATACTCACGCTGCACTTTAGGTCCAGCCGTTAAAAATATGCCTTCTTCAGGCTAGTCCAGATGGGACGATTGTTCCAAATCGAAGGCTGCACTACATACGATAGCGGTCAAGTCCGGACAGCCTCTCGGCTATTGCTGGAAGTCGGTTTCAGTTACTCCACCCTTCGCAGGCAAGATCCAATTATGTGAAACGATAAAATGCCCTTTGCCCTTAACAGAGTTATAAATGCATACTCACCAGAGAAAAGAAGCCACATGAGCTGCATTGCGCATGGAGCGGTTCGAGTTGACGGAATTGTTTGACGCTGATTATCCCAGCCTGATCCGTGGACGAAGGGCGAAACCATTGCCCTCAGAATGCGGATCATGACATGAGAGGGCAACTCCTGTTCGGGTAAAGGCCAGCCTTTTTCCGTCGAAGGGCAACCTCGTTCCGTCAAAGGGCAACCTCATTGCCTTGGAGGGCAACCTCGCTACGTCAGGGGGCAACCTCACCGCATGATGGGGCAAAGAGATGCCACGTGATCCCGCTGTGAAAACCAATCAGGATCGGAAGGCCAAGGACTGTGTTGCCGAGTAGAATTCGTAAACTGCATCATTTCGTAATGTGGTGGTGCTTTTGAAGTTGTTGGCGTCAGCCTTGCAGAGATGAAGCGGAAATCGGAATTGAGGGGGAAAAAAGAAAGCAAAGCGCATTGGCCGACCGAGGCCGCTCTCCACTGTGATCCGACAACACTAGCCAACTCTTTGACTGAAGAGCTTCTCGCCATGAGAAAACAGTACGAATGATAGCACAGATCCTTCAAAACCCAAATGCACTGAAATCTGACTGATCTACACCAACGGCGGAGCTCAAAATATATGAGACAGGGGTGTATGTAGAGCCAAGGCTACTCCTACGACAGTGTAGCTGGGAGAGGATCATAATTGTACCAATGGCGAAAACTTCAGCACGTTGCAGCTTGAGAGAGAGAAATCGAACGATGATTTGACAACGGAGCGGGGCCTCGTACCAAAAGTAGAAAGAATGATGGGTTCCCGTATTAAAATCAAACTAAGCACTGGATACAGATCTTGTGGCGTCGACCGACCGATCTAGCGAAAGGTCGTGAGTTTTCTTGGCGAGATTGGAAGGTACCTGAGTATTGTTTTTCAGCTTAGATCGATAAGTTCACATAATCGAGAGAGCTATGCCCCAGCCAGTGACCGGCGATGTTTGGTACATGATAAGTTGTACACTTCTGGCACGGACCTACCACTGTTCTCGCAGTCAAGTCCTTTCAATCAGTGAAGAACATTGTGCCGGTGCTCACCGCTTGATGTTGTAAGACACCGATCTCGGTTGACCCTATGCTGGTGTCAAAGTAATGCGAGCAACGCCGAAGGACTTCTAAGTACCTTGCCAAGACCCGTGCATCTCCTCTGAAAATTGAGACAGAGATCGTGGATATTTCAATGTCTCAATTCATAGGCTTTCATCCAAGTTATTGAAAACTCACAATTGTGCTTACGTGAAGAAGTGGAATGATACACTATTGCGCTATGAAATGGATGACATTGCAGTGCCTAATGATGCGATCTAATCTCGAATAGAAGGCAAATCGCTTACAGCTAATTCTATCACGGAAGCGCTACAGCATTTCCTATTAGTGCTATTTTGAGACGATATTCGATTGGCCGCTTAGCGCAACCTGACCGAGCTGTTGATTGCAAAGCGCATTTGGGGATGAAATTAGTCACGGTAGTGAATTGGCTTAACGGCTAGAGAACGTGGCACTGAGTCGGCTATCAAAGAGTCATTTGAGCGGCCACTTGTCCCAATTATCGGAGATCGATTCATGATAAATTAGCCACTTGGTCTAGCAAGACGTTTTTAATAGTATCGGGAGCCGTAAACACCGATACGTCGTAGTCGACTGCGTAGAAAGGATTCTAGATTGAAATTGCCAAATTTTGGGGGTGATTCGATTGGCTCAATGCTGTCCATGATTCGGCCCATCTAACAGTGGGAAATTTTCCCGCAACATTTAGCGGGGATTTTTTTGTAGGATCGATAATATGATATTGAAGACATGTGGTGTGGAACGCTCCACAAATCGCTGGCAATGAGAGAGATTCAGTAAGGGTGTGGCACGGTCCCTGTTTCTCACGTCGCTGACGAGACGACTGCTAACTCCTTCTCAATCTCATCTAGTCCTTCCATTGCCCTTACGATCTTCTCCTTTGCAGCTGGATTGGGTTCTTCATATGGTCTCCTCGGTCTGAACAACTTCTCTGCGTTTCCTACCCCGGCTCTGGGAGCAGTGAAGACTGCAGCTCCATACTTGGTATTGGCAATGCCAGCTTTCGTGGGAGACTCCGCTAATGCAGCTTTCTGGTGTAGAACCAGCGCCTCCTCTCGCCGGCCGCTCTGCCAGAGGTTGAATATGTGCACAATTGTGCGAGGAAAGATGTTCCCAAATGCAGCGATGCAACCTGCGCTTCCTGCTGCCAATCCACCAATCAGAAAATCAGACTGTCCTCCGAAGACAGCAAAGCGAGATGGAGGGAAAGTTGCTGCGAGACGGGTTATTTTGCCCACGGAACCACACGTTAGCTTTACGCCAACAATATTAGGGTGCGCCTGGGCGAGTAAGGTCATAATATCAGAGTCGAGATCAAGGCCATTGCAGACGCCGGGGAAATTGTAGATGATGATAGGCAATGGCGATGCTGATGCGACCTGATGGTAGAAGTTCTCGATTACTGAAGGGGTCGTTTGCTTGCCAAAGTAGGCGCACGGAAGGACAAGAACAAAGTTCGCGCCAGCGGCATGGGCATCAGAGATATACTCGAGGACTTGCTTTGTCGAGTGACCTCCGACTCCGGCGATTATGGGATAATTCTCGGGAACAGATTGGCGGGCGAGTTTTACTAAACTTGCACGCTCCTCCCGTGTCAAGAGGAAAGTCTCTGCATTCGTGCCCAGAATCACGAGTCCTGTGAGGCCGCTATTTGCGAGATACGAATAATACTTGGCTTGCTCTGTCAAGCAAAGTTCATCCGTATCAGGATCAAAACATGTCACAGCTGGTACGTATACGCCCGGCTGCGGAACAGCATAAGAGTGATCGCCATTGCTCGAGTTTGAAAGACTCATGCTGAGCGATCAAGACTTGCAGGACAGATGCAGATGAGATTGAAACATGAGATGAAATAATTGAGACGAAATCTCCGAGCAGAACGCCAACAGTGTCTTAATTGTCAAATTGACGCTGCCCTTTAGGGTCCTTCCCGGCGTAATCAGACCCGAGCAATTCGCCTGTTCAGACACCATTTGTGTCTTTCAATTCCCTGTACATTCCACCCCCAGCATTTTCTAAACAACTTCCTTTGTCATCCCGTCTTTGTATCTTCCGTCGATGCATGCTACGCCTTGGGCCTTTCCTCCACGCTCTTCTCTTATTTTGTAAAGACCATGAATAGCACACTCTTTTCTTCTTCGGCTCGACCTCTGAAGTTCAAGACATTCGCGTCTGTCACACGTGCGATTAGAGCTACATTTCCATTCGATATTGCCGGGTTAGCAAGGCCTTGCACTTTGTAGTCGGAACATTAGATGATACACAAAGGCCTTTCGTTATTCTCGAGCTTCGCTTCGTTGATCAAGCAGCCTCAGAGACCCGCAAGCTTTTGCTGTGTGTCGAATCGCTGACCAAAAACATCGGCCTTCTTCACGATGGATCATCACCAAGGATCCTCGAGCCGCATTTCGTCACAAAGTGTCATCCTTAAGTTGGCAGATGCTGTCTCTATGGCCTGAGCACCATAGTTTTCACCAGTGGATGTGCCAGCCTATCTACTTTTAGTCGAAGCAAACCTTCCAAGCCCGCCGAATATCAAGAAATTGAAATAATCATTCGACATTTACCATTCGTTATTTACCATTCGCCACTTGTCATTCACCGTTGACTATTCAATATTCATCGTTTATTATTCATCGGTCAACATCAACAAAAAATCATTCAAAAAACAGTTGTTATCAAAGATTCAAAAAAGCAATTTTGATATTAATTGTGATTTCAGTTCTTGGTTTTGGCTATGTCTGCGTCGTCACAAGATTGGCACACTGGTGGCCTGTATCCTGTAACATTCTTGGCAATCTGATCTTTCGAAAGTGATGCGGTTGTGGAGTCGGTTGATGCCTGCGTGACCGCTTGTTCGATCGCCCACCAGTCACACCGCCATGCAAGCTTGTGGACATGACATTACCACATCATCACTTAGACAACCATCACTCTTAAAGCAGCTATCTCACAGTCATTACACGCTGTACATATTTCCCGGGATCTTCGGTTTTTTCCTCGAATTTTCTTCCTTGCAACAACTTCATAGACCACCTTCATACAGTCACTAAGTCTACTAGCAACCTTCCTCTATACTTACAGGGCTCTTAGCCCTTAATTCAGCATCATGTCAAGCAAACTCAGCTTACTTGAAAGGGACCGTCGAATCAAGCGAGGTGAATGCTTTCGTTGCGGCATCAAAGGGCACATGGCATCCCATAAAGACGTCTGCCCAGCCTGGGTAAACACCGAAGGTTTACCGTCTGCGCCAGTCAACCCTCTTAATTTGCCGATTCTCGGAATGAAAAAGCCGCCATACAAGACCTGGCCCGAGATCAAAAAAGCACTACAGGACCGCACTTGTTTTCGTTGTGATCGCGTTGGTCACAAATTCTTCCACACCGAACTTTGCCGCGCGGGAACTCCCTACACTGTCGTCGATTATCGTCGAATCAATCTTCGACCCATGACTTTGTCGTTTACAGATCTACCACGAGAGCTTCGTGACATGATCTACGATTACGCGTGCGATTGGAACGACGGCCTGAACAACTATAGGAGGAGGGTGCAAAAGCGAGAAGAACTGGTGCAAAGGTATCCCGGAAAGTATGTGCGCACGTACGTTCCACTTCCTGGTTTCCGCGGCCTCCATACTCCGAGTGTTCTTCTACTGAACAAACAAATCTATTCCGAGGCTACACAAGTGCTCAGCCGTAAACCTCTCAAGCTTTATTCAACTCATACTGAGATTGAAGACCTCCGGTTCAGCATCAAAGACGGATCGCTCACGCATTTCATCTCAGCGCCGACAGTTGCCCGTGTTCATACGGTTGAATTCGTAGCGGATCGCAGTCTTTTGGCAAATGCTGTGGACACTATTTTGCATGTGGATAGGATGTTTCGCATGACTCGCTACAGCTTAACCCCCCACGCCGCACACTTCATCATCACCATTCAAAATGAGATGTCGCTATTTCCCGGCTCGGATAAGTGGGAGGACTGGGAGAAGGTGCGTTTATTTCGAATCAACCCCTTGCAGGAGGTTGATAGAGCCACTATCAACGGTGATGGGCTGCCCGAAGAGCTGGGTTATGGTGTGAGCTGGAATCCTCAATGGGTATCCTTCACTGCTCACCTATTAGGTTTGCGACTACCCTTTGTTGGCTGGTAGAAGGAGATTGTTTTCCATTATCTGATACTCACATGGGGTCAGCTCCATCCATCATTGTCACTGGTCTGTACGAGTCCTAAATTGATAGCACTTGGAGGGTTTTAATGGGCATCCTTCACTACTCAGATTGTTTTCCATTAGCAGATATTCACATGGAATCAGCCCTATTTATTATTGTCATTAGCTTAGACGAGACATAAATTGATGGTACTTTAAAATCCCTATTGATAACTTTTCAGTAAGACTTGAAGTGGTAAAATCGATTCACAAAAGCAATCCGATATGCGATTGTGCATCTATTATGCAATTCTTTGGCACTGGTTTCAAAGAATTTGAGCATAAGGATTTCGGGCCAGGAAGAAGATTTGACGCTGGTGCCGCTACAGCGGTCATAGATGCACGGTGTCCACTTTGTTACTCTTTTGTTAGCACTTTCAGGGCTACTGCCTTTGTTCATTCTCTTTGTGTGATGTGAGAATACGATTCTTTACTCATTTTCAAATCACGGCAATCACAGCTCAAAGATTCGTAAAGAACCCTCGAGAACAACAAGGTCAATTTCATTGAATCTGTCTAAAAACCCCAGCCCCCCCATTTCTCCATTCCCAACCCAACCTCAACTTCTTTCCTCAGGGCTAAAAGCCCTGATTGGGGGCCCACGAGGACCCCCCCGAGCGGAAACTAAAGGAAGGCCCCCCCTGTTCGGGGAAGCCTCCCTCGAGACGGGCCTCGTGGCCCGCCTCACGAAGAACGCGGAGGACCTCATCGACCAATCTGCGCAGTCGGTTCAGCTGGGGAATCCCATCGGGCGATGAGATCAACAGGACCCCCTGGGTCCTTTTGCTGGGGACCCCCCCACAGCGCCAGTCCAAAAGACCAGAGGTGACGCCGATTTTGAGCTTCCCCAATTCCTTGTACTGCTTGAGGAGGCAGAGAATATGGAGGAAGTCATTTTCAATGACTGTGAAGTTGGGATCCCTCTCATTATTGTAAGCCGCATGATCGATCGTGATTGATTGGAGCTGTTTGAATTTGGCCAAGGATGCGATAGATGGGTTTAGCTCATCATGATAAGGAGCTCTGAGCTTTTCGTCGTCATTGAAGATGATGTTGTAGAGTTTCGCAGTCATAGTGTCCTCGGAGTGGAAGTTCAAGTCACCCCATTTCTTCACAGTCGTACTAATGCGAAGGGTGCGAAGATGTTCAAAACCAATAGAGCCAGCGAAGTCAAGGAAGCGAAGGAGTTCAGGTTTGGCAGTAACATTGAAAGCGTTCGATTCGTAGAAGACGGCAGTAGCTTCCTTGCGTATCATTCGATTTAACTGAAGGATGGCTCTAATGGGCGCTTTGGCAAGCATAAGGTCAGGAGGGACATCGCGTTCCAGGATAACGGGTCCAGATTCGATGTTGATATCGACACCGACTTTGACGGCAATCAGATAGATCTTGTCGCGGATTTCAGAAGGGATCTTATTGATAGCAGAGACACCGACAGGAGGACATGTGTCGGACGTGAAAACACCCTCAGAAGGGGACTCAGAGGAGATTGAAGTATCGTCAGAAGCGATATTGACTGTGAGGGGATTCTGAGAAACAGAAACATCTTCGGAAGACAGGTTGGTTGCATCAGCGTTTTGAGACATAGAATCATCTTGGGAAGACGTGTTGATAGCGGGGATGTTTTCAGAGACAGAACCGTCCTGGGAAGACATGTTGATAGAGTGGATGTTGTGAGAAGTAAAAATGCTTTCGGCTGACTTTTCGATTGTGAGAGTGCTTTGAGTGACTAAAACGTCTTCAGAAGACAGCCTGATCGCTTGAGCGTTTTATGACTTTGGAAATGAGCCTCCTCTCTGCAGATCTGATTAGTAAAGAACAGACAGTCTTGCTTGTTTTGGCAAAAGCCGAATCAAGAGTTTGCGGGGCGAAGAGTAAGACTTACTCTCACTTGACGGGCCACAACGCCGACCTGATTTGGAATGAGAGCTAGTAGCAAAAGCTCTTGAAATTGTGAAACTCGAGTCGGTTGAAAACAAATGGCAGCGCTCTTGAGATCATAAAGGTTGAAGCAGCGAAGCTCAGGTAGCAAAGGGCAAGCAGCGAGACTCTGATGACTGTGCTATAGTGAGGAGTCAAACGGAGGTGTGAAGGGCAAGGCAAACGAGCCGAGTGACGTGGATAAGCCGGCTCTTTAACGGCGGGCACACTGCGGCAGGGCCGTGCGTGTGCAAGTGATATTGATCGATCCGTGAAGCTCGGCTGTGTGCTGAGGAAGACCGGGCCAGTCTTATATTGGATTCACGATGATTGCAGGCCAATATTCGGGTTCTTTCTTCCCTCCACAAAGTCCACTGGTGGTGTATAGTGTCTCTTGCCATGTATTTGGTATACAAGGTATGATATTGCAATGATTCCTGCCCAGACAAGGGGAGCCCAATTTGCTGTTCCCAAAGTAACTGGTACACTGATAGGAAAGCAGCCGAACACCAAGGCGAAGGTTGCATACAACAATGCAAAGGCATTGATTGGCAGACCCCATTTACCCAAGCTCCATCTCGCTGGAGGCAGTTCCTCTCCCTTGATTCGTCGAAGGAGCACACATCCAATCGAAATCATGTAGGTGGAAAGAAGGCCCAGTAAGTTCAGGGAGACAACAATGTTAAATGCAAGCGTCGAGCCCAGTTGAATGAGGCACAGTATGGCAGTAAAAAAAGATACCAGATATACAGCATTGAATGGAATGTTCCATTTGTCGTTCATATGTCCGATCCAGCGTGAAAAGGGGAGGCCTTTGTCTCTTGCAAAGGCCCAGAACTCTCGGGAACAGGCAGCAAGTGCTGTAATCTGACCAGCAAAGATCAGGATCAGTAAGATTATGTTGAGGAAGATCGAGAGAGCCGGCGAGCCTGTGTTATTGAAAAGCAGAAGATAGGGTACGTCCGAATTTACGGCGGCGTCCAGTGGGCCCATACAAAAGAGCATGGTTACAAGCATAATCACACCAACGAAGATATTGGCCCAATAACTCCACCACATAGCTCGAGGAATGACTATGGAAGCATTGTCTGTCTCCTCTGCAATGTGCACAACAGAATCCGAGCCAAAATTGCAATACAAGACTGAGACTTGTCCCACGAGACAGGCAGTGCCAGTATTACTCCAGCCTCCGTTGTTGACGATATCGAGAAAGACTTCTTTGGCGGAATTCCTAGGACACAGGACCCAAAGGGGTATGACGGTGATGATGAAGCCGAGGGTATGACCTACAAGTGACGCCGTCTCAACCGCTGGCAAGGTTTTGGCGCCCCAAGTATTGAAGAAGATGGTGATTACGGCAAAGGCGAGCATTAGGAGTGTGAATTGCCAATTTGTAAATTCGTATTCCGGTTGCGTTACTTCTATAATAGCTTGGATCTGCGAAGGAATGATGAAGAGCGTGCTTGCGTAGGCGGATAGCCATCCAAGAGTTGACATCCAGCCGGAAGCATAACTGAGCGACTTTTGCCATTTCGGAGGTGCAAATTCGCTAACCCAGTGATATTGTCCTCCGCTTGTAGGTGCCATCGAAGCCATCTCAGCCAATGATGCAACGAGGGTCGAATAGCAGGTGACGGTGCCAATAAATGTCCAGAAGAGTCCCGCAAAGCCACCGTTGAGAAGTCCGACACTCAAGGAGACAAGTACGTATTCCCATGTGGCTTGAAAGATACTCACGAATCCTATTGTCGACAGGAGACTGAAGTTTCTCTTGAATTCTTGCTTTTTACCCAAACGCTTCATGTCCCGCACGTCCTGTTTGGAATGGCTCCATGCTGAATCAACTTCTGAGATGACCACCTCTTGCGCACCGTTATCTTTGACATCAGAATTTTCTGAAAAGCGCCTCTGAGACTTTGCTTCTCCAAACTGATCAATCACAAGATTGTCAGCCATCTTACAGCTCTTGTTTGATACAAGACTAAAAGAAACAGCAGTGACACGAAGTTCAAAAAAAAAAACTGGGGAAAAAAAAGGCGATTAAGGGGAAGAAAATAGTTGCATAATCTTAAAGTCCGCTATCGGAAAACCCATTTTTTCAACTGAGCGGAAACCAACTTTTTGCGGTGGGATCGTTGCACTAGCAAGTCACTTAAGCAATCTAGATGACCCATAACCCGGATCTTGCTTTTCTGGGTGAAATACCGAGGACGCATGGCGCCAATAAGAGGTGGCGCCGTGCACGACATTGCCAGACGTGCTGCAGATGATACAGCGGTGGATCAGTTGGGCGTCCCCTCCGCACCGCCGCAGCCCCGCACCCACCTCACCACCAAATTTGTATGGGAACTCGGGATCAGCTTAGCACACAAACGTGGTGTTTGCCTGCTTACCTGTAATTCGTTCATTCGATCGTTTGATCGTTCGATTTCCTAATTAGGTAATTTTGAAGCCGGATCTCGTGGTGGTGAGGTCGTAATGGCTCGAAAACGCCATTCCACCGTATCTAGCTCGGTCAATTCGAACAAGAAATCAGCTCCAGCCTGGCATGATTTACCTCCTCTGGCGGTCGAAACCAGAGCTACGAGACGAGCTGAATCAGCTACCACAGTGGATGAGACTCCATCTGTAATAGTGAACGAGTAGGCCACGGAGACACAAATGCCTACTCCTGCTGATTCTCAGTCCAAATCATCTCAAACCAGTGTAAATCCACCTTTTAGTCAGCTGCTATCTGCTTCCTTGATGGATTACTCGCTTTCAAATCCACTTCGTAGCATCAGTGTGGTATCGGTTCAGGACGGTGAGGAGGTAGCTGATTCGGTCGAACCGGTAATAGTGGATAAGGAAGTAAAGCCGCTCTATTTCAATTTGATCTGGCGGTTTAAGCACAAATCCAAAAAAATACACGCAAATTATGAGAACAAAATTGAGAATTCGCTAGGACCGTACTGGGACTCTTACCTCCGGAATAGCTTCGATAACGTCAGGCTGGATAAAGCTTCTAACAGCCGAATCGATATTGTTGAGGTTGAGATCAAATCAATTCCGAAATCATCAAAGATGCGGAATCAGTCATCTAATCTGTTTATTAATTTATCGGAATCAGAACCTTGGGCCAAGGTTGATCAGAGATTAGCTGAGTTCTGGATCGAACGAGGCGAACAGGAATTTACAGTGGATATAACTGTTGAGTTGGTGGACGGTAAAGCCTCCTCCAAAGCGGTGGATAAACGTAATTCGGTATGATGTTGATGTTATTTGATCTGTTACCAAATTAGCTAAATGAACATCAGATGTCCACCATCGAATCTATGAGGCTGAATCTCCCTCAGGTAGTTCAGCAAGCCAAATCAGGTGGTAATCTGGCCCATGAGATCACTTCGAAGTGGAGGTGCTCGGGCGATTGTGGTCAGAAATCGAGCTGGTGTTGGATCAATAGATCAATTCAACAACATGTCCGGCTAGGTACAGCTGATATAAAGAAATGGAGCGATTCGATCGTAATTGGAATAGCTACTTCAAACGAACCACCGCCTGAACTGTTTGAGCAGCTTATTGAACGAAGTGATCGAGGTCGTAAAACTGTTTCGGCATCAACTCCTAGCTCTGCGAATGTTGTTCCCACAAATACCTTCAATTTTTATCAGAAATCATCTGGCGAATATTGGAGTAGTGAGCGAGATACATCTAATGAGATATCCACGCCGTCCGAGAGGCCATGGATGAGAGCTGCTCCTTCATCGCCTTTATTAGTATCTGAATTGGCGGTTGATGAAGGAGTACCGGCGTATTTGGAGTGGCATAAACAGCGAAATAAACGTGACTCCACTAAAGCTGAGTTCGATAAAGTGATGGAGATCCTTGATCAGCATAAATACGACCTCGAAGGGCTCAAATCACTGCGGCAGGATGATGAGGGAGTCAAATTATTGGTTGAAGGAGGTGTGGCTAGAGGTATTGCTATCGCGATCTTTCGAGATATTAAGAGATGGAATAAGGAACGAACTAACTGATTAATCAGATAAATAAGCAGTTTGTTAATTTGGTAAATCAACAGCTAATCGAACAGCTAGGAGGATAAGGCTGTGGTGGAGGAGGTGGTTGAGCAGGTGGTGGAGGAGGTGGCGAACGAAATCAGCCGAATAAATCGAGGTATATATGGACGAGCGAAGCTGCATAAAGTTGACATTTTTTCCTTAACAAATTACTAGTAAATTCAATGATTGACAATGTAATCTGACTCAAAACAACGCTCATGCTTTGTTGTCTAATTGGGCAGTCCCACAACCTTAGCGTAAATGAATGCTACATTCGTCCGCCATTTCTCCTCTAACAATTTACTAATAAATTCGATGTTGATCAATGTACGAGACACATTTCGAAAGTATATTATATAATTCGGTCGCATATACATTTTCATACAGCGCCGTCTCCATACAACCCTCCACAACACCCTCCACAACACCCTCCACAACGCACGAAATAAGATCAAATCATCCTGATTATACAGCTAGAAATTCAGCTAATTAGTAACAGAGATACCCGAATTACGAAAATGCCCCCGAGCTGATTCCTTATTACGTCCAACCTCCTCGAGAACCCAGGTCAAATATTCGACAAACTCAAAGCCTTCCGAACCTGAACACAGCGCGTAATGTTTTCGAGCGAACTGTTTGAACTCAGAAAAGAACTCCTCGATTGGGTTCAAATCAGGCGAATATGGAGGTAAATATATCAGCTTCATCCCGAACTGTTTCGTTACCAAATTAACCACCTCCTCGTTGTGGTGTATCGACGCATTATCCATTATCAACACCGAGTTTGGTAATGGATTATCAGAATCAAATGGAAAATACTTCGGCAGCAGCGATTCCTCCAGCCAACGTACAAATGTCTGAGATGTTGTTGAACCTTCGTAAATCCAATAATCCAGAACTCCATCGATTGTATACGCCGGCAGGATATTGTAACGCCGTCCACGTTCGAGGAAACAACGCTGAGTTGCTCTAGATCCTTTTGGTGCTCGACCATAAGGGCGAAATCCAACACGTCGATCTGCTCCACTCTCGTCGACGTACACCAGCTGCTCAGCCAAATATTCGGTCATTATGGCCATATGACTATCTCGAAGCTCAGCGCAGCGTTCTTTAGCTATTCGGTGACACTCCAAATTAACTGATTAGCTATTAAACTCATTGATTCGTTGGCAGATCCGAACCTTCTTCCTGTCCCAGCCATTCTGTTTCAACCTCCGGAGTATCACAGCTCTATCCACAACGACCGAATACTGCTGCCAGATCCAGTCCTCCATCTCATCTCCAAATAAAGCAGGTTTCTGAAGGAGATAATCCTGTAACGCTCGAACCATTTCGGGCGTCAATGTACGCGGAGGACCGTGATGATGGATTGGATTTAGAGGGCTACCATACAACTTGATATTCCTTTTGATCCTCTTTACTGTCCGAACAGTTGTATGAGCAATTCGGGCAATATCGCGTTGCTGGAGATCGTCATAATCCAAAAGTGTGGCGATAATAGCACGTTGAGAAGGAGCGATATTTCGGACCATTTCGACCTCACCACCACGAGATCCGGCTTCAAAATTACCTAATTAGGAAATCGAACGATCAAACGATCGAATGAACGAATTACAGGTAAGCAGGCAAACACCACGCTTGTGTGCTAAGCTGATCCCGAGTTCCCATACAAATTTGGTGGTGAGGTGGGTGCGGGGCTGCGGCGGTGCGGAGGGGACGCCCAACTGATCCACCGCTGTATGCATTTAAGACCAGACGCTAAATCATGGTAAGATGTTCTGGACTCGGAGATGGGCTGGTGTTTTTCCGTGAGCCTAAAAGTCATGTGACTCGAGCATTTCGGCCAGTCCTACATTTGAAAGAAAGGCTGTAATAGAACCAACATTTCGAGTAGCAGGAAAACATAACGTCAAAGATTGCAAAACGTATAATCGGATGTAAAGCATTCCGAGGCCTCTCGGTAAAAACGTACGAGAAAATGCCAACAACGGAGTCGACAGATGGTCTGATGGAGACCAATACTCAATCCGAACTGAGTATTGGCCCGATTTACCAAAAGTACGTTGAGTTTCAAAGGTATTTTTATTTCATCTTTCATTTTTGAGGACACAAATTAGTCTAGTTAACATAAAAACGTTGCCGATATATTTATATCTAAGTCATTCAACGAAAAAATTCTATGTACTACATTTAAAGTATTGTACCGCTCGTATCCTAAAACAGAAAGTACAGAATTCGCAAGATATACCTAGAGATGGCAGAACAGGCCTGCAAGTAGAAAGAAGTAGAACTTTATGGCTCGTAGCCTCTTAAAGTTGACTATATACTCTCTTAGCAGGCAAGCTGCATCCAGTTGACAGCGTGGGCTCACGCAACGCGGCTGTTGGCACACGCGACTGAGAGGCCTCAGCCCCATCCTTGTGCGGCTGCTCGCCTGAATTGAGGCAGGAGTAACATATCCCTGAGTTTGCGCAGATACACGCAACGTCAGCAAAGCTGCCTCCGATGTGACTGATGCCTTGCGGCTGGTACCACGGAGGAGCGTCGTCCGGAATCCAAGCGGACTTGAGCATCCCGTATGGATGTGGTGCACGGCTATCAGTGCCGTAATCAGATTTGCCGAAGCCATCGAAGCGGATCTTCCAGGTCATCGGGAAAGGCACCATCTCGTCCCAGCTGGGCGTGAGATATGTGTCTGTCTCAGGTTTGAGGACTTCCATGGTGAAGATGTTTTTATCGGGATCGTTCGGCGGGAGATGCTTGACTTGCTCCGCAATCCGGTCTATTCTCATAGGCGCCATATAGTTGGAGTAACCTTCGGCGGTCCAATTGAGATTAACTTTCTTCAGTCTGCCTTGAGCATCGTGACCGCGGCGCGGGTTCTTCATTTGAGCAATGAATTTCACCATAGACGTGAGGGCAAGTATGGCGAAACACCTGGGCTGATGAGCGCCAAAGTTTCCGGCGAAGCTTGACTGCAAAGCCAGAAACTCGATTTCGTTCGCCTGGTTCGCTTTCTCCGCTTCAATAGTGGCCTGATGCTGTAGAATGTGTTAGTTATTGGGGTCAGAGAAACCTCATTAGCGAACATACAATGTTTAGAATAACCGTCTGGCCTTTCTTGACCTTCCAGGACGGGCTTCTCTGCGGCCCAGGAGAATAATCTTTAATAGCTGTACGAAGGATTGGCAGTCGAACCGTTTCTCGAGCGGTCTGTTGAATCAACTTTTCGAGACGATCCTGATCTTCCTTCACATTGCTGAAAGCTAATGCTTGAACCGTGAGCCACCTTGGCTTGTGATGCGTTGAGGTTTGTGAGCCATCAGCAGCCTCGTACAGTTCTCGCATGAATTCGTCCACTACAGCGGTGAACTAACGGTGCCTATTAGCATGCGGAATTCACAACGTCCTGCAGTGACTTACCGAAACAACAGAATTGTATGCAAAGTCAAGACAAACAAGTAGAAGGATTGCCGCGGCCTTACCAGCATCACTCTCATGCTTCAACACCCTCTCTGCAATGTTGTAGCCGAGATCAGTCATTGGATTGTCGCGCTTCCTGCCAAAAAAAGTCCGCGTGAAACCCCACTGGTTTGCCGCAGCAATGTTCGCATGGAGAGTCAGATCGATCAAGAACGACATCGATGTCTTGAACGCGTTGCGTCGCTTGAGCAGCTTCGTCTCATCCGCATTATATGACAGGAAAATTTGGCAATTTGTAATGTGCTGGTAGATCTCGTTCTCGGAGTAGGAGCCGCTGGGGTTATTTTCGGTGCGCAAGAGATGTCCAAATCCAAGGAAGTCGGCGACATATCTCGTGACTACTGGGATGGCGAAACTATCAGAATGTCAGTACAAGATTTTAAATTGATGAAGAACAGTCCTAGTGCTCACTCCCTTGTAGCATCAATCTGGAACATTGAGTTGGTCATGGAGATCGACTCTCTTTTCACAATGGACCGCATCAGGTCATCAAGGTACTTCCTTAAGGCTGGCGCGGACTCCCAAAACTGGTCACCCAGGGGATTAAATAGAGAATTTCGATGCTCTGGCGTGAGGATCTCTTGCAATTTCGTTGGCAAGCTGCTACGGTGGAGTAATGCAGGATGCATAAAGTTCTTGCCTGTGTCTTTCAGAACGAGAGCGATGCTGTTGAAGTCTGTCAAATGGATAGGCTTCTCAGGTTTGACCGAGCCAGTATCGAATCCCGGTTGGGTCGCGTTCTCGCTTTGGATGACCGGCTCTGATGACAGCTTGAAGTCGGAAGCATAACCTTGTGCATTTGCGAATATCGCATTTTGCTGGGCTGTGTAGAACGGGTGGAAGAACCGAATTGAGTCGTAAGGGAACCAACCTGGAAACGCTCGCTGGATCAGACGGTGAAAGACCGAACTCTTACAGATGTCATTGTCTGGAGTAACTTCATTCATACCCCACGAGGTCAAGGAATTGGTATTCCAGTCAACCGTATAAAAGCGGTCCGAGCGTACAAGAGTAATCGCATCCGAGAAAATGGCCGTCCACAACGCAGAGCTTGCTTCACTCGGACCTGGGTCCAATCCCATGTACTCATCTGACTCGCAGAAAATACCCGGATACAGTTCGACTTTGTCAGGGTGCTCGTAGAGATCGCGTAGTGCATTCTGGATCTCGACGTTCTTGCTTATGCTTTCGAATGTCGCGTGCCTGTAAATGCCGAAAAATTCTCTGAAGTCGTTCAAAGTGCCCACCTCCCATCGACGTGCTTGTGTGATGCCCATGATCTCGACTGGCTTCAAGCACTTTGGAACGTTGCGTGGCCCAAAGTTCGAGATTGGATCGTCCATAGCAGAGGTGAGTGCGGTGACCAGCTGATTATCATCGAAAAGGTTAGTGACCTTGTTGCGCTCGTAGTGCCTGGATGGGTCTCCTGGTATTCCAAAGGTCACTTGCCATGGCTCGGGGGCTTTCTCTTTTTTATCACCTTCTCCCGCGACTTGGTTCGTGGCTTTCGCCGTCGCTGCAAGGAAGTCTTGCAGAGATGCACTAGCCGGATTTTTGATATGCAGCCAGTTCCTTATGAAGTCTTCTGTATATTTCTCATCTTTGAGAGAAATCGCACAGTGGAATCGATACAGCAAGTTGAACTCGACAGTAACCTGATTGCCAAGGCCACGAGTCGTTTTCTTCTGGTCAAAGTCGCTGCGAGGGTCAAGGGTAAAATTAGTGTCGAACTGATGGAAGCCCATCAAAGCCCTCAAATAGTCGTGAACCGAAATTTGGATATACATGCCGCAAGTAATGAGACGAGCAGTGTTGAAAAGATCATCGTCCAGCTTAGTCCAAGCAGCATCGTAGCCAGCTTCAAACTCTTTGCGCTTGTGTTCGTCGACTTCCCATTCTTCGAGAAGATCCTCGAGAGCGTTTTCGCACTCTCGAAATTTGGTGGCTACTTCGGAGCTCTCGAACTCTGCGGAAGAACTCACTTCGGGTTTTGCTGCTTCGTACTCTTTCCAGGCTGCATTGTAAGCGTGGCATTGCCGGGCAAAGGTTGGGTCGAGAGACTTCAGGCCAAGTGGAATGTCAGGTCCTGGAGGATAGAAGTTTTTTGCCAATGAAACAAGCTTAGTATCGGCATACTTCAATGGAACTGAGAAACGGCCATTTTCATTGATCCGGTGGAGTTGCTTGGCGGCGTAGTTGTGATAGCGGTTGTACATTACAAGCATGACGCATACGCCAGGTGGTTGTCTCAGCAGTCGATCTTCCGCAAAAGTATCGGGCTTGAGGAGTCCGAGCTTGTACTTGTCGTCCCGAATCTTGCGCTGCATGTCCATCGTATAACCGTACAGAGGAGACAAGTCAAGATAGGAAGAGCTATCGGAGATATTCTTGTCATTGTCATTGGTCCTGAAAATGTCGTGGATGATGATGGTCGCGTGGTATATCAGCATACTAGAGAGCCCAGATACGCTCGGACGACCCCCTTCTTCTCTTGCCATCAATTTGTCAAACAGATCGCCAGGGTCGGGCAAAGCGCCGAGAGGCGCGGTCTTTGACGGCACAGTTTTGGCATAAGGAGCACCAGCTTGACCAAGATGTGGATTGGTCACACTGTTGAACCTGCCATCGGCGGTGCGATACTGGAAAGCGTCGCCGAGATACGTCAACGGAGCTGTTTCGAGTCAGGGCATGTATCCTAGGAAACACGTATCTTCATAGACTTACGGTGCAACATCCGGTCATACTTTGATTTGACTTGGCTATCGATGATTCGTTGTCGAAGACTGCTATAATCGGACAGATTTCCTGCAATCTGAGCGGCACTTTCTCCCTAAACCCACATGAGCATCATCAATAAATAGCAACGGGAGTGGCCTACGTCGAGCTCCCCATGCAGAATGAACTTATCTGCGAGATTTCTGAGGGCTGACCAATTTCTGGAAGCAAAGACGCTTTTCAGGTCTCCAGCTAGGCCAACTTTCTGAACAATTTTGTTCTGTAGATTGATCAGTACCCAATCCGGCGTAATAACTGCCTACACTCACCGCGATAAGTGCATCACCATGGAACTTGGCATATTTCTTATCAGCTTCTTTCCTGTTTCGAATCTGTAGTGTGAGCTGCAGTAAATCGTCATCCATGTTAGTTGACATGGGCGCCTCAGAGGGCGTCCGTGTTCTATCAACTAGGACTTTCGAACCAGCAGCACGATAGCCTTGAGTGTCGTGCTGTTATGAGGTAGAAAGAAACGTGGAAAAGATGGAGACGTAAACAAACCCAGTAGGCTTAAGGATGGAAGAGAGATTTACATTCTACATTCGCTTCTCCTCCAGCGTCCCTTAATAACCTTAAGTTTTGGAGCCGCATGAGACATGCGTAAGGCTGGAACTCATAGTACCTCGTATACAGGATGATAGTACGAAGCTCATATTTGCGAGCTCTTGCAGCGTGGCTGCGGTTTGAGCGAGGGCAAGAGGCGTAGAACCCTTGACCAGACGCGGTGCAGCCGGTCCATTGGCGATGGACCAAGTCGAAGCATCAGCACATGGGATTTACAGCATTGCCAATACAGTTTGTGGTGTGGCTGATCTCTGGGCCTAATGACGAACTGATAGTGTGGAGCTGAAGAAGAAGCATGTCAAAAACGCAGGGTGGTGGACAGCGAATGAGAAGTGTGACACCAGCCAGCCACGCACCGGCTTCTCCGCTTTCGGCGTCTTTAGGGCTGGTCGAGCTGTTATGCATAGATATCTCGCCCTCTCGTGCCAGGAAATAAATCCCTCAGGGTAAACTCTGCGGCCAATCTTCACGGAATGGGAGCCAATCGACTAACCCTAAAAACTAACGGCAGAATAGCGAATCTGTGGTTCAGCACAGCCCAGAGCTGCCTTGAATAGCTCTTTTCAAGTCTAGACACGGCTCTCAAACGCCACGTTCGCGCGCAGTCCAAGCACAGTGTGATCCATTTTTCGCGATCAAGTAAGGTCGTGGGGATGTCAGACCATACTTGGCAGCTTTGTGTCATTCTGAACCCTCACCTTCATCTTCGTCTTGAAACTCTCGACCCTTGACCAATCACTCTGCTACCAAATTCAACCCAAAATGCCCTCGAGCACGACATCTCTGCTTTCGCAGCAGCCATCGACAGGAGAGTACGCTCCCGCGCCTCCGAATGCCAGCAGAAGTCCTTGTCCCGTGGTCAATGCCCTGGCCAACCACGGCTACATCGAACGCAGCGGTTGTAACATCTACATGAAAGACCTCAATGCATCCATGAGACATGTCGGCATGACTTCGCTACTAGGTTCCGTCTTCGCCAAACCCACATACATCGAGTTTCAAAATCCCGCAAAGGCGTATCTGCAAAAGCCGGTCAACTTCTTCACGAGGCTCTGGCGACTCATCAGAAACCCCTACTCGTTCTTTGCCTACTTTGGCTGCTGGAAACGGGGTCAAGTCAGCAGTGATGGCAAGCGGTATATTAATCTGGTGGGTCTCGCTACTCACGGCGCAATCGAGCATGACATCTCCCTTACGCGCCGTGACGTAGACCAAAAGGAGGGCAACAATGCTCTTCAGCAAGATTTGATGGACGATCTGTTGCGCTGCTCGTCAGATGGCGGCGAAACACTCACCATCGAAGACCTGGGCAAATTCATCAGAAGTCGTATTCAACAGCAACTCCGAGACAACCCCAATTTGGTCTATGGGCCATCGGAACACCAAGTTAATTGTGGCCAAGTCGCTTTGTTGATGCATTGCTTCGGTAATGGTAAAGCGATACCATGCAGCTACGTTCGAGCTATCTTCGAAGATGAGAGACTACCGTGGAAGGAAGGGTGGAAGAGAAGGACTTGGTGGCCAATGGGACTTTTCGAATTCTTTAGTGCTGTCAAGAAGATGACGGCAGCGGTGGGTTTACAGTTCTAACGGGCTGAAGCCTTGCTACCTTTCTATTTGTGAAGAATAGTTTTTTCTTTGGGCCAGCAGCGTAGTGATTTGAACGGCGTTACGAGTTGATCGAAGTTGATTCAATGGAGCTAATATTTGCTCAAGACTCTCGGAAAGCTCGAACTCGTCTACTCCTAGAAGATGAAGCGCTTTGCAGAATGTGTTCATTGTCTTGTAAATCCTAAACGCCACTACGCAAGTGTTTGTCTAGCCCCACCATGCTGCGGAGAGGGCGAGAGGCTTCAAAGGTTGCCTGTAAGAATGCTACCAGATAGCTCATGCACTCGACGTTCCTGTGCCGCCGTTTGAAATTGTTTGCATGATCAGCCCAAATTATGCAAGCAAAGAAATAACATTCGCGTTTTAAAATGGAGTGGCATCGTAGTGGCTGGCTGATGGCGGCTTAAGGTCTGCAGGCTAAAAGGTTGAAAAGTACCATTTTGGACGGAATGGCGTTGAAGTGGCTAGCTGAAGACTAAAAGCTTTCGTTTTTGGGTAGCTCCAAGCCGAGGATATCGTGTTTGAGGATTGCAGCTCTCATGCATGCATGCTAGCTAATACTCATCCCGCCTGGCTTCGTCCAGAACGTCTGCTTTGCAGCCACATTCGATCTGGCCCAAAGCAGAAGCTAGACTTGAATCGCATGGTGAAGCTTTTTCTGTGTGCTTGTGATCTAGTGCGCAAGAGAGTGAAGTGTGTGCCCGCTGCACCTTTTCACATCGTTCCATTGGGCTTTGCGACTATGCTGGTCTCCACCCAAAATTGGGGGCATCCAATTCTTTAAATAAGATCGTCAGCCTTGCTGGTTCAAAACGTTCTCCGGTATGGCTTCCGCTCAAAACCTCTCAAGCTCGCACAGCGGGTTTCTCCAAGTCCTGAAGGGCGTAGCAATTGCCGGCAGCCTCTGGAACGCCGGTTCGATGACTACAGCCTATCGCCTTCTTCCCTCCATTTACCCGTCAGTGCAAACCTCACGGAAGCTTGCTACGAAGCAATGGGCTTTCTACTACCAGGCTCTCTCGAGGACAGTGCCGGTGACGGATCTGGCGACGATCGTTATCTGCAGCGGACTCGCGTATGTGGAGCGCAAGGAGAACAAGGCGGCGCTGGGATGGAAACTTTGGGCGACGGCTGCAGGCATTATGCCTTTAGGGTGGATCTGGGTGTGGACGCTCATGTTGGAGCCTTCCAACAAACTTCTCTCGATCTCCGAAGCGCCAGAATCTCTCGCGGACGAGAAGGAACCCGAGTCGCGGAAGACCACAAGCCTGCTAAAGGAATTCAATTCCCTTATGGGGGTCCGGATGCTGTTCCCTTGGGTTGTGGGTGGTCTTGCTCTGTGGGCTTCGTTGCACGAGTAGAGGAGCATCTCAAGAGAAAGCTTTATTCAAGAATGAACAGGAGAGGGGATTTGACTGCATCCTGGTGGTTTGATCGTCGTCTTTTATGTTTTTATAGGGATGACTTGTGCTTTCGAGCAAAGACCAATTACCATTTTGTCGGCGAACTTTCTCTTTCATCTTACGCTCATTTTTCTACTTCCGCCTCTGCCGTTCCTTCGTAGTCTTTACGTCGAGCGCGGCTTCAGTCCCTTTTCGCCTCTCTATTTCCACTACCAGTGCAGCTTTGCGCTCAACCGCTCTGCTGGCATCCCGAGCGCGCTGTTAATCGCCTTATGAGCGCATGAACTCAGGATACAATCGTCGTTGGCCATGCCGAGCAAATTATATTGCCACCCTCGCGTCTGAGTTGTTTCAAAACCAGGTCCAGAGAAATGGGTAGGGAATCACATCGTAGTCTAAGCGCAAACTATTCTACTTCAATGCGGGAATTCTTCCACGGCACACCAGCGGGATGCCTGCGCAGATAAGGTTCGGTTGCGAGTTGGGGGACTGGTAGATCCATGTATATGATGTGTGAACGTAAGGATTCGAAGATAACCTTGGGGGTACATGGGAATAAGCAGCTGAAACATATAAGCCGACTAAGGTTTGGTATACTAGGACAAACGAGACGGAGCCTTTTCTTTCAAGATTGTCGGAATGGCGAAAAGAAGATATCGATCTTTACAGCTATGAGCAAAAGGTTTTGGCAAGTACTCAGTAACAATTGTAAGGTAAGGTAGGACTCTGAACGGACGAAATCCGATTTCGACCGCGGCGGCCGAAGCCACTCTAATGACGCATTCCTGTAAACACCAAGCCAATCTGACGCAGATGCAGATCCAGATCCAGATCCAGGCAATTGGAATGCTAACCCCGCTAAACCCAGTGTCGGGACTGGTAGAGGTGTTCCGTAGAATCCGATGACTAGAATCGTACTGAGGTTATCCTCGGGCCAGGTAGATATGACACTACAGTTCATTCGATGTCATCTTGTTTTCAAGTACGAAAAGCTCTCCGCTGTGCCACTTTTGCAACTAAAAGGGTTTCTACAATCACACCTATTTCAGTTCTATTTGCACAAGATATTCATTCATCAATTCCATATCAATCTGTAAAGCCTTCCAAGATATCATTAGCTCGAAACCTATCCACCATGCCTGGACCAAGCCCATCTGCAGATCCCAAGTCCCATCCCGACTCTGAATTTACCAAAGGCATGACCGGGACCTGTAATTGTGGCTCCATCACAGTAAGCTCACCGGCCATTATTCCATATACCCTGTCTCGCATGCTTCTCTCTATAGCCCACTGCGACACAATCTAACGCCTCCTCCCTCCAAATCGTAGGTCACAGTTCACGACCCCGATCTCTTCACCCGCCGTCGCGGCCATATATGCCACTGCCTCAACTGCCGCAAGACAAGCGGGTCGTACGCCGCAGCGAACCTTGCCATTGAGAACGATAAGGTCACCATCACAGACGACGCAGGGACTCTGCGCGACTACACGGATCCGGACACGCTGAGCGGGAAGGCGCTGAGTCGGTGGTTTTGCTCGCGGTGTGGCAAGTACGTTGTCGCTGTAACTTACCGAGACTCTTTCCCTTATGGAGGAGTCGGATGAGATGGGATCTCAAGCACGAAGTTACGGTTCATGCTGATGTATTTGATAGTCCGATCAAATCCGACGGCGGATCAATGGGCAACATGGTGGTGCTGAAGCTGGGCATGTTTCCGCGGATGCCAGCGCCGGAGTCGGAAGCATTCGGAGAACATCGACAGACGTGGGAAGGATGGCATCCGGGGGTGACGGTGTATAAGATCAAGAGGGGGGCGGAATTATTGGAGGGGACGCCGGAAAGTTGATGGTGAAGTGATGATTACGAATAAGGAAGCTTGGACTATGGGGGCGAAGACACTTGAGAACATGCTTTGATTGCAATGAAATGAAACGAAACGATACGGGGCATTTCAAGCTGAGTAAAGATGTTTTGTATTGTATTTTGAAGCTCCAATGAGCCAGAGATACTCCCGCTGGATGCATGTTTCTAACGGATTCGAAGTAAACTACCTGTACACGTTTCTCATTGCCTTCAAGAAAGATCGGATAGCAAGTGAGACAAGAGATCCGATCTTCCATTCCTCCCTCTGGAGAAATGTCTGCACACCCCACATGTCCCATCAAATCTCCCCTACCCTTGAACGAAAGGATTGCTAGGTGTACAACTGATAAAATCCGAATCGACCTCATGCCCTTGCGAGACGCCTTGGTTTGCCAATATCAGCAGCGTCCAGCACCCTGAATATCTCTTTTGCTTCCAATCATCCTCAAGCATCAACGTCATTCTTTTTCGTCAACTAGTAATACATGTCATCCCCACTTTCTTGTCGGGTCAGGACAGCAGACGTCCTGAATATGTCTCAGAAGCTCTTCAAGATATGGCAGGATCCTGCTCATCGAACAACGCCTCGAGCTCATCCATGTCCACATTTTCGGGGCTTTTAAGGAAATCGGGCCATAGCTCTTCATTTGCAGAAGACTTGACCTGACCGAGGTCCATGCGTGGCATAGCTTGCTTGCCTGAGGGAGCGTCCACAGGACATTCAATATCATCTTCATCATTCATATCCACATCTTCATCCTCTTGGGTCTCAAACGCCAAACTATCGTCCAGACGAGAAGGAAACGCCTCGAGCGAATGATGATCGAAAAGCTCAGCAGCCGCCTCACTGTTGCTCATTCCAGACAAGGTTTCCTGATCCAGGCCTTCCAGTTGGAAATTGGGAATAAAAGGAGGCTCGCTCAGGACTTCACTTGCAATCTCTGCGACCGTCTTTTTTCCAACATTATCGTTGGAGGTGTCGACCATATCTTCCTCGTCGAGCTCGATGGGCGGTGGGGATGCAGAACCTGAAGCTGATGATGAAACTGATGCATAAGCAGATGCGCTCTTCGAAGCTGTCGCGGATGCCGAAGAGTTTGCTGCGGCATTGGCAGCAGACACTTCGCTACGTCGACGTCTGCGCACTTCAGCTGCAGTTTGAGTGAATTCTCGTTCGTCACGTTCCAATGGGGGTGGTTGGCGAGCAGTATTACCAGCGCCGTTGCTTCTGTGACTGTTGCTGCTCACGCTGTTACGGCCAGAAAATGTGCCGCCTGGTGTCAAAGGTGGAGAATGAGATTCATCACCATCGAGTTCAGGACATGAAAAATCAACCTCGGGAGATGGCGAGAGTGCGGCTCGTTCATGTCGAGAAGTGTCGGATGCTGCCCCGTCCTCGTCTGACATGGTCTCATCTTTACTAATATTGTTATTGCTGCCAGAAGAAAGCGAGGGCGAAATAATACGAGACTGAGGATTGACCATTGCGACGAATTCGGGGAGGTCTTGATGAGGAAGGGTGGTCAGGTAAAAGTAGGTGCGCTTGGGGTGGGTTCCGACCAGCTCCTTGGCCAGAGGGCAAGGTGCCAAAGCGGTCCATTCACGACGAAGGTAGTTCGTGAGGCGCGACGAAATGATTGCAGATGGGTTTGAGGAACTATGATAAACTTGGTCAGTGCCTCAATGTTTCAGAAATTTGAATGTGGAGGGTACGTACCTTTCAACGGCGGGAATAGTGTTGGTAAGGGTAGCAGCCAGCTCTTTGACGAGATGTGGCCGATTACCCGTTCTCTCCAACTGTTCGATGACAGCGACAACAATGTCATCCTTGATTCCATCAGTGTCAATCTTGGAGGTACCAGTTGCGCCGGGTGAGGGGGGTGGCGTGTGTTCCATAGGCCGTCCAGCGCTCTTAGGACGACCAGCAGTAGTCTTTGTCGGCGGACTCATTGGTCGTGGAGAGTTTGACGTCGTGCTATGCGATCGTTTGGCTTTCTTTGCAGGAGGTTGTTCCGAGGCTGGGGTTACAGTGGCGGGCGGTGAGCGATGAGTGGCTGCCTTGGGAACATGAATGCCCAGCGAAGGGAGCGAAAGAGACTTGCGGCGAGTATTGTATGGCATATTTGCGGTCGTGCGAATGCGAAAATGTGGGAAGAGTGTAGCAACAGTCGTAGCAGGAAAGAAGGGTGAAGCTTCTCACGATCAGGCAGGCGTGAGAAACGGGGAATTGGGATGGCGGTTTGTTGTTGCTGATGCACAGACGAGAATGCGACAGCCCTACGCGTGATTGGCCGCCAAAGAGGCGGTGACACTGCACATGCAGATCGGGCAGGCCCAGGGATCAAATGTACCGCACACTGCCTCCCCACGCCCCTCAACTCTTGGAATGCTGCACTTTGGGGCAGACGAGGAATGATAGATAATGCAGGAAAACGGGCGAGCATGACTACCTGACCTCCCCAGATACCCAACCTCAGTCACCGGCCGAGCGATGCCTTGCGATGCCTTGCGATGCCTTGGATTGCTGGCCGGCAGGGATCCGGCTGTGGCCGCCCCCTTTCTCCTATTTGCTCGTCTATTTGTGCTAGACGTCAACAAGGGAGCAAACCAAAAATGTCCTGACGCGACCCGTTGTCTTTGCCGCCGCCTCACACGCTTCGGCACTCGTTCCAAAATCCTGCAAATCAACTTTGACTGCCGGACTTCCCCGATGTATCCAGCGCTGGCCGCACCTCAGGGCTGTTTAGGCTGGCTTCCCTGCGCCAAGTGCCTCAAAGAAACCTTTCTTTTTGGCGAAGCGATGCCCAGACGCAGGCCGTTAGTGAAGCCGGTTACAAGGTGACGCAGCTTGCAGAGCCCGCTTCTCTTGATCGGGATCTCCAAATCTCCTGTTTTCCCATGCCGGGCAACTCCCCCTGCTACTCGGTCTCGATCTCCGCCCCCGAAGCGCCTCCACGCCCTTTCTTCCTTTTTTTGCCAAAATCCTCGTCAATGTTCAACCGGATTACGGCCGCCCAAACCGTCCAGCGTGATGGCATGCCAACGGCACACGATGCGCTCCAATAGGAAGCAGCCGTTTTAGGTCCATCGATAATCTTGCTTTTTAGGCAGCAGCCACTAAGCACCAGTCAGGCCGCATGCAGCGGTCCATGGAGTCAGACCCTTAAAGCAGCAACGCCCCTCCAAACGTGCGTTTCTGTTTCGGCGCTTTGACGCGCGCTAACGCACGCAGCCCGTCTGGGGAGCCTCAGCTCATGACGATGCGGCTTGCTAACCGTAGATATTATCGGCTTGTCACCTCGCTATACGTCCAACAAACAGGACGTTTGAGCCTTGTGAGGCGCTCACGAGCTGTGAGACAGTAATCTCTTGATTATGATCAAAATTGAACGTCTCGCCGAGCTCGAATGAACTTATTGCCAGGGGTCATTGCAAGGTCGCGATCTGCAAAAAGCTCCAACGGCCGTCGTGTGAGTTACCACTACCTATTCACAATTGCTTATCAGGCCCACCTATAGGATCATTGGAGCGAGTCAGCAGCGTGATTGATGATACATGAAAGAAGAAATAAATGACATCAAGTACGGAGTATTGGTTTGGAACACAGACCTGTCGTCTTGAGGTTTGTGGGCGCATTGTCGTGTCTGGGTAGGCCGATCGACGGACCGTTTCTAAATATGCGACTTCTTCATATTCTGGGCCGGCAAGGCAAGCTTTGGTGAATTCTTACAAATATTCAATCCTTCAATCTACAGCTTGACCAGAATAGGGGTATCATCCACTCCAACTCCACCATTTCGTCCTCGCAGTGATTGTATTAGCATTATCCACAACCTTTGCTTTTGCATCGTCTCGGTCCCACTTCTCCACCAACTCTTTATTCGGCGGTTTTAATTCGACCCACCACGTTGTCCCTAAATGATAACGCGAAATTTTTACCACATCCAACCCAGTGTCCTCAACAATCTTCCCAATGTCCCTGTTCCACCAACACCCGTGCATTCTTGAATGCTCTGAAGCCGATCTATCCAGTATACTATTTAACCACTCATAATAACTCCTACCATGCTCCAACAACACAATTTGGCCATCGCTCTTTGTTGCCCGTGCAAGACCCCGTATAAGCTGCACCGGCTCATCCGTAGAACAAAGCCCTAGTGATTGAATCACCGTATCATACTTGCCCTCCTCATCCTTGGCCCCACTCCCCACAACCGGCATATTCCCACTCTCCTGAACTTTCTTCCCACTGCCGTCTTTGCCTGATTCATCACCTCCCTCTCGTTCTCCCTCCTTCTCCCTCTCACCTCCACCCTCCCCCGGCGCCCTTGGCACCCCCCTCCCCAAACCCCCAACCACCCACCGCACCTTCCTCCTCACCTGATCCCCCTTCCACCCTTCATCCCCCTCCGCCAGCTTTCCCCTCGCGATCCCAACCATCTCCGCGCTCGCATCTACACACGTCAGACTCCTGATCTGCTTCCACGGCATCCACCGCAGATTCCGGCCCGTGCCACAGCTCGCCTCCAACACGTCACCACGAGCTCGTTGCGCTAGCGACCGCCGCAGTAGACGCATGCCCATGAGCAACTCGGAGGGGCCGACGAGCGCGTCGTAGTCGGCCGCGGTGGTGTTGTAGATTGCGGTGAAGTCGGATTGGCGGTGGGGAGAGGCAGAAGAGGAGGTTGGGGGGTGAGTGGGTGTGCGAGAGAGCGAGGAGTATAGGCTTGTGGTGTAGAAACCGATGGCGAAGAGGATGAGACCGCCGCCGATGAGATAGCGTTTGCTGCGGGGGTTGACGAAGGGATTGTTCGGGGGTAGGGGACGAGTCTGGGGATTGGAGGATTGTGAGGGAGGGTGTCGAGAAGGATGGCTTTCCTGCTGCTGGTAGGTGAGGTGAGGACTCGATTTCGCTGAAGGGGAGGCGCGTCGACGGCAGCGGGGATAGGTGGGATGGAACATTGTAGATTAGCAGATGAATGAGTTAGTGGGTAGAGTGAGGGTGAAGAAGAGATAGGCAAGCGTGGGATGACAGCCAACGCTAGGTGTTCTGGGATTCGATCTTGTAGTATCACGTTGGCGCTCTAGATTCTTATGAAGATTACCCAGATTTTCAATATCCCGAGACAGGTCCGAGGCCGTGACTTTTCAGCTCCACCCCAAGTCAGTGATAAAAATTCTGCTCATCCGTTCTTGACTTCCAAATTGTTACTACGCAACTCGTTGATGGCTTTTGGAGGGTTACATCGATCAACGGATCGTTGCCTACGTGAAATAATCTCAAGTGACTTCTACCATCCCACACCATTGGAAGTGTTTGATAGATGAAAGACTTCGCTTTCAAGCTCCCTTAGTATGAGCAAGTCATAAAAATTCAAATTGTGAGTTCAGGTAATGATAAAAAAGATAATATATATCAGCTAAGAGATCTGCATTAGAAAGATGTTGCGTATTTCGTATTAGCCATCGATCAATCGCAGTGCCCACACGGAATCCTGTTCAACATTTCTTAATACCCTGCCAAATCCTGAATGAACTGACTCTATCGTAGAAAATCTGGAAGAAAGGCAAGAATGGACGCTCCTAGGATCCTTTCTCAAAGGACAAATACATCTTACCCATCCACGGATCGTCTTCTCCGGTGATAAGTGCTTTCCTGGCCACAACCCAACCTGGAAGCGCGTATTTACTCATTCTATTGAGTCCCCCTCCTGCATGCATCTTCAAGAGCCGTTTCATCTCCTCGATATCTGTTTCTAGTCATTTTTCGTCCATATCAATAAAAACTTTAGATCTAAAACTACGTCTTTTACTCTCTAAAAATGTAGTCAGGGCACTTTCTCCAGTGTCATTCAACCATTTTTTTATTTGCTTTGTGAACTTGGGGTCTGGATTAACAATCGTATACAAGATATCGATTTGCATGATTCTGGGCCCATCTTCATCCCAAGACGAAGCATTTTGCACGCAAGGCTTGCGTAATTCAATCCGCTCCGGTTCTATCTCAAGTAGGATCACCTTTAAAGTCCGAGGAAGTTGAGGCATCAACCTACAAAGATGACAGAGTAATTGAGGGGACCAAAGAAGTGGTAGGTCGTGTTACTTGCATAAGAATTAATCCCAAATCAAGCCTCTCTATTAGAAAGCGTCGAATCAAAGCCTTAGATTTGGGCGTCTCTGGAATCAAAAATACATGAAGATCTTTAACCCTCTCCCGTTGCAGATATCCACCTGGCCCTGTAAATCGAGTAACAAGCTCCTCACGGCAGAAAATTTTTCTCTTGAAGAAACATGAGAAAGAGAAGTTTGTAGCAGAAGCGAGACAAACTCAGTATCAACGATGGTTCTTGCTATGCTAGCTCGAGACGAATCTCACTGCCGTTTTGATCGATCCAGTTGTGAGGAAGCTCGGGTCGATGGACAAATTACAGTCGTGTCTCGATACGGAGAGCAGATGCAATACCTTGGTCCATCTCACGGTGAAATTTTATGGAATGCAAAAAATGGCGATTAAACATTGCATTAGAATTACTTAGTTCTGTCTTGCCCTAATAGGGTGGGAACGTAATTTTTTTGGTCGGCCATGCGGATGGAAGCAGGACAATTGCCTTCGGTTTGCCACATCGGCTATCACCACCTAATAAGGTGCGTCGACCGCGGCTTGCACATATACAGACCCGCAATCCGCAGCAGTTCCTTCCCACAGAAGCTATGCGTGATTATTAGCATCTCCGCTGTAAAGTGAAGATAGCAAAGTGACACAAAGAAAAAAGAGTCCTGCACTCACCGTTGCTTCTTCGTCTTCCCCATACGGGCAAATCGTCCATCCTTTCGTCTTCCCATCCTTTGCTAAAAGATATCCCTTCGCCAGGCTAAGACAACCAGCTGGCTGGGCCGCTGGTGCGAATGTCAGCGCTGCATTTGCAGCGGTAGCGGTGCTGTTGTAAACAATCTCAGCCGATCCAAACGGATTGTAGTATAGAGACTCCAAGTTGCCATCGATAAGAGTAAATGTAGGAAGGGAGTTGTAACCAGCAGCTTGTTGGCGAATGGTATAGTCATTAGAGATATCTCCACCATCAAAGGACGTGGCTGAGACATCGGGTAGAAGAGACGAATTAGACGAGGGAGAGTCTGAAGAAGTTGTGACAAGGTAAAATGGAGTAGTGGCTGGGTCCAGGGGTGCTTGACGGGGAAGGAGGGGTGTGCCCAGGGTAACGGAGAAGAGGGAAAGAAATGAGATTAGAGCAGTGATTTGCATCATGGTTTCGACGAGTTTTCTTTGGTAGGAGAGTGTGTCAAGCGGTACAGAGTGACTGAGTATGACTTAGGATGAGGTACGTGGGTGATATGATGTATGAAGCTCGAGGAATGTTCAACCCAGTTTGAGACAAAACGTTTCGAAACAGGCACGAAATTTGGACAAAATATATCTACCGGATCAGCCCCAAGCGGCTAAAACTTTAGAAACCCGAAATACGGTGATACATCGCCGCACATGGTGATACCCATGCCGCACGTAGTGGGACCTACGCCGCACACGGTGAAGAATGGCAATGATCCCTTCTCATAAGAGGGACGCGCCGTAAACCCTGCAGTACAAGAAGGATGTGCAAAAATAAGCGTCCACTCGTCACTTCACTTGAGTTGGGACCTGCCGATCACGACCGAATTGGTGACAGTCGGGTGTGTTGATCATGCCAACGGACTGACGAACGAAAACAGTGCAAGGCAAAGGTACCTTAGCGTAGTGGCTTGGCAAACAGAGACGATACGTCCCTGTTACATCATGTCCCTGAGCTGACATCTCCTGCACATTCTTATTCGTGACAACAATTGAGACGCGGGCGGAAAATGGCATTCTTGGTTTGCTTGTGCGATTCCCGATTTCGTGAGGGTGGTTCAGTGTTGTTTAAATTGTAAGTGAGAGTCTGACAAGACGACAATGTCGAAAACTGTGACGCTCTTTTCACATGTACCATGTACCACTACGGACCAAATACGTTTGCCATGTAATTCGGAACGTGCCATTGGTAACTTGCATGCATGACTTACCACATGGCTTATATTGGTCAAAGCCAGTATTACAAGAAACGGAATTCGACGGTAACAAACTATTTTCTAGTTGCACTATCTCCCTTGAGCATTTGAGGACGTTTCTCGGTTTAAGAAGCTACTCGATGACTTTCGAAAGCCACTTATAGACACAGGCACCATCCTGACTGAGACCTGCCTGAAAAGAACCACGTAAGGACATGAAATCGAGATCAATGACATTAGGCTTCCCGCAACCCAAGGGACAAAATACTGAAAGGAGTTAATCGTTTATCGAGCCACGACTGTGATTGTATTCACCCATACGATTCAAGAGATAGACAAGTCCCATCTGAGTGTACGAAAGCCCCGTGTTACTCTTGCTCTCATAAGTCGCGCTCTTCATAGTGAAACCCAACATTCGTTTGCTCCTCTCTAAAAAATTCCAACTTTGCTGTCGTTACCATGTCCCACGTCAGCTATTTCTGTCGCCATTGGTATCCTCGCTGTGGTTCACCTATACCTCACCTGCCCAATTCCGAGGATTTGGGGGCCACTCCGGACGAATTGTTATTTCTTGTTGAATGGAGACGCACCACTTTGAGACAACTTCGATGGTCGTTCAGAAACATTGTCATCCACAAAACTTCAGTTTGCAGAATGCGGCCGAGGGGAAGTTGTTCAGCACCAAACACAACGCTTCGCCTTTCTGCATATTGGGATGTGGACGCTCACCGCACATGGCCTGAGTTGGTAAAGTCTGTACGGCAGGGTCTTGATGAGCAGGGGAAAAAGGACATGATCATCGAGATTAGAGATATCGATTGGTTCACGCGAACAAGATTCGAAAGCGCCTTGGAAAAGGGACATCCATTTGAAACGGCATATGAGGAACACATACTTCCACGTATCAATAGGATCATGCGCAAAAGGGAGTCATCTTGCGGCAAGAACAAAGACAGCGTGATTGAAGTCGTAAGACTTGGATATCATTCAGATGCGAGTGAAAATGCAATTTATATCGTATTGGCTATGCCACATTGGTCGAAGCCAGTCGATTGGGAAGAACCAAGACACGAAATTCAGGCGATGCTTGCTGTTCAAGGATTTGCAGATGTTGGAGTTGAGTTCACACATCAAGACTGCTAAGGAAGCGATCTCATCACCATATTAATGTTCATTGTTTTACCATCATTTGAGCAGAGCTATGTGGAAGCATACATGGCTGAAGATCCCTATAAACCAGCCTATGAAAGAAGCGCCTTGTGCTTTGAAGCATGCGAACCCAAGACCCTGGCCAGTTCAGCATATGAGATGTCCGAAACCCACTCTAAGCTCGTTCAGAATTTAGAATCGTGAAACGCCGCCATCTTCCCATCCAGCCTTTTCAATGCGCATCAGTTGCAACATTGTGCCCTTCCCCCAGCAGCCTTGCAATAATGACATAGCCAAACAATGCCACAGCAGCGATCCCCCATTTATGCCTTCTCACCCAACTTATGCCCTCCTGTCTTCCTTCCCGCCCAGCTTGTGCCATCCCCACAAGTCCACTCCCCGTTCGTCCAGGTCGCCTTCTTAATGCTGCCGCAGCCTCTGGCTCACATCTCCCACCAGTGCCCGCACCTGCGCCTCCACTGTTCCCAGCCTCAGACACCGGAACTCCCGTCATAGGATCAATCCGGTTCTCCTTCATCCACTTCCAATTCTCCTCATCCAGCTCCTGCCACTCCAGCTTAAACTTGGCTCCACCATCTCCCGCCCTAATCGCCCCAAACCCCCTCGCATTGGACCCCGACGAGGCGACGCCATCAACCTTCCTCGACGAGCTCCCGCCACCCGTCGAATTCCACCAGCGCGTGCGCGCGGCAAACCCCCTGCGCTCCGCATCGCCCGCGCTCACGCTCCCCGTCGTCATCTCCTCGCTCGTCATGAAGCTCATCAGCCCGATCAGGATGGTGCTGACCTCCCACGCCGGGTTGAAGCTCTTCGGGTGGAAGTCGGAGATGCTCAGGCACAGGCGCGTCGACGGCTGGAAGCGGCCGCTCGGCGTGTGCATGCGGATGGCCGGCGGCGCGAAGGGGTAGTCCGGCGGGAAGATGAGCGTGCCCCAGTATTGGCCGCCTTCGTAGGGCGTCTTGGGGGGCCCCGTCAGGATGTAGTGCCATTCGAGGATGTTGGATTCCGAGGGGTGCGCGACGATGTAGGGAGGTGGGTTTTCTGAGATGGATTTGTATTCGCGCGCGAGACGCTTGTGAGCCGCTCGGGTGGCCATTGAGGCAGAGTGGAGAGGCTGAGGGAGATGAGGCTGGGTTGATTGGGGATGGGGTTCGTCGAGATAGTGATCGGCGATGGTCGTGTGCTGGCGGGAAAGCAGTCGTAGAGAAAAAGTAGGGGTATGTCAGTGGAAGTTGAGGTCGAGAGAAAGAAAGGAAATACGAATGATGTAATTCTGATTAGTAGCAGACAATCTTATTAAAGGCCTTTATAAGTGACAGAGAGAGTGAAGGGATGTCGTGTTCTTTGGCGTGACGGAAGAGTGTCGATCACTGAATACGCCGGACCCTTGTTTGCACGTTTGCCCGTCTTTCATCTGTTTTGCCTGGCCGAGGCCATCTTGAAAGTGTCCGTCGATGGCCTCAATAGGTGATGACGAGGTCAATTTATCTCTATACCGTCAAGGCTCAATTACTAACGTGATATGTAGTCCATTCTCGAAAGACTCAAGCAAAAAGCGGATACTACGGATACACAAAAACGGGAGCAAGAAATTAGCGATCGAATCCATTCCCAAAATGAAAAGCAACAACAACGGCTTGGAGAGCTGGTAATAGCCTTGTATACATTAGAGCTTGAGGTTAATTCTCTAACGATACATGGTAGATTGGCTCGAATTCTACCCTTCCCGTCACAATCTCTTCCGTCAGCGTCCTGGGAGCTCCCCATACCCGACGCAGCTTTCTCGAACGCATATTCAATCCGATTCTTAGCATCAACAGATCTCAACCATACACCCTTAATGAAGCCATTAGCGAAATAGGTTCCAGTGTCGACAAATTAGACCGGCTTGGCATCTTCAAAACGCCAATTTCAGTTTACATAGATAAGCCGGACCAGACCGACCCAAACACAACCCCAACCGACCTGTCCGTAGCTTTCGGCGCATACGAAAGAGGGCCATACACAATCAAGACCGGCACAGAAGCAGGCCATGCCGAAGGAAGTGCATATCTAAATGTCGTCCTCAGAAATATCTTTGGTGGTGCAGAATCCCTCAATGCCAACGGCTCCCTAGGCACACGAACCCGCTCAGCATACAGCGCCTTCTTCGACACGCCCATTCTCAGCAACCCCAACCTCAACTTTGAAATCGGCGCCCTCGCCAACAACACCCTCAAATCCTTCGCCAGCCACGAAGAGCTCCTCAAAGGCGGTTCCGCGCGCCTCCGCTACCTCACCCCATCCACCCTCCACAAACACGAACTCACCTACCAGGGCCTCTGGCGACAAATCACCGGCCTCGCAGAAAACGCCAGCCCCACCGTCCGCGCCGACGCGGGGGACAGCTTCAAATCCAGCATCACGCACACCTGGACGCGCGACACGCGCGACCTGCCGCTGCTGCCGTCGCGCGGCACCCTCCTGCGCACCACCACCGAGCTTGCGGGCCTCGGCGCGCTCAAGGGCGACGTCGCGTTTGCGAAGCTCGAGCTCGACTCGCAGGCCGCCGTGCCCGTGCAGCTGTACTCGTCGCGCACGGGCGAGTACTGGGACTCGGGTATCAGTCTCACCGCGGGGCTCCGCGCGGGACTGCTCTACCCCCTCGCGCCGGGGTATGGGAGTGTCAGTGGGCGCGGTAAGGCTCAGCCCAGCCGGTTGAATGATAGGTTTCAGCTTGGCGGGCCGACGGATGTGCGTGGGTTTCGGCTGAGCGGGCAGGGACCGCGGGATGGAGCGGATGCGGTGGGAGGGGATGTGTATGCGGCCGGGGGCGCGTCGATTCTGTTTCCGTTTCCGCGGATAGGAAGGGAGACGCCGTTGCGGTTTCAGGCGTTTGTGAATGGGGGCCGGCTGCTGGCACTGCAGGATGGGCGGTCAGAGGCGGAGAGGGAGAAGAATGGGGAGGGAGAGTTGACTGGGCGGGCGGTGAGGCAGAGCGTGAAGAATGCGGTGCAAGAGTTGAGGAACGAGCTGCCGAGTTGCGCGGCGGGGGTAGGGATTGTGTATGCGCATCCGGTGGCAAGGTTCGAGTTGAATTTCAGCCTACCGTTGGTGGTGAGGAGGGGAGAGGAGGGAAGAAAAGGGCTAAGTTTTGGGGTGGGAATCAGCTTTTTGTAAGGAGGTGTTATTGTAAGATATCATTGTAGCGATAGAGCGAGAATGCACATCTTCTACCGACGCAATGGAATTCAAAGGTATCAGAGAAAGTAAATAAAAAAACTCAATATCATTCTAAACTACATGATTACACGTTCGGCTGGTCGTTTATAAATAGTAACTGTCTGGACAACTGCCTGTTACTGAGCCGCATATTAGTCTTCTGAAACCTGTACACAAGCTAGTTTCAAGATGGGGGGGTACTCGACGCATGACTACAGCAAATAGCCTTCGTTGTCTGCCCTACTAGCTAAGGCGGACGAATAGGCCAGAAGCCGTAAGAGGTGCATCTTGCTATCACATATTTGACGATATTTGACGCCAGGCAGGGATATACGCGAGTTGGTCTTAAAGAGCCACTGCTACAGCATTTGGCTCTTTTCGTCTGCTGTAATGATTGAGGCGTTTAAAGTAAGCCAGAGGCCGTAGAAGGTATACGCTATTTACAGGACACGCATGAGCTAATCTCTAAATGGAAGACATGAGTCACTACCATGGCAATTGGCCTCCTTAGTCTGCCTTAATAGCTGAGGCGAGCAAAGAAGACCAGAGACCGTATGTAAGGTCATCTCAGCGGATAATGTTACCCCATACAGTGCTTGCCACCAAGCCCAACATATATGAGCTAGTCTCCAAATGGAAGACATGAGTCATGGCCACGGGAACTGGTCTCTTTGGTCCGCTCTAATCGCTGAGGCGAGTAACGTTAAGTCACACTGTCAGAATTGCACTTCGCTCGTCAACCCAACATATTTGCTTCTGTCGCTTAATCAAGGTGGGTGGGTGGGGTGCATCTCCAAAGCAAGCAACCCCGCGCTCATCACTCGCTTTTTTCTTTGTAACATCGCATTTGCTTGGATCAGCTCCTGCACCTTCTCCATCCATGTCTCCAACGATCATTGTCGGTCAGCCTCGAATCATTAGACGTATTCATATCATTTCGCGCACCACAAGTCTTTTGAAGTACTAACCAGTCCTCTGCGTGATGGGTAGACCTTTGTCGATTTCTTGAATTAATGCATTTGAGGCGTTGCTGACGTCCTTTTTGATGTACTTGTGTGCAACTTATGGGCTGATTGGAGAGCAGTGAAGGTCACGGCTCGGCACGACGCAAATCCTACCATCCAACGGTACAACCTTGGCCAACAATAGTTAGTCTTATCTTCAGAAATGCAGAGAGAAGGTCACCTGGTGTTGGGCCTATTGAATGTCAATTCAAGCTTCTCTTTTTCGCCAACATGTTATACCCTAAAGCTCTCCATGAGCTGTGCCAAATAACAAATTTTCAGCCTTCGATTGCTCGCCGTGGTCAATGTTCTAGAGAATCCAAATGGATAACGCTACGCGCGCACCGGCCGTCATAGCCATATATTGGTCATTCATCACTGTCTCCGGCCTGATTGTCGCTTTAAGGTTTTGGGCCCGATCTCTAAGGAAGAACATTGGTGCAGATGATTGGCTCATGCTAACATCTTGGGTACGCAGTCTCTGTTGAAAGCGTGCCATTCGATATGCTATGGAATTGGTTCCGAATTGACAACTTCTTCCAGTTTTGTTTCGTCGGCCTAGTCATTGGAGTCATGATTCTCATACCTTATGGAGCTTTCCGCCATGTCGGCAATTTTGACACATCTCAAGTGACACAATTTCTCAAGATTCTGCTTGTGCCAACAGTCTTCGCCAACATCGTTGTAGTCTTTGGAAAGATAGCGATTGTATTCACACTACTACGAATCATGGGCTCTACAGCATCTTGGAAGTTTCGAGCGTTTCTATACGGACTGTGCTTAATCACCGTTTTATTTTCCGCCACTGCGTTACTTACGCAATTCCTGGAATGCGGCATATTGCTCAAACATCAATGTGCAGCTCCTACAATGGCTGGTAAGCTTGCGCTTGCTACTTCTTGTAGAGTATATCACATCCCAAGGAAAAGCCGTCAACTAATAGACCCATAGCCTGGAATGCTTTTCTCGATCTCACACTTGCGATACTTCCGGCGCCCTTTATCTTAAATTTGCACACAGCGCTTGGAAAGAGGATTTTAATATGCATCCTTTTGGGCCTTGGATTAGTCACTTTTGTGGCAGCCGTACTGAAGATTGTAGCCATCGCTCCAACAAATCCCAAAGTTGATATAACATGTAAGTCCAAACATTAAATGAAGGGGCTAAAAAAAGAAGAGGGTGGGGGTCCTGTAACAGAGTAGGGTTAACTTATCGTAGGGGATGTCTACGATGTGTTTGCTTGGCAAGCAGCAGAAGCATTTCTGCTTATTGTTCTTGGTAGCGTCCCCACTCTTAAACCCATCTACGACAAATACCAAAACAAGACGAGGGCGACATCCTACTATTGGAGTCATTCAGGATCACAAGGATTTGGGACCAGAAGGTCCTATTGTCGAACAAATTCAAGAACATCTGACCCAAATCCAAGGCTCTTGTCCAAAAACTCGGGAGATACACTTGCATCGGCAGAACTGTGTCGCCTTGATCGTTTCTCCTAGATATCTACGTACACAATCTTTGGTCAATTTTCTCTTCAATGCGCCACAAAAAAGCTTCTTGGGTCATTGATGGCCAATTTTAGGTACATATACTGAGTAAGTGTCTTTCAAAAAGCAGCGTAGGTTAATTACAAAGCATGCACTACGTCGTCAGCGATCGTAGAACCATGGCTTACTGCGACCGCGCGTCTTGGCATCTGTCGCGTAAATTATGTTAATCAAGGGCATGAAATAGAAGCGTGCAGAGTAGAGAGCATAGCCTTTGAAATGATTAGGGCCACTAAAGCATATTTCACTTATACGAAGCGACAGCACGACCTAATAAAATTTGTTAACACCTGTTCACGATTATGAAAATTGGGGGGGAAACATAAAGCGAAACTGGCAATCAAAATACGGAGAATCCTTTTTAAGAAACGTTCATTACTCTAGGCACGGTTGTTAACCGTTTCGCCTACTCGTGCTTCGTAAAATTTCATTATATCCCACGACATTTCTCATCAGAACCTCTGCCAACACATGTTCCGTCATCTACCATCCTCCACATTCATCGATATCAGACCTTTCAATCATCCCAACAAGCGCCCATGACCACTCCTTCTCTCCCAGCCTCACCACAAATCCGTCGGCATCCCCCCAAGCGTCACCATCGGGTACCACAAACACTCCTTCTCCTTCGCGCGATTCGCATACCACGCCATCCTCGCCTTCCTCTCCTCTAGCGTCTCTCGTTCCACCGCCATCCACGGCAGCACATCCCGCACATACCCATCCATCTGGTCGAACGGATCGTACCGCCTGCTGAGCCGCTCAAACACCGCGTTCAAAGCCCGGTAGCGGCACTCGCTCGCCCGGCCCACGTCCCACAGGCGCGGTGCGAGGAGCGTCATGGGCTCCGCGGTGCCGCTGAGATAGGCCCTCGACGCGCGCCGGCCGATGTTCTCGATATGTTGGGTGTGAGTGTTGCCGTGGGCGCGGTCGGCGTGGAATTGGCGCGTGGGTTGCCATGCGCGCCAGTTGGCGGTCGGGGCGGTGCCGTCCGGCATGGTGAACCAGGTGGCGATGAGCTCGCGGATGATCCAGTAGAAGAGGGCTTGCTGGCGGGGTTGCGATGAGGGGATGATGCAGGGGATCTCGATGAGGTCGGTGTAGAGGGTGCATGCGAGGATCTTGTGGTTGATGTAGAGGAGCGAGGTGATTGGGAGGTGTCGATTGCCGCTGTGCATGTAGACACATACGTTGTGCCTCATTAGGGACGGCGCGATACCGAGGGTGTGGAGTGTTTCGTTGAGCAAGGGGAAGTCGTCGGACGGCAATTGAAGTGGACTAGGCGTTGCATGGGTATGCGGATCATTGTCTTGCTGGAGATGCTCATTGATTTCGGCCCAGAATTCCGAGGGTGCATCTCCGCCCCAATCTTGCTTGTCGAATGGTACGCGGAGTTGTTGCCGTAACATGGTCGTCACCTTCTCCACGTATTTGCCATATCGAGCACGATATGCTTGTCGTCGGAGTTTAAGGATAGGACGTTTGGAGCCCGAGTCTTCACATTGAATTTGTCGAGGTCCGAAAAGACGATCAAAGCCACACCGGACGACACTTTGATCCGTTTCCCTGATCATTTTGCATAGTGTCAATTCTTCTTCCTCTGCAACAGACGACCAGTCCAACGATTGATTCTCTTGCATTCTGTCGTGGATATCTGTGCACATCGCTTTGTATAAGAATACAAGCACGAATCGTTCAGGCGCTAAAGCATATTCCAACGAGTCAAGAATTTCACGAGCCCACTGAATGCGTTGTACAAGGGCGCCGAGATCATAGTTACGCACGGATTGGAGACGCTGGGGAACAAAGAAATTCACAGAATCGGCTTGGGATGGTTGCGTAGAGACAGGTGAGGAAGCCACACTGGATGGCTGCGTAGAGATAGGTGAGGAAGGCACACTTGATGACTGCATGATTTCTCTAGAAGGCGAGAGGGAAAGTATAATTGAAATAACAGGAACTTTCTGGAGGGAAAAGATGGGAGACAGATACGAGCGCGAAGTTGAGGTGATATAAGAAATCATTCTCTTAGACTTTGGCCTGACTATTAAAGTTATGGTATGTTCCAAAGCACTGCAAACCAAATGTGGTTTGAGTACAGGTCCTCATGGATATAGATTGGACTAGTCATTTTGTTGATGTCCTATTGCAGGCAAGCCTTCTGCTCTTTGCCAACACTGGACCAGCGAATACCAAGCCCAGTGCCGAGTCACTCAAAATGTTACCATGCAACACAGTGACACCGCCTTCATGTAGAACCAAGTCACCCACTTTTCCCTCCCGTTGCAGCAGCTTCGTTTTGGTCATGGACAGGCACTGGTGAAGCTTTTGAATGGTTTGCTGTTGAGGACTCTACTGGTCCAGAGACATTCACATTATTTGCATAGGCTCTTGGGCGCGCGTCCTCCCGTTTTGGCTCAATGATCTCGTCAAATAGACCTGCGTGATTCGTTTGGCGGTAACCAATAGCTTCTAGGATATTCCAAGCCCGACGAAACTCATCTCGAATTGCGACCAAGCCTGGATGCGTCACAACCCTTGCAACGTTGTGCTCAACCTCAAAAGGATCTTCGATCGCGAACAGATAGCGTTGTCGAATTTGTCTCTGGAACGATGAGTTTTAGCCTGAGGCTTACTTTAACCATTAAATACTTACACCATTAACAAATTCAGTGCTGGCGTATGTCCATTCCTTTTCTTCTTTTGTAAGAATTCCTCCAGGCGTTCGCAAAGAGAGTACCTCTCCCCTCCAAATGAAGCCTCCACCTGGCACACCGGCGCCTTGCTGAGCAAAATAGTGGAAGAAATTACGCAAAAGTACAGGTAATGGATCCTTATTATCTGTCACTTTTCCTTGCGAAGCCAGTGTCTTGATCATGTCAATATCACGAATGAAACGGACGTCATAATGCTTAAGCCAAATCTGACTGAGAGGCGTAGCCGTCTTCTTTTCTTCTGACTGTCGGTACCATGCCGTTTGAAGATTGGGGACTACGCTGGGGCTTGCGATGTTGACCAGAAAATGCAAAACCATTAGAACATAACCGTACGAGGATAGAGTGCCACTGTATGCGCTGTTGATCTTTCGACGATCGGCCCAAGCCTTGACAAAGCTGAGAAGAGAAGTTTTGTCAGTTTAACTTGCAAAGTCCGTGGATGCTCATACGTACACAACCATCAACTTGACCCGCTCATCACATTCATAATAACAATGCAACAGCTCGGTGTTGTGCGTTACCAGTGAGTTTGAAAAGTTGATGTCAGAAATCACTCCCATACCTCCTTTGGGAAAATCCAAAGGTCCTGGTTTTCTCTCGCGTAACCAAGTTCGCTTCTCGGGTTGTTTTTGTGTATTCCTGGCTTCTCTGACCTGTGGGAGACTATGTCCTGAATTCTGTAATCCGCCTGCGTCCTTCTTTTGCGACATTGATGGGTTCCTGTCTAGGTCATCCGTGGGCGGAGGAAGCTGTGAATCGGCTTCTTTGATTTTGTTGGGTATCTCGTTTCCTTCTGCAAATTCATGGTCCGTGTCACGCACATCAGCATATTTCTTCTCATTGGAAAGTGCTTCCCACTTTTCTCTCTCCGTCCGCAGCGCAGCAAGCAGCTCGGTAGTAGGCTTTTCACAAACCCTAAGAATTGGAATGCGAGTACGTGTCAATAGGCGAGCGCCAATACCATTGTCGAGCAGATGCCTTTCAAACTTCCGAGGGAAATCGTCTTCGTGGAAGGTAGGATTTTGCAGAGGTTCTCCATCTTTTTTTGAGATGACAGTAAGATCAACATCAGAATCTTTGGTGGCGAAACCAGAAATAAAACTTCCAAAAGCTTGAAGGGTCGCTTGAGTCTGATTGTCGCTGTCACCTACAAATGAGACTTCCTCACATAGGCGAGTTAAGGTGGTGATGAAATCCTGCTTCTCCTTAACCTCTTGTTCAGTCATCAAAACTGGAGGGATCTGTTCTCGAGCAACGCCATCCAGGTAGTTACACTGGGCCAAGTAAGCTGCCGGAGGAGGCGGAGGTTGCAATGGTTGAAAGACGCTTGAGTTGGCGAACCGAGTGGGATTGGGCGGTCCATGATGAGGCACTCTTGGGACAAACGAAGAGTGAGATGGGTGCGATGGCATTTGACCAGTCTGTCGCTGAAGAATGTGCGGTGTAGGAGGCACATGTGAAGCTCTTGAGCGAGTGTTGGTGACGACGTCTCCTCTAGAAGACGACTGATGACGAGTATTTGGCCTTGTGCTGCCTCCAAAGCCTTCTGAAGGTCTCATGGTAGCAACTGGCTGAGCATTGGAGACAGGTTCGAAAGCAGGATTGATATTGTGACCTGCAAACGAACCGCCTCTGCCACGGCCGCGACTTCGACCTCTGCCTCTTCCCCGGCCTCTTGAGGAGGTGTTTTGCTGTGCTGACTGTGGGTCGGACATTTGGACGTTGCCAAGGATGGTTGCAACCAGATCCTCTTGGCTGTGATTATTACTCATGACGAGCTAATTGAAGAATCAATAAGCACTTAGTCTAAGCTTGCAGTAAAGGAAAGATCACGGAGGCAGGATGTTGCAATGATGAAGCGACTGACTGGAACCAGCGCCTAAGGGCAATAGAGGAAGAGCCATGTAGAAGGATTATGTAAGTCTAAGCTTGTGCATGCACGCGTGTAGCCTACGAGCAAGGAGAGCCGGCTCACTCATGGCCAGGTCAAGTACCAGATTCTGTGCATCACTTGAGGCGCGTTTGCCAGGTGAAAACGCGTCGGTGGAAGTGATACGGAAATAGGTAATAAGGCATGGATATGCACGAGATGCACGAGATGCATCATGTGCCGACGCGGAGGCTGGATCAACAATGCTCCGGTAGGGCTGGCGCGATGATGGCAACTCCTCCGCGCTGCACCTTGTGCCCGCCCAGCTACGCTTTGTTCTCTCGCCTCCTCTCCGCGCCTTCCGTTTCTTCTGCTTCTTTTTCCTTGCTGAACCATAGCCGAGCTCCTGTCCAATCTGCAGATGCACTGAGCTTCTGCAGCAGGAGCCTGACACGGTCACAGTCATTGTGATCTTCTATCCGCAAGGAGACTCGGCCAGAGTCTTCCGCTTCCTTGCTTCAGAGATTTGCTTGCTTTTACTAGCTCTATACCCACGATTCTCATACTGTTGGCAATGAGTGCCTCCCCTGCTGGTGGCCCGTCTGGGCAAACCCCAAATAATGCCGATCCACCTCCATTCCGCGTGAAGAAGCGCAAGTACAATCCTCTTGTTCCCATGTCGCGTACTGGCGGTCGAAATCCTACCGCTACACCACCTGGCCGACCTGTTACAAAACCAAAAGGACCCTCGAACCTCGTTCCGAATGGTCAATCGCGCGCTACACCTCAACCCCAGACAGCAACGCCGCAACCTACCTTGCCAAATGAGACGACCGAGAGGGAAGAAGATTTGGGTCCACCAACTGCTACCTTCCCCGTCTACACGACCAAGCGTGATTTACTGGAAGGTATCAGATACCATGCCATGAGGCTTCACGCTCGTGGTCAAGATATTGATATTTACAATGAATCACAATTCACAAGACCAGTACGTTTGCATAGAAGGAATCCACGCCAACAACCTGGTGACCACAACGCGCAAGATGGAGACGCGGAAGATAATGATGACGACTCAGAGCGAAAGATGGATGAGCAGCGAAAGGCGGAACGCCAGGCAATTCGTGAGGCAAACCAGGCACAAATCGCACCAAATGTGAAAGAGAATCCAAAGAAGCGAGAGTTCAACAAGAAGATTGAGCAAGTCTACCGAGCCCATGATAATCTCGAAGCCAAGAAGCGTTCCCAGCTTCGATACGAAGAGACCATGCCATGGCATCTCGAAGACTTTGATCACAAAAACAACTGGGTCGGTAGCTACGAAGCTCCCATGTCGGAGTCCTTTGTCGCATTCATCCCAGAGCAGGAAAAGTTTCGCATGGTACCCATCGAAAAGTGGTACAAATTCAATCCAAAAGCAAAGTTCAAGGTTCTCTCAGCAGAAGAGGCAGAAGCGAGGATGGCAAAGGGCGTCTCAGATCCCAAATTTCTGAGAGACGCAAAGATCAAGGCAAAGCAAGAGGAACTGCTTAAGAATAGTAAATACCAGAAGTTTCTGGTGAGGAGGGGTGAGCGTGGCGAGAGACCTGGTCAGCGCCGTCCCGAGGACGATGACGAGAGGGGAGAGGCTGTCGCCGACGAGAATGATCTTGACTTTGACGTCAAGGATGACTTTCAAGATGATGAGGAAAATGCTTTGTTTGATGATGAAGAGATTGAAAAGGAAGCTGAGCGGAAGATTACTCGTGAGCAGAAAGAAGCAAACATCTTCAAGGATATCAAGGAAGAGAAAGATTATGACGCCGAAGAGGCAAAAGAGAAACTAGAAAAGGAAGAACTGAAGAAGAAGGAGCGAAAGCTAGGGAAGGCCCTTCGCAAGGCCGAGAAACGTCACATTGAATCAGACAGCGACAAGAACCCATACTCAGACTCGGTGAGTTACAAGATTTCACTTTATAATTCATCCCAAAGCTATCATTGTACGCCTCCAACAGAGGCAAGTCTAACATGACTTTTCCAGAGCGAATCTTCCGACAACGAACTCGATCTTGACAAAATCGCCGAGGAGAACTACCGCAAGGAACGCGAAGCGGCAGAAAAAGCCAAGGGAGAAGACACCTCCAAGCCCGACGGCAAGTCGTCCAAAGCCGCCTCTGGTCGCGGCAGCGGCACCAACACGCCCAAGAGCAGCAACACGCCATCCGGTCGCGCATCCAAGCACGCCGGACCCGAACGTCTTGCGTCGTCCAGCAGCCTCAAGCGCCCGGGCTCGCCCAACCTCTCCGAAACCGACGGCACCGAGAGCTCGCGCAAGAAGCACAAGAAGAAGCACGACCACCATCTCTCGCCTGCTGCGAACGCCCCGGCTACCGCGCCGAGTTCGCGGCCCATGAGCCCGGATCTCGGCACGGATAATGAGGGCCGCAAGCGCAAGGCGCGTCCCGCGGGATCGGGTAGTGATACGGAGACGGATGGGCAGCGCAAGAAGCTCAAGATTAAGTTGAATAAGGGGTCGGATGCGGGGAGTCCACCGCCTACTTCTGCAGCGGGTAGTCGTGCAGGGAGTCCGGCTTTGACTCGTAAGTTTCTCTTTGGCGCTCTTCCAGTTCATACTCGTAGTCCTGTGAAGAACGATCTCCCTGCTCTTCCCACTTTTACTCTTCCTGTGCTTGGCGGCAATCCTGCAAGGGCCGCTTTTACTTTTCCTGCTTTTGCTCCTTTTGCTTCTGCTCCTAGCTTTCGTTCCTCTCCTCATGGATCGCAAAGACTCGCTGACAAATCTTCTGTGCAACCAGCAGCTCGTCCTCTCCCCACAGCTGAAGAGATTCGCGCGGCTATTCCGACCTCGGGAATTAGCATGAAGGAAGTGGTGAATATGTTCCGCTCAAGCTTGGCACAGGATAAGACAGCTTTTATTACCCTAGTGAAGGCACATGTGAAGATGCAGAAAACGGCGAGTGGGACGCTGTTGTTTCCTAAGTAATGGATTATGGGAGATGAGAACTTTTAAGCCTCGGGGGGAACCTTCGGGAGGGCCCCAGTGCAAATACCGCTTTATGTAGAAGTTGAGCTTGAAACAGAGAGTAATGCGAGCGCAAGATGGAGCTTACGAAGTGGGGATTACCCGAGATGATCAAGCGGTATATCGAGAGGCATTGACTTGTAGACGTAGAATTAAAAGACTTCGATAATCTGCTCATCTTCGTCTATTTCCTCGACCTTGTCCTCGCCTTCCTCCTCTCTCATCAGCACTTGGACTAACCTATCGCAACCTTCCCTCACCCCCTCGTCATCGACTTTGAGATGCAACTCACGCACGATGGGATATGTCTTGATGGCTCTCAGAACATCTCGCCCCTCACGGTTTGTAGTCAGCAGTAGCAATGTCTCCAAATGTGTACTCAGAATTTGCACGTCAGTCTCGCGTTCCTTATCTGGAGGCAACAGCTGACACTCTTCTAGCATCCCCTCCGTATCTTCATCAGAGTAGTCTTCCGAACTCATCAGGGGAAGAAGTATGTAGGGAAGAATATTCACATCTGAAGACGACATCAACCTGGGATGTGAAGGGACATCGAAGGCGACATTCTTCATGGCTGAAGCTACCCCTCGTCTTCGGACTTCAGACTTGTGCTCTGTGAAAACTATCAGCTTTGTTAGAGGGATTATGTTGCTGTCTTCCTTGCGAGGAGTGACAAAGTATTGACGTCCTTCGGCATGTTTAGCCATGTCAGCAAAGAAATAGGATAGATAGTTATAGTCCGCGTGCTTGTTGTAGCGGCCCTCGGCGCCTTTGACGAAGCAGTCCATGATTTGATCCATTGCGGTACTGGATGTTGACAGAGACCTGGGGGTATCCCGTTTTCGTTTTAAAAGGCATGTGATGGAATCGGATTTGGCCAAGTTGGCCAGAAGCATTGCCATTTCGTTAGCGTTTGGCTCCTTGTCGCTCTGGCGATGCTCTTAGCGACATGAGGCATGAAGTAGAAATGATATCTCCTTGGTGATCTGACGTACGGTCATCCGTAGCAGCATGGATTCAAGAAAGGCGTCATCTTCTGCTAGGGTCTTTAGAATCCCACCATCGGCAGAAATGTTCACAAGAATATTGAGCGCATTTTTAGCGATAGCCTAGGAAGAGGTCATATCGAATCAGAATCAAATTTTCCATTTTGTCTTTTCTTACAGAGCCAGGATCATTATTACCGGATAGTCCTTGATTAGAAGCTTTAGATCTTTGACTGGGGTCAATTGTCCCGTCTTGAAAATCTCAGGCTGAGCTGTTGAGTAGCCCACGAGGTTTTCCGTCGCTACGTCGATGTCAATAAATCTTGCTTTCTTCATGATCGGATACAGCAAGCATTCTGACCAATCTGTCGGATCTGAGTGTTGCCATGATGGAGAAACTCGACCAGCTTACTCGACTATCGTCAGCAAGCTTCATTGTACGACACTGATAGTCTTCGCTCACCTCCTCAAGCTCCGTTGGCATGATTTAGTTTCTAGTATTGGAAGCGACTAAGGCTTCCGAGGACGGAGCAATTTTGTCCTTTGCCAATTAAATCCGGCGTTTTACAGCTTTACTACCATAGGTATCGCAAGGTGAAGTTTGCAAGCTCTAGAGTTGTCCGCAAACAAACGACGCCTTGACGACACCTGACCGTCCATAAGCATCTTGTTGCACTTTACTGAAATTCGTCACGGCAAAGAGAGTTCACAGTTAGAAGTAATTCCATTTGGACGTTTTCTGAGCCGCACCTCCAAAAGTCCACAAAATCCAGAGTGCCCTGGTATGTGAATGCTAGATTTAAGGCCTCAATCACTCTGAATATTTTGGCACGCAGGCCAGTGATTTGCCTTAATTTACTGAGCTGCTCACGTCTAGGAGCTTGGCTCAATAAATGCTGTCATATTTACACAAATAAAAGAATCATACATGTTGTACTGAAAAGATAGCTAGAACATTCTGGACAGTGACTGTTTAATCCTGTGCTACCCCTAATGATGCCTGAGTAGATTTACGGTTTGGACCCCAGTGATAAGAAAGGATGGTTCTCGGAACTAAGTACGCTTAGCTATGGCTATTCCATACTCTGTCCATTACTTAGCACAATTTAACCCACCCAGCAATGTGGTTGAACATGCTGGTTACTCCAGTATCACTCTGGTAAGAGGATACCGGAAGATGCGTAGTAAGTCCTCGGAAGGGTGCTATTTACAAGCCACTCCTGCAAGTTCAAGCGGTGTTTGCATTCCCCTACGTAGAAAGGGGCTGTAATTTAGATTGGTTTGTCGCAAGCTTGCCTCAATTTGTCGCTGGTGAGCTGCTCGGGTTTCGCCATTTGACCTAGGATAGAGTCCAATATTCCGAATATTGCAAGCACAAACTCTACTCTTGAACAGCCATCTTTTAGATTGAAAACGTCACTTTGCTTTACAAGCAATCGCTCGCTTGGTCCTTCTGATATTATAATACTATCGAGATATTCTTTCGTCATATCAACTTGGCTGATATACGCCTCAAGATGATGCCAAGAGATAAGGTATAGCTGACATAGACGTTAGGAGGACAAAACTAAAGGGCTGTCGAGGTGAACACGTTACAATTCGAGAGGGGCTATATCGGTAGGAAAACTAAGGGGAGATCTCACCGAATAGAACTTGAGGTCTGAGCGGCGCAATCTAAATTTTGCCGCCACACTCAGTAGATGGCAAACTTCTTGGCCAAGTATTTCGTCGGCAGAGTATCCATGGTCAAGCCGCTTGATCTGTATCGCATCAGTACAGTCTTGAGAATACAATTATCACATCTTGCGCGCGGACAACACTCCACACAAGTTCACTACCCTTACACCTATGACTAGATTAGGGATCCCCTCTGCGGTATCCGCCTAAAACCTGTTTTACCTAGGAGGATTTTATGATCGATCTAAAAAGAGGATCAGACCGACAAAAGCCATCGCTATTTTCTCTAAAGAGTCCCCAGTACAGTGGTCGTATTTTGCTGTTGTCCGCGAGCAAGATCACTACATATGAAAACAGTACCTCACATAGTATATCGCTATGGCCGTCGCCTTGCACACGCCAAGCGACATCGGGCTTCGTATTAATCAATCCACCATCAACATAGACTTGTCGATTCTCGAGATATACTTCGAGGAGATCCGGTGGGACCGAGGAGCCCACCAGCTCGAAAATGGGAACGTTCAGCTCTCGAAAGAAAGCTCTTGCCGCTTCGGTGACGATGGACTCATCTTTGTCCTCTGTAGGCTGTGGGGGATGGCCTTCTGAAGAATCCGATTGCTGGGAGGAGTTTCCGGGCAACCAAGCTCCCCACGGATCTACAAAACCCTCCGTACTAACATCGGATAGCCAGTCTGTACTGTCCAGCTCGGAAGGAGGATTGAGGCTTCCTCTTGCTTTTGTAGGAGAGGACGGCGTAGAAGAGAAAGGGTTTTCGTATTCTTTATTTCTATACCTGGAAGGATTTGGCTTTTGTGGCAGCTCTCCGGATGGCTTAAGGATGGGAGTGGTTGTTTTGTGAAGATCTGGTTGTTCTACAACTTTGGTAGAAGGGATTGATATATCCTGAGATGATGCAGATGAGTCGTGAGATTTGGGCTCCTCTGGGAGTGTCGCAGGAGGGGAGGAAGGTATATTGGTGCCAACGGCTGATCGAGACGCTCTCGGTGATCCAGTTATGGGTGATGAACGTGGATTATTGTTGGGCGTAGATAGCTTATAAAACTTTTGGTAAAAGTTGTCGGGAAAGGTCGTATTGGTGATCTCATGCCATGACTTGCCAAATTTTTGGCAAATAAGGTTATGAGCTCGACAGTTCAGTGCAGGTATCCAAGGAAGATCAATTGACTGTTTCCTCCTGACGTCAACATTGAGCCAGCAGAGCTGAGGGTGGCTCCAGCTGCTCCCTGGGGGTTTGCTCTTGAATGGTTGCTCGTCGGCACCCAACTCAGATTTATTGTACGATCTCTGAAGGGCAAATTTGTGCAGCCTAGTCATTGTTCTCTTTTCTCTTTTTGGCAAGAATCAATTATTTGCTGCATAGAGCAACGACTTAAGTGCTGCCCCTAATGGTGACAAGGCTGGTTCCTCGTATCCGCGTTCTCTGATTCAAAATTCGGCTATCAGCATAATGAAGATGAGGAGTAGCTTGGACGCAAGATCGCAGATGACGGAGTCAGGTGATGTTTCGCTTTTCCATCGTGTTACTAGCTGAACGGCCAGGCAGCAGTGTCCCTGGTGTTTACTGCCCAGAAAGTGTGCCACCCTTTTGACGACGCAAATATCCAGTTGCTTTTTTTTTTTTTCGAAAAATAAAAATAAAAAATCGTTATTAATAATGAATAGTCAATAATAATGAATGATGGATGATGAATAGTGAATAAGTGGTGGCGGGTTCATAACCAAAGAGCTAGCCAATGTTTTGTCCACCAAGATCTGTTTTGTTTACACAAGTGCGTCACGCAGATAGACCACTTGCAATTCACTCGACTATCATTCAGTTCAAGCGAAAATGGCGTCCGAAGCGCACAGTCATTATCGCTCGCCGACGCAGCTTATTGACTCGATCCAAGCAGAGCTGCTCTCGCAAGATATCCCATCCTCTGCCCTTGCAAATGGTGCAAGAGTGTTCAATTGTTCCCCGGCCGTTTTAGCAGCTCTTCGAAATGTTAAAGACGGCGATGATCTCAGCGCTATTCGAGATATGATGTCGGCTTTCTTCATTGTCCCCAAGATCGACAAAAACAAGTACAACTATTTGACATTCCTTGTGAGTCCCATTGAATTAGCATGATTTCCTTATTGAATCCTGTGCTAATACAGTATACTTTGATAGGATCCGCCATTATATCATATTACACTTCACGCGTCTTCTAGAGAATTAGAGAACATGTCCGTCCATAAAGGCGAGGCAGTCATGACGGACGCCCGCAAGCGTTTTCCCCCATTGGTCTTTAGAATTGCCACCGGACACGGCCGCAATCAGCTCCTTCATGCCCTCTATACCATTCTAATTCATGGTGGAAAACTGGACAGAAAAAAATTATGGGGTTATCTGCAGGACGAAGGTCTAGGAGGAAATGTGTGCAGTGTCTCACATAATAGTCAAAGACAATCAGGGAAAACCGAGAGACTCAACACGAAAGCATCGAATCATCGGTCCGGATATGGAATGCTTGCGAATAGGGCCTTATTCAAAGCACATCATAGAAGGATGAGGCTGAGCACATTGAAGGGGAGACAGCACAATGATGCGAAGAAGTCGACACCCTTGAAACCGGATCACTCATCGTTGAGCCCACTTAAAGAGAATCTACCGGAAGACATAGAAAGCGAGCCCACAGCTGATTAAAGGCTATATGGTGTGACTGGAAGCATCCACAGACGCTGGTCTCATTCAATAGCTGGGGCACCATCAAGAACAGAGGATTACGGTAGTATACGGCTGGAGAACTCAGGAATATAGCCAGACATTCATTCGAGTCTTTTGGACGTAATCTAACATACCACAATTGTGCGACAAGAAATTCGTAGGTTGGCAGATTTCATGATCTGCTGTTTGGCTATTTTGCTAACGCCTAAGAGGACAGAAGCGCTACAAACATTTACAATTCCTCGTAAGGATTGCGACAGCTCGTCCTGGGAGAACTGAATTGAATGACTTCCGTAGTAGTAACATCGCTGTGAGTATTGCCCCTATTTCCCTCGCTGTTGATCCGCGATACAACATCATAACCTCTGTGGTTTTTTTGCTTCGTCCTCAACTCCATTGCTAAAATATGATCAGCAGGGGCCCTCGCGATTATGGAACCGCCTACCGTCTTTGAGCCATTGACAGTCAATATCCACGCCTATATACCAGAGATGAAGGTCTTCGTTGTGAAATAGACATGGGGCTCTGGACTAGGCTTGAGCACACCGCGATTTCTGCTCCAGTCACATGGCCAGTCACATGGCTAGTACTTGAGCCGTTTGGGTCCGATACAGAAATCGCAGGAAGATAATGCATTTGTCTTGAATTTTCCAAGCAGAACAATAAGTATGGCGAGAGTATCAAGGATTAGTTCGGCGTGAAGATCTGAGCAGCCCGGGATTTTGGGAATGATAGCAATGCAAGGTGGCTTGCGGAAGAAGTGGCAGCACTCATTTTGTTGAGTCAACCCTCAGATTTATCGTCGCATCATGACATCAGGTCTTGGGAATGGCTATGTGTGATATTACTCAATGTGTACCCCCATCTATTCGCAAACTAACAGATACCTCAGGTAGTATCGGGGTCAATTCACGTCCAATCCCATGGGCACGAATTATTTTAGTATTTCTCACGTGCAAATCCAGAAGATGAATTTGCCCTGATTCTCACGGAGCTAGTTTAAAAACAAAAGACTTCAAACTGACTTTTTTGCGCCTGGGTCTTTGTGGCTACTTCGAGTTCACGTACCATGTCTTCAAGATATCCATATTGCAGCATCACTATAGTACAAAGCCGAGCTGATGGGTATATGATCAAACTTTATCCGATGCGACATTCGCCAAACTATTCCACGGAACACCAGCATCCACCATGCCTCTTGAATCACCTCCTCCGTCGCATTATATTTGCTTTTCATCTCTTCGATCAGGTGTTTCTCAAAGTGATCCAGGTAAAGATAGTCGACATAAAGATGTGCTACGCATACCATGCAAGCATCGCAATCAGGCACCTTTCGCTTCAATTTTCCCATATCTTTTCTCATTTCCCTTCTGCTTGCATGCCCGAAATCTATTCGCCTCATCAGTTGTTCACCCTCGTCAATCGCAGCGAGTGAAAGTATAACATGTTGTCGAGCCAGGTCGGCGAAGAAGCCATCTGGCATTTCAGAAAAGTATTTTTCTGTCCAATCCCAAAAAGCATGCATGACGCGAACAGCTCTTCTTCTACTATTATCAAGTTCCTTTGTGGGCTGTTCATCGGCGTCCTCGAAAAATTTCTTGGCGATGTCACAAAGCTTGTCGCTGCGGTGCACTTCGTCCTCGCCTCGTGGAATCTTCATTTGCTCCATCATATTGTCCCATCTACCGCACCATCTTTTATTATGGTCTCCTTGAAATTTTTCAAGAAAAAAGTCAATAGCTTGACGATCTACGTGGCTTTTGCGTTCATGCGGGCCGGCCAGAAAAGTGTCGCCCCACCGGCAATAGAAATCATCGCTGAAGAACTCCTCGAGAAACTCAAACTTCTCAAATATCTCGTGCAAGCATCCAAACCGAGGTTGTTCTTTCGCTCTCCCATTAGCGCACGTGCATTTATCTTTATGAAAACATGTTGTTTCGTCTATACACTCTTTTTCGTGAACACAGTAAGCATCGGGGTAAGCCTGGCATATTTCCTGGTGAAGACGATGGAGCAAGACCTTTCGTCCATCCCACGATGCGAAGGGGCTTGTGTTATTCCTCGTTGGAGTACACACGAATTCTGACTCATTTATCCCTGAGTCATAAACGGTGCCCACACGAAAGTAAAATCTGTTAGTGGCATGGATACGAATTGCCTTGCCCATCCCCGTGAGACATCACGTCTGTTTCGTACTTTTCTCCATTGAGCCTCCTCGAGATTTATGTCATAGATGTTATCGTCCATAGCAGCCGTGCCTTGGCTGTCCTCATCAAGATGCAAATCACCCCTCCCGCTGCTACCAGGAATTATTCCGAACGCCATTTTGTCGGCTACTTGGCACGGCGTTAATGTGAGCAGAGCATGATCCTTAGTCAAATGGTGGGTGAAGTTTCTGCGGGTCGTGTCATAGCGAATAACCAGTCCTAATCCACGTACATCGTAAGCTATCATGCTCTGTTCGCTCCCGTCGGCGCGGAATTTGCCATTACTTAGATCAATCTCCTGGAGACGCATTCCTGAACGAAAGACTGCAATAATAAGCGCTCTGATACTGATCGACGCCAGTGGTCGAACGGCTTCAGGTACCATGAAATCCCAAGAAGACTCACGAAGCGTGACTGCGAAGAAGTGATTAGCAAGTTCTGGTCTCCTTTCCGAGCCCCAAGTCTGCACATCAGATGAGGTGGGAAGGTCGATAACTTCTGCATGGTTATGGTGATCCAGGACCGCTGTAGAAAGACCTAAATTTATATCTTCCAAGTAGGCGTCTTGGTAAGATCTCAGTTGCGAAAGTAGGTGGACCCAGGACACGAAATCTCCAGACTTTAAAGAAGCTGTATCGAAAGGATTAGGAATGAACCAACGGTCTTGCATGCCACGAAAGAAAGATTTCATGCCTAGCTTTATCGCGCTTTCTTCATTTCTCTTCCAAGTGTACGGGAGACAGCGGTTTCCTCGATGAGCATCCGTCACCTGCGACGTTTGCTCAAAAAGATCTCCGGCAGAGAAGAGTTTGTAAGCAAAGTTTAGCTGAGATCTTTTTTGCAGTTCTTCACGGAGCACTTTAACCGCTACACTTGCGACAGGATAGCAAGTCGTGCGGTCAGGATCGGACTCCTCATCATATTTCGAATCATCACGGGTAGATGCACTGACTTCGAAACGGGCGTTTAGATTTGGCTCAAAGGATGATGATGTGGCTGTCTTTTCAGGATGGTCATGTTCCGATTCTAACAAGGCATTTATCCGACCTTCGTGTGCGGTTCCTTCGTCGTTTGATCTCGCTTGTCTCCTCTCAAGAACGAAATCCTGAAGAATTATGTGGGGCGTTGTGTATCTCGTCTCGAACCGAAATTCTCCCCATCGGAATTTTCGAGTTGTCGCAACAGACCATCCTCCCATGACCGAAGACTGACATCGTCTGTAACCGTCTGCGGTGCCAAAAAAAGCTATTAGCAGTTGTCCGGCCGATATTACCAATGCTACAATTGATATAACCAGCGCTACTAATGCTGTATCGTTAGACAGATCGAGACCCATTTTTAGCTAATTGACTTATAATCATCAAGTGATATCGTTTATGTTAGTCTAAAACCCCCTGCAGAACATTGAAGCTTCATGAGTATCCTCCGAAGCGTGAGAAGCAAGGACGTTTGAGGGAAAAGTTCTGACGTTCAGACCGAAGCTTACGCAAACCTTAGCCTTTGGATATGTAGTCTCGGTGGACTCACTCCTGTAGCATCTGCTTTCTAATCTCCTCAGCCTTGCAGCTCAGCTAAGCAGCACCGACCAATACTTTCGTAAATTCCGCAGCTGCCTTTTCGGCTTCGTCCATGATAGATTGTCACGTTTCGATCCAAGACACTGATGAGGACCCTATAGGGCATCATATGCGAAATCCGCCGAGCATGGGCTCAAATCTAGTTAGCGAATAGTTGGGAGATAAGCTTCTACAGGTGAGCTGGTGGTTACACTCGCGTGAAGGTTGGGCGTCCTCTCAGGCAGCCCCGCACGTCCGCACCCTCCGCACCACCAAATTTGTATGGGAACTTGGGATCAGCCAGGCCACACAAATCTGGTGGTTACTTTTTTATCTATAATTCGTTCATTCGATAATTTGATTATTTGATTTTCTAATCCGGTAATTTTGAAGCCGATTTTTGTGATGATGAGATCGAAATGATCCAAAATATTATTCTATTTTAATGAATTATTATTAACGTGGTTTACCACTCAGCCGGTCATATCAGTCAGTCGGTCACTTTCCGCATCAGATACCCCATCAACATTAATATACATAATAACAATTTGAAAATTTATTTATTTTTCATCGGATTCTGATTCAGTATCTATTTTTTCAATTTTATTATAAATACGTGTATTGTGTCTAGTTATGTCGTAATTATTATATCGTCGTAAAATCGCTATCGTCTTTTTTGATGGACTATTATTTTTGTCTTCATCAGACATATACCGTTTCTTTGAACCCTTTTCAGTCAGTAATTTTATAGAATCATTTATATTAAATGCTTTTTCAAATTGTATACGTGATTTTTTGGCCTTCCGATGTTTTATAAGTGCCATATTTGCGTTTTCAAGAATACGTATTCGTTCAGTCAAAAAGATAATTAAATGCGCCATTATCTGCGTATCTTTCGCCATCTGATTTACAATTTCAATAATTGATATTGGAGAATTTCCTTAATGAACAAAAATTCGTTTTTTGATGAAATTGAATTATTTGATTATTTATTAGAAATTGGAAGGGATTTATAATTCTTATTCATGAACGGTTAATGGACGATTATCCAATAATATAAATATTTTTAAATAAATATTTAATTTAAAAATTATAAAATCTGAATTTTAAAATATAATTCCAATTCTTCTGAATCTAGATTTGATATTTGATTCTATAAAAATTTTGAAATAGATAGATTTAAATACGATAAAAAATTCGGATTTAATAATATGATTAATCATAATTTTGATCAATAGATTAATTTTATTATTATATACGCGTTTTAAAAATGAATATAATATGATATTCAATAACTAAAATAAATGAAATGAATATATAGATATATTGATTAAAATAATTTTATTTTCGTCATAAAATTTATTGAATTCGGCTAATAAATGACTTTCATATCCATTAATAATTAATAATCAATATATATCTTTTGAATAGTCTTTTATATATTTATCAAAATATTGAATCCAATCCAAATTTGTTTTATTATCGGTCCATTTATTGAAAATAGGTTTAATGATCTAATTATCGGAAAATTCTGATTCTATAATCCAATTCGTGAAATAATAGATGTCTTGAATGATAATAAAAAACGGAATACATCAATTCTTAATATTGATACATTCAATGATTATAATTTATTTCTGATTATCAGATTATACAGATTTGATTTTATCATATCTTTCAATACATATTATCATTATTAACGCGATTATTATATTCATCATAAAATCTATTTCATCGAAATTATAGATATCCTTTTTATATATTCTATATTTATTCATTATATTACGTAATAATTCAAATCAATCCGAAATAATTTTTGGATTTTTTTATAATATTCTTTGATAATCGTATAGGCGATTGAATTTGATTTTGAGATCTGATTATGCGTCGATAAATCGTCTTATTCAGTGCCTGCCAATTAATTTATCTCCACGCGATTTCAATAAAAGATTGGTCATATCTTTCATATTAGAAAGATATAATGGAAATCCTTTTGAATCTTGATCGAATATATATTTGATTAACGATTATTCTTCAAATTAATCCAATTTATGACGTTATGATTGAATTGACGCGTGTTATTATCGGTTATTTATTCTATCATTTAATGAATTCTGTGAAATATTATAATATTTCACAATTGCGCGTTAATTTAAATTTTTATCTTGAAATTTTGCAGATTAAATTATATTAATAATAAGAATAATATTCTCTTTTTTAATATAAATTGATATAATCGTTAAAAAATTAGAACGCGATAAAAGTTTAAATGGTTTTCTGGTGCGGAAAGTGACCGACTGACTGATATGACCGGCTGAGTGGTAAACCACGTTATTAAAAATGATTAATCCAAAATAAATTTTCAATTATTCAATTTTTTAATAATATTCGATCAAATTAATATAAAAAATAATTTAAAATAAATCGAATGATTTTTAAATTCTATTTTTTTAAATATGATATTTATAAAATATTAAAAACGATTTTATATAAAATTCAATAATAAATTGAATTCATTTATATAAAAAAAAATTAATAAATTCGTAATATAGAATTTATAATAAAATATAAAAAATCATTTATTTAAAATAAAATTTTCGAATTTTAAAAATATATTTCAAATTTAAAAATAAAAAATAAATTATCAAAAATAATTAAAAATATCTTTTTAATTTAATAAAATAATATTTTTTAATTTTATTAAAATTCAATTTATTCATGAATTATAATAATAATAAAAAAAAATTGAATAATTTGAAAAAGAATAAAAAAAGATTTAAAAAATATAAAAATAGATTAATAAATAAATTGAAATTAAATATAAAATAGAATATAAACGCGATTAATAAAAAATTCAATAACGGTGGAAGAAAAAATAAATAATTCAAATATAATAAAAATAAAAAATTATTGAATAATAAATAACGAATAAATGATTTAAAATAAAGATATTTTAAAATAAATAAAAATAATAGAAATAATAAAAAATATCAAAAAAAATTTAAAATATTATAATAATAATAAAAAATCGTATAAATGAAAATGAAATATCTTCTAATCAAGATTATTTACAATATATAAAATAAATTCTATAATATTATTTAAATTAAAATAATTATATTAAATAAAATATACGAATTAATTCTACTGATTCAATTTCATCCGATCTAATTATCTATTATTGTTATTGAGGTAATCTAATTCGAACGTTCGGTGATGAGAATTGATTTGGTGATCGCGCCGCGGGATCGGGCGCGCCGTGGTGGAGACTCCTACATCGTCAACCCATCCCCGATGGCTAGCGCTGTGGGTCTCATCCTCTTAGAGAAGATCCTCCGAACCAATTATCAGAGATGACTGAAAGCACATGAGCTCGTGAACGTGCAATGTGCTGTGCCGCTTAGTCATGATACATTGCCCTTTTTGGCCATTTTATGCTAGTTTTTATCTAGATTTTATTGATGAATATCTCAATACACGATACTCAATCTGACTCAGCTTTGAATAGCTGACAAAAGTCATGAGGCTGATAACACGTGATAAGCTAGACCACATCAAGGAAGCGGAAACTAGGGGTGCTCATCATAATTTAGCCATCGGACGTAAGTTGACGATGCACAATCAATTCCACATGCACTTTTGGTTCGTGCTTCATCAGGGCAGACGTACGCAACACACAGAAGAAGAAAAAAAAAGGCATGTCAGTTTGCGATTGACTCGCAAGCGTTTCTGATCTCCTCAGCCCCTTCTCAAAAGTGTCGAACCCATGTTCGAAGCCAACATCAAACCGGATGCTCTGGGAAATTGGAAGCGCGAATCGAGCGATTCCAAAGCCAAGCCTGTCAGAACCCTAAATCGCTCCTCTTAGTTTTCTCGGCCCATGCCTTGAAGTGGAAAGAATGTCCGTATGAGAGGCTAAGACATAGCCTCTCCGTCCTGCGGAATCCAGCTGATGAAGCTGCGGCAATGTCTGGCAATCCATGGTCGATGTGCTGAACACGGCAGAGAACACAATGAGTACCTCATCTCTCACCATGCACGACATGGCAGCCTTCTGGACAACGCGAAGCAACGGCAACATAGTTCTTGGAGGTCTCCAGCTTCCCACCGAAGCAGCTCTGTATCACCAGTTGAACCATACTTCCCTTACTTCAATGACGACTTAAGTTTCTCTTGACAAACATTTGTATCTACACAGGATGTCGTTGGATTGGGCTTGGACAAGCCCTATGCAGGCGCGCAATGCCTTGCAGCATCCGGCAGGTCGCCCGCTGAAGGAGCGTGTCGAGAATAACACATCTAACGATTCTGGAAGTCTGGAAGATCAGAAGCTGGACATGGACGCCAGGACTCTGGCTTTACTCGGAAAACGACAAAAACTAAATCGTAACTTCGGCTTGGTGTCCCTCGTTGCCTTCGCTACGACGTTGCAGGCAGCCTGGGTGTCGGTAGCAGCTACTTTTCAAAACGGAATGGTCAGCGGTGGACCTGTAAACCTATTCTATGGCCTCATCTTCTGCTGGATCGGCTCAATGGCCATCGCCGCCTCTTTGGCAGAATTGACTTCCATGGCGCCTACTGCAGGCGCTCAGTATCATTGGGTCGCGCTTCTTTCGCCTGTCCGATATGCTACGGCCTTCAGCTGGGCTGCCGGATGGATAACCGTCTTTGCTCGGATGTCGCTATATGCTAGTACGAGCTTTGTGGTTGCACAGCTCATTCAAGGGATGGCGATTCTAAACTACGAAAGCTACAAGCCAGTTCCTTATCAGGGCACTCTTATCTACTGGGCGGTCTTGGCCATTACGACAGCTGTGAATATCCTCGGCATACGAAAGTTCCCACATATCGAAACTTTTGCCTTCATCTTCTTCGTTGGAGCTTTTTTTGTACTGCTGGTTCCCCTCGTCTATCTGACACCGCAGAGCACCGCGGAATTCGTGTTCACGGACTATGAAAACTCTTCGGGTTGGAACGATAAGGCTTTGGTTTGGTTTATTGGGCTCATGAGCGCCGCGTATACTTTTGTCGGTATCGATGGAACTGCCCACATGAGCGAAGAAGTCAAGCAATCTAATGTGATCGCTCCCAAGAGCATGGTGTGGTCTCAATTCATCAACGGCATTTTCGGAATTGCAATGACAATTATCATACTCTTCGGCGTTGGTGATCTCAAGTCAACATTTGCGACCAAGACCAACTACCCAATCATTCAGATTCTGTTCGATGCGACAAAATCTAAGGGTGCAACGACCGCAATGGTATCCTTTATGACCGTCATTGTCATCTTCACCTCACTAGGTGTCCTAGCATCTGCGTCGCGGCTTACTTGGGCATTCGCTAGAGACAACGGATTACCGTTTTCAAGGTTCTTTGATCACGTTAGCGGCACGTACATGATTCCCCTCCGATCGCTATTTCTAGTCGTTATTGTCGCGGCAATTCTGGGCTGCATTAATATTGGCTCTCAGACAGCATTTCAAGCCTTCATCTCACTTGCGCTCATCGGACACTACACGTCTTACTTTCTACCTATTGTCCTACTGGTTTATCGGCGCTTCGACAAAAAGGAAGTGCCATTCGGTCCTTGGTCCATAGGAAGATATGGCTTGTTCGTCAATCTCTTTGCACTGGCATACCTTGCCCTCATTACGAGCTTCATAGTCTTCCCTCCATTTCAGCCTGTTAGCTGGAGCCAAATGAACTATGCAGGCCCCATCTACGGACTATCGCTGGTTCTGTGCTTGGCGTTCTGGCTAATTTACGGGCGAAAGATTTACAATGGCCCGGTGCGAGAAGTCATTGAAGAAAAGGACATCAAGCCGTGACTTCTTCACCTCTGAAAAGGACACTTTTCTCTGTACATATTAGACGTCTCCTATAATCAACTTACGATCTACTGGTCGACGGTCATCTTTGTTTACACATCCTAAAGAGACGCCTCTTTGTAAATTTAGAAACTCTAACGTTGCGACCAGACCCTTTGCAGTGACCGTTGGATTTCTCAAACCAAATGGCTGGAGCGCCTGGAGCGCCTCTTGCAGTAGTCTCGCAGCTAGCACAAAAAAAAAAAAAAGAATTGCATTGCCGAAACACTCAAGCAGTCTTAATCAACAGACACGCTCTGGGCGGCAAGGTTTTTCCCGCATTCCGCTGGTTGCCTTGCCCCCTCTGCCGCTTCTGACTTTGGATTGTTGGTGGCTTGAGACAAATCCAAGAAACTGAGTCGGGTCGGCAACGGCCGCTCGGATCGAAATGTTTGAATTGCGATCTCGATTCAGGCGGCCCACTTCTGTCAGCCTGTCACTGGCAAGCTTTCGGCGTTAGACCCAAATGCGGCTGCAGGTGATGAGCTCCTGCATGAGGCTGAGACACGCTCATTGCATGTAAGATTCTTATGACGAAATCTAGGACACGCTCGACTACAAATTTGGAGCTGAACACTGAGCTGAACGCGTTGAGAGGGCGCATACGTGACGTTCATGTGCTACTGTAGCCTATCATACTCCAGAACCTGCTCGACGTAGGTTAGAGGTAGTTAGAAACTGTGAATGTCATAGCATGGCAACCGCAAACGCATGATGGCATGTATGATGGTACTCTTCCTCTGTTGACGCTGCCTGAAAGCACATGTCAAGCCAAAGCCCAATTTTTAGCCCAGCGACTATCGTGAAGCTTCTCAGGAAGCCATATCAATTGAATGAGCGCTACCAGCGCCGAAGATTTCGCAAAATTATTACTGCTATCGGAACAGAAGAACGTGGATTGCATTGTCCTGTATTGCAGAGCTTGCCTAGACAGAAGAGGCGCTACCTCCGACGCAAGGCTCTCTGCACGAGATTTGTCGTTTTAAGAATTGCTTGACGACTTTGATCCTTTCTATCGGATTTCACTGCTCGAAAGAAAATGGCAGATCTTCCCGTCATCACGCTTGATGCCACGCTTACGGATCTCTACAAGAGAGCAAGTCCAAATAATGCCCACAAGAGACTCGGCTTCATTCTTACAGGAGTTAATTCTCTCATGAAAATATCTCCTGACTTTCCTCGCAATACTAAGTACATATACCAAGACAACCCATTCAACAATGTGCCCAAAGATGAGCTCACGGACAAGAATACCGGCCTTCAGCGCTCACTCGGCATGAAGTACCTCTCGCTTGTCCCTCAACGTGATGCCTTCATTACCGGTGATTCTGCCATCATCATGTTTCACGTCAGTCGCTCGGCAGACCAAATTGCGCACGACAAGCAGGAAGTCAAAAAGACAGTCGAGAATCTTGATCCCAGACAGAAACCAAACTTCGTCTTCTGTGCCGGACCTAACCAGATTCCCATCAAAGAGAACAACGTGGACTGTCTCGGCTACAAGGTCGTCCTCGATTGCTTAGAGCAATATCCGCTCATCGTCCCTCTCGATACACACTGGTACCTCAACACGAAAGGCGCACTCGCAAACTCCGGTCTCCCAACACCCAAAACGACATCATTAGAAGTCCAAGGCTTCAGTCCACAACTCAGCAACTGCTGCAAGACATGCATCGCAAACAACGAGATCGTCACTCCAGCATCCTGCACAGGCTCCCGCGGCGCATGGCTAAATGAGCAAGCCGACCGCATTCTTAATATTATATCAAACCATCCCATCCCTTTCGTCCTCAAAAACCAACAGACCTACGGCGGCGCCGGAACTTACGTCGTCAGCAATAGAGAAGACCAACAATCCCTTCTCAAAGACCTCTCCTCTGGCCCTCTTCGCAAGTTATTATCTCAAATTACCGAAGAGAACCACCACCTTCATCCCGGCACGCATCTCATTTCCGAAATGGTACAAGACCCTATTGGCGACTACGGCCTGACATTCTTCGTCACCGACGAGGGAGGATATATATTCATGGCTGCATCCGAACAAATGATCGATGAGAACCGGTCTTGGGTCGGTTCGACAATCAATTATCCTCACCAAGACGAGTTGGAGAAGAAATTCGCTTCCGTCATTGGGGAAATTGCGAAATGGCTGAGTTCGTACGGGTACTATGGACCAGTGGGGGCGGATATCCTCGAGACGGCGCCGGTAAATGGGGAAAGTAAGGGGAACTTCAACATCGTGGATTTGAATGTCAGGACGTCGGGGAGCATGTGTCTGCCGCTATTACGTACACACTTCACAAGCCGAGGATGCCAGTCCGCGAGTTCATTTAGCATTACGGTGAAAGAGACGCGAGACTCTTTTATCGAGCAATGGAGAGGGAAGTTCGAGGATGGCCGCTTGTGTATTGTATCATGGTATGAAGATCGAGATAATGGGGTCAGTCTCGCGGATGTTGTGGTAGGCGCGGAGGATGAGAAGAAGCTGCAGGAGGAGATTAAGGTGTTGAAGGATGCGAGTGATGACGTGACATTCTAGTTCAGAAGACGCTTTCTTCCATACTTCAAGAGTCTCTCAGTTCAGCGCAACAAGCTCAATTCGTCGCTCCAGCATGGCCGCCAAAACTCGTGGTCATCATGTTGTTTTACAGAACCGCCATGTGTCCGAAGTGTGCGATCTGATCCAGCTGTTTTCCGTCGGTCAATCAAGGACTATGGCTTTAACGGGATTGGGTGTGAGAAGGAGGCTTTCTAATAGTCGTATGATTAACGTCGCTCCATTGACATGCACGTTCTTGGCCACTAAAATAAAGATTTGAAGATCGAAGGGTTGTAGAACATCACGCATGTTTGTGTTCGTGATGTTGGTCAGTAGTCGTCATTCTGGCTTTCGGAATTGCATCTAAGCAATGTAGCGTTGCAATCCGCAACGCTCTTCCTCGCTGGCTTGGAAAGCTCCCAAGAAAATACGGTCACAGATAGATCGGCGGACAACGCCAACGACAGCGACACAAGGCTTAACACCAGAACTCTTTCTCATACAAGTCTATCAATGATCTTGTAACTCTGCACTTTGCTCAAAGAGGCTTTAACCCATTGATCAACCGAATCATGTTGGATCAGCAGAATTGATTCAGCAACTTAGTGGCCACGAAATGACAGATAAATGCTAGTAGAGAATGGTTTAAAGTTTGCCAGATTGGTTAAATTGGACGATAGACGTAATCGTTCTGCCGGGGAACACGGGTCAAGATTTACCATTTGAGAAAATTTGTTCTCGTAATGGCTAACTTCGACCGCATTGGGTAAATATATGTGCACTAAATTGCCTCGGCCGGCCTTAAGGAACTGATCCAGCAAATGCGGCTGAGGAACGCAGTGTGTCGCAGCTCACCACTGACATCGACCGCAAGCACTAGCAAAAGAAGGTGCTTCACAAAAGTTAGGATGTCCTTTCTTCTCCTGCTGCTTTAAGTGATCTGTTCGCTGTTTTGCTGAATATCTTCGAAAATTGGCTCTCTAACTTCTCAAAGACGGCCTCTTCGTCTATTTTCATCGCCTTGACAACCACTGTAGCATAGACGCTATTGCATTACAACGTTATCACGATAAAGTCTTGCGTGATGGCAGAAGTATTCGGCGCAGTCAGTGCTGGAATCGGCGTTGCTGCCGCTTGCGGTCAACTGATTGATGGCATCATGAAGCTGCACTCTTTCTGCTCGCAAATTCGGAACATTCCCGAGGATGTTCAGACTGCAGTTGACGATTTGTCAGCTACCGTCGAGGTGCTGGAATTTGTTCAAGTCGAGATGGACCACGAACCTCTTCCGCTCCAACCGTCAAGCCTTTCAAGCTCTATGAAAGTTCTCTCAATTTTACAACAGAGTTCGCAGCAAGTTGGAGAAGTTCTTAGAGAAATGCAAATAAAACTTGGAAAAAAGAAATACTGGGGTCGTGTTAAAGCTGTGGGGATGACAAAGAAGCTTGAAAAGGCAGCCAAGCGAGTTGAAAATGCGCAGCGTATGGTTCTCGTTTTGCTTGCTGTGGAGAATAGGTATACTGCAAAATACATGTTATTTATATTCTTGGCCAATGCTTTTCAGGATGACGTCTCGACAAAGTTTCAACACTCACAGAGGAGAGCTTACCGTAATATCAACTCGCAGTTCCTCAGTATCAAGTGCTGGCCGGTTTGCCAGCGAGATATCGGGGGATAACCGTGCGATCAATGATATCGGAGGTATTAACACACCGGATGAGAACCCTGATACCATTGAACCAGCTTCTCGTCAACCTACCCGTGGTACTTCTAAAGCGAAAGGTCGCAATACCGCCAGTATGAAGCTGAGACTTCCAATCTTATTTTTAAATTCAGTCTGGGATTTCAGCCTTCAGTCATATAATCTCCGCCCTCAGAATGCGCAAATCTTCCGAGCTGTCGCTAATGGAGATCTTTCTCAGGTCTGCGAATTGCTACATAGCGGAAGAGCATCTATATGGGATCGAAGTCCTTTTGAGAAAGGGCTCTTGCATTATGCTGCCTACAGTTGCAGCGATCATGGCCCCTCGGTCCTTGAATACTTAGTGGAGAGCGGAGCAGACATTAACGATGTCGACTTCCAGGGGTTTCCCCCTTTATATTCATTTTTAAATCACGGCGTCAACTATGATGACGGACAAATGGATCTACGTCTTGCTGCAGGTTACAAAGTTTTCATTAACCACCGAGATTGGATCCCTTCACGTCCTAGCACATGTGTGCCAGTGTTGCCATGTGGAGAATTTAGGACCGCAGGCGATATTACCGACATATTTCCGATATTCCTAAGTCCCCCAGAGGAGATAGTTCGTTCGGTATTGAACGAGATGTGGCCGCCATGGAAAGATGTGTTACCTGCAGATCGTATTAGAACTCTGTTCCCCAAGTTTGATAACTCACTTTTGGCAGCAACGAGCCCTCTAAGTGTACGAGCATGTCTAAGTCGCGAATATATTCAAGAAACTTTTTCCAATTGGGACACCGAAGAGAAAGTTAAGTTAATAAGGTACGCCTTCGACGCGTTGGCCAAACAACTGGCAGACGGCTTAGAGAAAGAGGCAGAAGAAGCGAGGTCATTTCTCAGAGACATGCATACGACCAATAGTCTCATCAAGACGTTGCCAGAAGCCGACCCACTACCACACTTTATCCGCAGTTACGTGAGTAGTACATTGGTCGAGCGAGTGGATTGGTATCCCGGGATGAATGAGAAACGTGTGAACACCGCTCAAAAAGCATTGAACCTCTATATTTCGGAGTTGATGCTTGTAGGCATCGACATAGCTACAGTAATCGATATTGAAAAAAAGGTGCTTGCAAGACCTGAAAACAAGCGTATTCCGAGGACGATTGGTTTAGGATATGAAGACTATGAAATCATCGCTATCGATTATGGTCCGAAGGCGGATGACTGGTATCTGTGGCTATCAAATCCCTTCGACGAATGGGCCGGAGGGTTTTGGGACATGATAGATCACCCGGAGAGGACTATGCCAGGGGCCTGGGATGAAGATTTTACCTAGCTAGCCCTTAGGCCTACCCTGCTCCCAAAGGAACCAAGACAACAGGCTATCTTTGCGTTGTTTCTTAGCCAGCTTATCTAGTTCATCCCAAAGATTCGTTGAATTGATTACAAATTTATCTTTGTTTACCAGCGAGTCAGGATTTGTATAGCAAGCACGGCGTTGGCTTCACGATGCGCCAAAGCTTTGATATATCCTTAATTTAAGTGCTATTACTTCTGTCCTAGTTTCGACGGGCCGAGAGCGCTAAAGCAGCGGCGATTTGGGCCATAACAGACACCCGGTTCCCCGGCACACAGCGTTATGGAGTAAAACCATAGCACTGGAGATATTCACTTGCTAAGAAGAAGCTGTGACCGAGGATTACATAATAACGCGAGTCATCAAGCATGCTGCAAGCATCATCTACTCTTCATAGTAGCTTAACTTCACTCCGGCCTCAACAAGACAGTCAATGAATTTGATTCTGTGGATCCAATACTACTCACCCTTGCGCAGTGGATATACGGCACGGATTATAGGTTGTAATTCATGCGGTCGCTGCCAAAACGAAACTAGCCGATCGCCGAAGGGATTTTGAGTTGACAGAATCGAGAGCTGAAGTACCTTTGGGTTGAGAAATCGAATGCTTTGGTAAACCATGAGATTTGCACGTTTCAATAGGATCGCGAGTATTTATTAATATAGCTGAAGATGCCCTTGTTCGGGGTGGGTCTATTCGCTAAGGCGGATTTACGCACGGCTTTAAATTGTACTCCGTTAGCAGGAATGCTAGTATGATTGTTTCTGAGTGCATTTCGGTTCGTCGAAATTTAATCGATGCACTTGTCGGGCCAGCATTCGATCCAGTTGCCTATAAATTCAGCTACAGATCGCAATAAAAGGAAGCCTTTCAGATAACAACAACTACTTTCTATTTGTTGCGATTATACGTGAATTGCTGAACAAAACGCACAGCATGCATACGGATTATCACGCCGGCGTTGGCGCCGCCGTCAACATTCCCATCAACTCACCCAAAGCCATCATCTCATTCAGCCCCGTCGTCCTGTCTATCCCAAACCGTCCTGTCGACTTGGAACTGCGGGTAACAGTACCATCGACGGGTGACGCCCTCCCCATCATCCTCTTCTCGCATGGTCAGGGCCGCAGTAATTCGCTCTCGTCGCTAGAGGGATACGCGCCATTGTGTGAGTTCTGGGCAGCCCACGGTTTCGCCGTGCTACAGCCGACGCACCTTAGATCGGCGTTTCTGGATCTCCAGCCGGCTCCTGGGCAGGAGCTCTTCTGGCAAGACCAAGTCCTGGACATGGTGCGCATTCTCGACAACCTCGACACCGTCGAGGCCGCAGTACCTGGACTCCAAGGCCGTCTCGACCGCAGCCGCGTCGCAGTCGCAGGCCATTCGGCGGGCGCCTTGGCTGTGACTATGCTTCTCGGCGCGGGCAACGTGGATCCGCGTGACGGGTCGACGTGGCGCAAATGGGAGCCGCGTATCAAGGCGGGCGTCGTCCTGGCTGGAGTAGGTAACAGCATTGATATTTCGGAAGGGGGAAGGAGTCGCCTTCCCTTTTATGGCGCCGACTTCAGCACGATGACAGCACCCGCGCTCGTGGTGTATGGTGACGAGGACATCAGTGCGCACTTTACAAGCCGAAGCGCCGACTGGCATGCTGACCCGTATACGCTGGCGCCGGGACCCAAAGATTTGCTAGTGCTCAAGGGTGCAAAACATGGGTTGGGCGGTATCAGTGGATGGGATGCGGGCGAGACGTTGGATGAGAAGCCTGAGCGGTTAGGGGTGTTACAAAGGATGACGTGGGCGTATTTGAAAAGTCAGCTGTATCCAGCAGCTACAGCTTGGGCAGAAGCATGCAAGGCTTTTGAAGGGCTTGAGGGGCAAGGGACGGTTGAGAGCAAAGCGTGAGAGAAGCTTGCCCTTTTTTCCGCAAAGCATTTCCCGCAAGGCATCACCAGTCATGTACTCACCCCATTTGAGAAAGTCGACAATCGGCACACCCGTAGAATCATGCTATCATTAGTCATTGCAATTTGTTGCTTGGCTGCTCTGACAATGAACGTACCAATATAGTTTAGCATGGTGTTGACTTTGAACTTTGAGCATGTATTCCCAACCCATTAATCGAAGCCCAGCAGTGGCTACCCACTCCGTATGGGAAGAGTGAATGCAAAAACTTTGCTTAAATTCATCAAGATTAGTAATGTCTTTCGCGATATGAGACCTACAAACCCGGGCATCACTCTGGGCGGTCTAATCCTTGAATATCTCCAACGAAAATTGTGCAACACTCTCTTAGGCAAAGTAAAAGTGTCACCCGCCAAATCTCACATGTTAAGCGCAGTATTTGGATTTCTCTTGTAGCAATAAAAATGGAAATTCGGCTACGCTAAGCTCTTAGACTCTTACTTCCATCTTCCGGATGGCTAGCTTGCACTTCGTGCGGACGATATCACAATTTTTTTCTTTTCGCCCTTTACGACGAATTTTTTTTCAGCGTTGCCTCCTGGCAACGAGTTCATGATGCTAAGATTCGTGACAACGCTGAAGTACGGACTGGACGGACACGAGGGGATCAATTATTAACCAAGAATCGAGATAGGATGTACACGTAAGTAGATCACGCCTGGCAAGCTCGAGGCGAGCAGCGGCACCTCAACCCCTAGAATATGCGCGATGAACGGCTTGCATCAAGGCTGCCGTGGATGGTGGAGTGCAGAAAGCGCTGAAAATCAGGGACTCAGGGGCAACATTTTGTGACCGGGATTGTTACCTCATTAGCCAAGCGCTAACCCGATCAAGACCCACAGCCTCCACGCGTGATTACTCGTTGAAAGTTCTTTGGCTCTGTGCACCCCATCTTCGATATGTCATGTTTCGACAACGGTTTTTGACTAACCTTTCGTCTTCATCGCCGAATAGTGCTAGTGCTGTATCTTGTCACCTTGGCTTGGATAGCTGGAACGCATGGGAAGCTCACGCCGCCATATCCTGCCAACAAGTTTACGCTCTGAGATTATAAAGACAGTACCGGGAACCGGATCATTGTGATGATAAGCAAGGAAACGAGTGAATTTTATAAGGCATCTGACGCAAAAGTCAACTTCCCGTCAGCTACCTGTCCTGGCGACCGCCAATCTAAGCAGTCACGGAGAACCCCAGTAATTTTTCTCACAATTGTCTCTGTTCGTATACAACCAGACCGAGTACGACCCAAGATCAGGCAATGAGTACGAATGGGCTGCTCCTACGTCACAATATCAGTGAAGGGGCCTCCCAGAGTATCAGGACATTCATTTGACCAACAGCGCTTAATCGAATACCAGACTCCCACCAATCGACATGCCAGAGAGAATGTTGACAAATGAGATGACAGCGCCTTCACCCGGCACAAGCCAAGCTATGATCACGAATCAACGGGCCTCTAGTGTTGCAATTGGACGAAGCCAATTTCCGAGGGAACCTATGTCAAATCCTTGAGTTCATCAAGAGAGTAGACAGGCACATTGCATTACAGAGAAGCTTACTTTTAACCATTCACGACTTACATCAAACCTACTTGCAACAACGAGCACGCACTCGCAAGGGAGAGATCAAACCCTCTTCCTACTGCAAGCGTCAAGATGCCAGGATAAACACGGAACCAGTTTAAATATGAACATCAAAAGATCAACAATAGAGAGGACAGAAGAGTGTTTCATACTAATCTCCGCGCACAAAAGTCGAGTTCAAGTGCAGAATCTTCTCGGGTATACTGAAGCTCTAGGAATTGATATTATTTATATGGAGATAACTTTATAAGAGATCTAGGAAGATGACGAAATGATTTACGCCATAGCGCGTAAATTGATCAGATCCCCCAATACCGTCCCGGCGATCCGCACAAATTGTTCGGAGAAAATCCATCTGCCCGGGGGTGTGTGAAATACTCTCTGTTCCGCACTCTTGTCGGAATACCGGAGGCTTGGGCTCGTCCGCCGAGCCGCGAACTGATGCCAAACCGCGCTACGTAACTTGATGCCTTCACACAAAACGTCTTCTTTTATGTAATGACGAGAAATTAGACTCTCATTCCAAGCATATAGTGAACATGATACGTCATCGTTCGGGATACTGCATGGTATATAAGAAGCACAGGAAATCATTGGAGACGTCTTTTTGAGGTTAACATCATACAGTTTATTTTCGAATCGATTGGCCAGAAAGATAAACACTATTCATCCCTTGCGTCTTTTCTGATGGTCTCGCAGTTGTAAAAAGGAGCAATCACTGGAAAGAAAAAGAAAAGAAGGGAAACCCCCCACCGATCGGAACGTATGTCGATTAAATTATGGAGCCTAAAAGATTTCTTTTAATTTTTCCTCTCTTTCTATGTGCTAGCAAAAGTTATGTTCTGGATAATTCGTGTGACAATTACACGGAAACCATTATAAGCGGCATGCAAAGTGCATTTGACCTCGCTAGGGCGGGTTCCGACACCCTTTACGCTCTTACCCGTCCGCAAAGAAGCATCTCTACCTGGGATGCACAGATTGACCTCACGAAATGGCTTTTTGATGAAGCATTGGGCTCATCAGTATCTGAGCAAGGAACCGTCATCATTAATACACGGGGGTGGCAAACTGTTTCAGATACATTCACCTCGATCTTAGAATTCAATAACGGCAACAACGGACGACCTACCCCAATCCCTTCCAACCGCGGCCCATATTGGTTGTCCAATCAAAAACTTGTCATTTTCTGTGATTTTAGTCGATACAGAGAGAACGAGGATAACGCAGGGGCTCTCCTACCCGGATATGCGTATGATACTACTACCCCCAACCAAGTGCAAAGAATGAACCCGCGATATGAAAGTTGCAAAAACGGTGCAAGGCCTGGAGTAAGTAATCGAATACCAAGTATTTGTAGGTTACATTTATTGTTAACCTGAAATAGGATACAGAAGCTTATACATCAGTACGAGAAGGCCACTTATGGCCTGTCTACGTCCAATTATGTCCTTGGTATTTGAAGGCTGTACACAAAAACACCATTCAGAATTATGGAGATTTCCAGGGCCAAGGAGCAAAGATTAATTTGGCTAAAAGTTGGAAGAAGTTTACCACTTGGTTACGTGATCGATCTCGAACTCCTATGGATGTATTAGTATTGCTTGACGGCATTCTGCTTGGTGCCTTGACATATGCCATTCCTCAACGAGACGTTATTAGCCAAGGCAACAGAGGGTTTGGCTGGTTACATTGCGTTCGTTTGGGTCAATCCGGGGGCATAAATAATGCCGAAAACTACGTTTTCTTTGGTCTTGGCTCAAGAATGATCTCTCCACACAGCGGCAAAGCTCAGCGACCCCTACGAAATGGAAGAATCGTGTCTCTCAACCATGGAAGCCACGCGAAGCGAGGTCTCTATGACGTTCATCACCCTACTGGTCTTAGGACTCGTGTACCCGATCTAAACACTGTCTTGTCGACGAGCCCTGTCAACAACAGCACCCCTAAAAGCTCCGTCTCCAATGACGAATCCCCTACATCTAACAATTCAAAGCTCACCTCTATTACTATGTACGATGATACTTTCGCCTGGGATTCATCAGGTCCTTCTTGGCTCGATATACAGCAGTCTATTCTCTTGGAAGCTATGGCTGACAATATTAACCCTCACATGGGAAACAAAACTTTCAACTTTACATCAACGACTGTGACTCCAGGCCCCGATTAGGCGCTTGCTGTAATGCAGATCTTTCACGCGTTATGTAAGTTTCCCTTCGATACGTTGGACATCTATAGCTTTTAGTAGGATAGCAACTTACTCGATATCGATGGTGAAAATGTCGTTCCACCACTTCGCAAACACCCTCGTATCACCGATTGGAAATTTCAATTCTGGTGGTTAGTATGAATGGTTCATGTTAACAGCTTACCTTTGGAAAGGCCATAATCCGGCAGAAAGTGTGGGCAAGAGGTACTATTGTCCACAAAGGCTGATCCACACTCGTTAGAAAGTTCGATCATCCTAACTGAAGGATAGCAAAGAGCATATGTACAGTTTAAGACGCCGATGAATGGCATAATTAGCTAAGGTGCCAGACTACGAAGTCACTGTTCTTGTTCCCTAATAAAGACTATGCTGCGCTCTTGGGGCCATGAAATTGTCTGAAGTTCTTAGTGGCTCTACGGTGTACTATCTGATCCGCAAGGCTTATTTATACTTAATATTGGCACTATGCCCGGTATCCCTCCACAGTGTTAAAACTCTTCAGAAGAACCAGCTTGTGGATATTGGGTCTCGTTTCGCTAATATGAACCGTCCCTTTAGGAGAACTCACGGACCCACATTGACCCAGCCGACGGCGTCTCTCTCAATATGCAACGACGTTCAACACGGGTTCGTCGTCTGCACTACCTACTATCACTACTACGAGGAAATGGTGAAGATAATAGGGCCGCTGTAGACTGGTAATTCCGAGATGATTACAAAATATACAAATTCTCCTTTCGCCTACAAGATCGTCGTACCTGTCCATAGGAGCAATGCCAATCATTCCAGCTGCATACAGCCTGTTATGATTCCTTGGCTTGGTCAAAAAGATCGACATGCCTGTGAGCCCTTCTGGTGGTATTTGAAGCTTTGCTCCACGCAAGGGAATGGACCAGGTGATTTTGTTGTCGATTGTGAGCACACGAGTTTGCATTATATTCCTCGGGGCACACGCAGCCCTTGACACATGTCCCACGTTTGGTTCGACACAAGCGTCGACTTCTGAGCAATTGGCTCTATATGAAGCTTGATTGTTTAATCTTGAGTCGATGATTCCAAGTGCTGTTTTAAGATACATGGATTTGGAAAAAGCTTACGAAGAATTCAAGTTTGTTTTTGTACCGATACAAGAAAAAACGAACTGAGAAATTATAGTGGAATATTTTTCATCGTTCTCAGCGCGCCTGCCTCAACCCTTGCTCCTTCTTTTTCCAGTTTCGAAAGCTGCGTTGCCTGATCACCAGATCCTCACTCTGAGACTAGACCAATGTGTGCAATAGAGGATTTATCAAACGGCAATGCTCTCATGTCTCATTTGCAAACAAACCGATCAGGTATGTGCTGCAGGGTTTCACGATAAACGAGGATTGGACGATGCTTCAGTTTGAGGAAACGGGCACACGGGGAGCTCTCCCACATCTCTGGCTAAAAAGCAAAGAACTCCGCCAAACTCATCGCCCACAATTTCCGTTCTTTACTTTTCATCGGCTATTCCTTCTTCGATTCAAGACAGTCCTTACTTATGAATGTATAATCTCTATGCTGTGCACACTGCACTTTCCCTTCTGTTCATCTTTTTCTTGCGAGCCTTTGCAGATAATCAGATCAAATTTGATGTGTGCCAAGACTTCAGCTGGAGCAGTGGAACCAAAGAGCCTAATTCGCCGATTCTAGCTACTCCGGATACCTGTGCGTTTTTCGAGGACGCCGCGTGGTCGCTTTCCGTCGCAAACTGCCAGTCTGCTGACGCACCTCCGACAGTGCAACTCTTTCAAGATAATGCGTGCGGGGAGCTGCTTTCGAATGTTTCGTCCGATAATGAATTTACTTGGCCGATAATTGTGTCTTCGTCAGAGGCACACTCCTGAAGCTCAGCGTCGTGCGGCTGGCGCTTGAGTTTTGGGAGCGGGATGGCATAGATAAATGTTGCGTCCGGTGGTTGAGAGCACGGTGTCTTGCTTGAAAACAGTCGTCGCATATATGAGGACAACGAGCTATCATAAAATATATAAACCAAAAGCGGCCGGAACGTCAGAAGACATACAGCGATCAGACACGCTCCGGGCTCGGCGATCGTCCAGATAATCAGGCTTGTCGATACCCAAGTAGGATCATTGTACGATTGAGTGAACATGACGAATCTTGCGATAGACACTGCAATGCCACTGCAGGACTTTGTCAGCCTAGCGATCGTAATATGGAGGGCTAAAGCACTCACAAGCTGCCCATTAGGAACGTAATCAAGACGCCGAGCCTGACTTTGAGAGACACTTGAAGCCTGAAGACAACCGGTAGAGGTAGAAGAAACATGACGACGTCGGTGACGACGTTTGGAAAACTAGCCCAGAGATACTGCTTCCGGATGTTGTGGCAGTGGCCTACCGCTTCTGAATCAATTTGGCTCTTCCATAGGTAGTCCATTGGCGAGCATTCCCAAATGATCATAGGGACGTTGACACACGCCGCTAACACAATCGCTACGCCTGTGATCCAGCAGGTGCGCCGAGAGACCGTATCCTGGAAGATGTGAAGGTCGATGTCTAGAATGGCCAGCTTCGAGAATGTAAGGGCTGGAATATAGAGAATGGGACCGGCGATATAGATGGTTTTCATGAAATATATGATCGACGAGGGCTGCGTGTGCAAAACAACTTCGAAGTGACGACCGACTGACCCTTTCTTGACGGCCACTTGAGAGTACGAGGCTAGTTTCGGACTCAAGGTTTTGGGGTCTTGGATCTTCCTCACGAATGCTCACGATACAAACTGCAATATTGCTAATGTATGCAAGAGGGACGAAGATGTCCTGCCACATCCAAGAACGATCGCGGAGCATTCGCGCTTTGATGCGAAGGAGAACGAACGCGGTCAAGATGACAATGAATGCAATCGCGGTGTTGACAAGACGATGGCCAATGTCCTCTTCCAGATAGCTGGACTGGGATTGCAGTTGTTCAGAAGCCATATTTAATATGATGTCCGTAGAATTCTTCTCTAGGATCGCGCGTCGCAAGTATCAATTGCGGTCGTAGCAACGCTTCCAGTAATGGGAATTTATGCTGCTCAGCACGGAAGCTTCGTGACTGGCCCCGGTCACTCTTCTCCAACAGCAGAAAAAGCGAGCTTCGTATCACTTCTCCTGAGACCGAGGCTGAGGCTGAGAGGGCGATGGTCTTTTCATTGAGGGAGTGGTAGGCTGCACAGCAACGATGCGCATATAGAGAAGTCATAAAGAACCTCCCACAAAAGGTATTGCGCGCACGAGAAGGAAGCTACATTTGACTGTGGCCGTCCTATGACGATTCAAATTTCGCCGCATTTGGTTTCATTATGGTAGGAAAGATGCCGACGCATTTCAGCAGCGCCAGCTGAGAGATTCGTCACGCAAGGCTGCATATTCCCAGCAGGCTTGTAGGATACCGCAATCCAACGTCAGCTTTGCAGACGTTATGCAAATTTCAAGTCCACGCCCACTTAGACGAATAATAAGTAGAAGACGCCGCTGCGCCTCACATTCAATTCTCCAGCTGCTGTATGCCTGTGGGGATTTTTACCTATTGCAAATGTATCTGCCGACTCTCTGCTGCATTGCCAGCGCTGCTCCTTCCAACATGCGAAATCGACGTGTCTTTCGCGTCAATCACCTCCGCTGGAGCTCAGCCCTCGATTACCATGAATTGCCTTTGGTTGCCTCTCGTAGCGCATATCCCCAGATCGTCCTAGCGCAGACTTCGTAGGTCAAGGTACTAAGTTCAGCTTGTCGGCCCCAGGTGATCATCTTCAAAACTGATGAGGTCTAAACGGAGCTTTTTCAAGATGAGAGCACTGCACTTCTTGAATTCAGAAAGGCTTGAAGGAGCGCAGCTGAGCAGGGCGTGAGCGCAGTGGAGCCGGAGATGAGCCGGGCGCAGGTTTGCTGAGTCAGCGCATTGATACCGCTAACCTAACTGGGTGTATGGCGAGGTCACTTTGTATGGGAACATAGCATTATGCGAGGAGGACGAGGCTCTAGAAACCGACCTTTGGTAGCCCGTATCGGGAACTTTGATCTTACCGGGAACTGCTTCAGAATGGCTGGAAATATAGCTATAGCTTAGGACAACTTATTTCTTCGCTCGATTCTCTTTGTGGAAGTGGGGAAGGAAAACCGTCTGCCGAATGTGAGCTCTCACACCTTTCAAAAGTTCAAACGTCAAATCGTAAACTCTCGTCTCTGCTCGGATAGTTTGTCGTTGAAACCATGAGAAACTTCAGCAAAGGGCTTCGTTCAATAATGTTTGTTGTAGCGTCACAGTATTTCTAACCAGCTGCCGTCACCCTAGACACACAAAACTGTTGGTCTTAAATTTTGAAGGGAGAAGATTGATCTGATTGGTGTGGCACCATTAGAGGCCTGAAGATGTTGAGTGAGAGGTTGATTAGGAGCACTGGGGGCACTGGAGGCATCGACGATCAGCTGAGACCTCACGATGTTTCTGCTCTGAGACCTTTCATCCCATCCTATGTCTTCATAATTTGGTACTGGTGATCGCGGAATATTGAATCACATTTCGCGTCATCAGTGAATCAGGGGAAATGGCGTACTTCAACCTATTCACGTACAGGTGCAGATCCATGACGTGTACTCTATGTGGGTTATTAGGATCGATAGAATCAAATCGGGATTCGCCGAGGAGTAAATCATCATTAGAAGCAGGGAAGAAAGGTTGCAAGAAATTCCAAGTGGCGCCAACCAAACGCTGAATGCTACGTACGCCGGCTGACCGAAGCAACCATTGGACCGAGATCGGAGACTTTTGCCACTGAGACTAATTAATTACCTTGCAAGTCATGGCATACGCTATATAAAGACGAAACTGCAAGCCTTCGCTCATAATTCGATATTGAAGAAGTATGAAGTTTTTTGCCTTTTTCTGGCCCTCCCTTTTATTGCTGCTATTCCTCCTGGAACGCATCCCATTGCACAGAACGATGTAGCTAAACGATCAAAAGCTTCTAAGCCTATTCTGGAGTGCCCATTAGATCCGGACCTCGTTATTCCTCTTCCCACCTTTGCGGCATCTTTTTGCGCTAAGGGCTCGGGACGTAAATGGGAGATGATTTGTACTAAGGAGCCGGAAAGTCAGCTAATTCATGATGTGAACAAGTGGTGGTCCGGAGAATGCGCCCAGGAGGATATATGCATTGATGGTGCCCTGCTCAACGGTGTGCCATTAGCCTGGTGTGTGACTGGAAGCTCTTTTGTGTCGGTAATCGACATGCTCACGTTGAAGTATAATGGGGTGGATACATCGTACCCTGCTCAAACCAATTCATCAGATACCAATCCAACACTTAGGCCCCATTTCGAAATAACACCGAGGTTGAACTCAAGTCGGACCGACCACGGATTGGTTCAGACTGGTATATTTGACACTTTCGGTAGACATCATTTATGGATGGCGTGCTTTGTGACTGGACCCTCTTCGAGGAAGCTTTTGAAGGCTCGTCAAATCACCATAACAACACTCTACTCTGAAAGAGGTATGGGGAGCGACGAGCTTTGCTCGTGTTCCAATTGCAGTTGGTTAAAAGTCGAGGATTCATCAAGGTGTAAATGGTATAAAGGCATTCGTTATCGAATATCAGTAGAATTGTCATCTGAAGCTGGTCCAGGGACAATTGGGTGTTTCCAGGGAATATAGGATTGTCATCTTTGAAAATTATTGCCGAAAAATGGTGAGAGCAACATCACTAAGCTAAGAACGGCCAGTATTCCAATCCAATATCCCTCTTATCTCGGGGATAATCTGTACCCTCTTGAAGCTGGTACGTCTTGTCGCACCATTTATTTCTCTTGTCTACGGACTGTGCGAAGCGTGGATCTGACGGGAAGTAACTTATTGCGGCGCAAGTGACGAGGTCGATGGCGAAGGTGAGGTGAAACGGATGTCAAGGGTGTCGCACAAGTTTCCGATTCTGGTGGCAAATCTGCTAATGGTAAGGCATTTGTTTGAGCTGTGGGCGAGACGCGTCTGGATTGTGCTGACGAGGGCAAAGCACCGTCAAGGGCACTAAAGTGGTTGGTGTCGGATTGTAAGAGAAGGCATTTAGGGAGGCCGGAGAATCTGGTATTGGTAGAGTCGTATGAGGTAATAAGAAGAATGAAGCCGCACAGGGGGACTGGGTATATTTAAAATAGAAGACTTGGTGATTCCATGCTCCAAATTCCACCAAGGGATGATTCGGGGCCAGCTTTCCCTTTTGAAATGATAAGAGACACTGGTTGAAGAGACACGAGCTAGGTTTTAGAGACGATGTTAAAGCGAAGTGGGAAGATCTTGAGCATTGAAAGCAGAAATGACGCGCCCGCACAGTACCAGTATTTTACCATGGAGCCAGCTCAGTACAGCTCTCCATTTAAAAACCGGCAAGTCAATTTGTCCTGTGTTGAAGGATACTGAATTAGTCAGTCCCCAGATTACATCATGACCAATTTCGAAACAGAATAGAGCGCGAACAAGGTGGGACTGAATTATTGGAATGTTGTTACTAATAGAAACTCCAGGCTCTTACAAAAGCAGGTGCTTCATCTCTTAGTATAGTACAATTCTAGGGGCCTCACATTGTTTTCGAGACGTGTACCATAATCTTTAAAACCCAAAGAAAAGTCAGACCCACGTTGACACACGCCCAACTAACCAACCAGCAAACTCTGCAATTTGGCTTCCGTCTCGACAACCTATAACACATCAGTCAGCATCATTCCCAACAACAAAGACCAAACCGAAAAAAAAACACAAACTCACCTCCAACGCCTGCCTCACCTCCAGCACCCGCCTACACTCCCCCAACCAATCCCGACACAACTCCCTCGCCGTGCCCCCCAACCCATTCACCTCCCTCGCCGCCTCCTCCAGCCTCCCCTCCACCAACCACGTCTCCGCCCTCGCCAACACACTCTCGACATCCTCTCCCGCGGGGACGCCCTCCTTCCGAAACGTCGCCTTACTCAGCGCCCAGCTCACAGCATGGCTCGCCACGCCGGCCTCCGCGGGCAGCAACCCGGCCTTCCGCACCTCCGCCGCGACGCGCCGGAACCGGTCCACCAGCGCCGCGGGCGACGGGATCCCCCGCTGGTACGCGACGGGCGGGATGGACGCGATGGCGGCAGCGACGACGGGCGACGCGAACGAGAGATCTTTCAGCGCCGCGAGCTCGGCGACGAACGGGTGCGGGTGCGCGTTGGCGGGCGGGGCGAGCGCGGTGCGCACGGCGTCGAGCGCGACGTGCAGGTGCTGCGTCTGCAGGGCGTGGTCGAGGACGGCGGCGTCGTCGGCCGCGAGCTGCTCGAGCTCGTGGACCGAGGTGGTGAGGGCGTGGAGCTGCGCGAGGCGGCCGGCGCGCTCGGCTTCCACGCGCGCCGCGATGTCGGCGGCGAGGTGGCGGTTGATGGTGATGGATTGGTCGAGGAGGGAGTTTTTCAGCTTTTGTTCGTACAGGGTGCGTGCGGAGTCGAGTTCGCTGGCGAGTTTGGACTGGTAGGATTGGGAGAGGCGGGCGCGCTCGGTCTCGTATTCGTCTTTCCATCGAGACTCTTGGTCGCGCATTTCGCGCTCGACGCGGGCTAGAAGATCGCGGGCGTAGTTGTCAAATTCGGTGTGGTTGGCTTTGATTTTATCTTCGGCGGCTTTTTGTTCGGTGGCTTTTAATGTTGCAATGTCTTGGACGACTTTTGTAATCTCGTCTCGTGCTTTGGAGATGGCGGAGGAGTATTTGCCGGCAGCGTTGTCTGCGTTGACTACAGTAATGATGTCGTTGAGGATCTTGACTACGTCTTGGACTACAGGTTCTTCGCCGGCAGGCACATTGATAGGATCAATACCTGTGGCTGGAGCAGCTGCTTTTGAAGATTCTGCTGGCTTCGGTGGTTCTGGCTGACTTTTCACTCCAGGTTTCTGGGAGGAGGGTGGTTTTGCCTCTGATTTCGACGGTTCCTTTTTTAATGCTTCCTTGCTTGGCTCACTAGCCTTCTTCTTACCTGTACTTGATGCCGCTGCTGAAGCTTGTTTTTCCTGGCCGGATTGGTTTTCTTGTAAAACGCTTGTATGACGACCTCTTGTTCCCGAATCCGAGCTCTCGTCACCAACATCAGTCACCTTCGACGACATGCCAGCCTTGCCCGGTATGGTGACCTTGTTTTCTCCTCTTATTTGTGGATATGCTTTTGTGACTGTCTGGGGAAAGCGCCGTCGAAACTCTCTCTCCTCGAAATACGCAACAGCGTCTTCACCAAACGGAACATACTCTGTAAAGAAATCATGCCAATTGTCGGAGACCAAAGAGTAGTAGACGCCGCCAGCATAGCCAAGACCGCTAAGAATGATCAAGCTCAAGAAGAATCGGCGCCACCGCCGAGGTTTCCGTTTCGGCTTTGGTGAGCTACTTGTTGAGCCGGATGCAGAGGATGGAGTAACACTTGCAGTACCGGCTCCAGTCGGAGTGCCAGAGCTTACTGTCGCCGAAGCACTGGAGGACGATAACACTTCTTCTGGAGATGGTGGGGTTCTGGGTACATCTTCGGGCGGTATTGTAGAAGGAGAGGATGGAGAGGATGTTGAGGAAGCGTCCTTGGGAGGGACTGGCTCATCTGCAGCTCTCACCGTACTCTGAGAGCCTGGAAGAACAGTCTGATCCGGCGGCTTAGGAGGATCGGCATAAAATCGTTGCTGCCAGCATTCTCAGCATTTTGTTTGCAGCTCAAGGGTTCCGTATACATACCTGAAAAGTTGTGACGGGAGATTGGCTTCTTGTCAGATGCCATTGAGGAGCATAGGTGGGTCGGTAGAGTCTACCATGCAGAGCTCGACTTTTCAAGATGGAGCTTCGCAGCATGATGAGCTGCTGTATGCGCTGGAAGCTCCAGCAAAAAAATGGTTGGGACTTTTCAAGCTCTGAGGCCGCGTTCCTGGATTTCGGGAGAGGTCGGAGGAGAGCAAAAGAGCTCCGTGCATCTTCACACCCTTAAGGTACTTTAGGTACGCTCAAGCACCTCCTATGTCTCTTAACTGAAGATTCTGAAACTAATCATTTTGCAAAATTAAATTTGAATGCTCTTCTAGAGTTTATTATACACGTCACGTTGGCAGCATGAGCCCGATTGCAGTGAATCTCCTCAACACCAATGTCCTATTGCTAGACGCGTACAGTAAGAACTACTCCTTTCTCTTCTTCCCTTCTTCTAGATAGCCCAAGCGAACTTCACTTCTGCCTCTTTCATGACCTCGAATGAAAGAACCAATGATTGGGTCGTGTCGGACTTTGCTTAGTGCGTCTTGATATCCTTCGGTAGCCCAAGGTGGAGTGTTGAGCTTTGGCCAATTCACCTGGACAATGTCAGTCAACCTATCGCACGGAACTAGAGAGGGAGAAGTCATACGTAAAGCGTTCCGTGACTCCAGATAAATCGAAAAGTCCAGATCGCCACTCCCAAACAAAGCAAGGTCACCAGCCTCAAGGGCCAAACGGTGGAGTTTGGCAAGCGACGCGCAAAAATTGAAATGAAGATGAAGAATATGCAGCCCGCGAGGATATAGGGCATTGCTTGGATCAAGACCGGCCGTCTGTCAACATACGTGACATCCGTACTCGATGGTTGATAAGCACCGAGAAGCAAATCGAACGCGTCTTGACGAGGGCCATCCGTGAAGTTGTTTTGGACGTATCGAGAGATTGAGTTATTCATATCCTGCAGCGCACCCGCACGCGTTCGATTACCTGTGCGCGTAAAGTCGGTTTTGAGAGCGCCGGTTCCAGAATACGATTTCGAGACCACGTCGGCATTGTCTGCCCATACGTTGCGAAACAGATGCTCGAATTCTGCGTCATCTGAAGCGTTCTCTCCATTTCGAAGGAAGCCAAGGTCGACAAGCATTCGTGTCAGGGTCCATCGACCTAACATACTTTGGACAACGTTGGTCCGATCGAGACAGTCCATGCAATTTGTCCGAACTACGCTAGTCTGGCGGTTTCGTACTTCCATTCGACCAAGCTTGTCGCCTGGCATATCAACGCCATGGAAATATTGTTGCTTGAGCAAAGACTGTTGAAGCTGATCCAAAAGCAGTTGCGCTCGGTGCCAGCGAAGACCTTTTGTTTCGTTATGGAAGTCAAAGTAGACATAATGTAAGCGATCGTATGGCTGATGTTTCTCGCTGGGTTCTACGACGTGGAATTTCTCGTCTGTATTGGGACTTGGCATTGCGTGTTCCGTAGGCTCGGAGACCAGCAATCGTACCATTTGTTCGTATGCTTCCTTGACACGCTGTTCACGCCCTTTTTGGTTCACAAGATTGACCATGTAGTTGTCCCCATATGTTTTGATCTGTTCATCAAAGTGGCGTCTTGCGGCAGGAACCGCGCTATCCACACCTCGAACTTGTAGTTTCGGCGTATATTTCAGTGTATTAACTTCAGCCCAAAACACTGGAACGCTCCCTCTGGTCTGAATGTATGACAGAATATGTACCTCTTTTCCAGGGTTTCCAGGTATTCTACCATTTTGGAAACCATCTCCAGCATATCCGGCCATGCCACTCGATGCGTCGCCATTTAAAATGACAATTTGCTCCGTCTCGTTGAAATTGGAGACATGTCCTTTTTCATCAATACCGCGTGAAAAGTATCTAGTGCCCCCTCGAAATCGCGAGCGACGCGTGATGAGTGCAAATGTGAAAGCGTTGCCCTTGACAGAGGTATTTGTGATCCTCAACATGCCAAACATGACCGGCAATACGTATGGATCTACCTCGGAATGTGGTCCTATTGACTGCCTCAGGCCCGACCGTGAGCTACTGCCCAGACGAAAGTTTATTAGGTCGGATTGAATGAACCTATTCCAGAAGAAACGATCATCGGCGCGCTTCCATAATGGCTCTGATAGGTCTTTTTCCGCCTGACGCTGAAAACTATTGGTGATATCCGTAGTATAGGAAAAATACATGGGGCCATTTTTTAGGAAGGTCTTTAGCAATGAAAGGTAGATGTCTTCATCTGGATCGTGCACTTGAGGTTCTCTTAATGGGAGGAACTCGGTCGCAACGACACGGTGAACCATTTGTCCCTTCAATCTTCCCATCGGTTGAGCTTTCGTTATGACAATGATATATTTGTCTATCCGACTCGAAATCAGCTCTAATAAATTCTTCAAGATGAGCATTGTTACCTAGCCGGAGCTTGATGATTCCTAAAATTCCAGCAATACTGGATACCCGCTTTGCGCCAAGCACCTTTCCATCATTGAGCCTGAGGTCTCCTGACGGTCTATCGACAACCAGCGTCGGCGCATTGGGAGAGGAAGGCGAAGAGAAGGCATAGTAATTGGAGGAGGCGTGCAGATTGATATCTCTATAGGGTAATGTTGTGGCCATGGTGAGTGTTGGGGGTAGCTCCTCAATCGAGAAGTTGTGCTGGACTATCTCCAAATCATGCTGAAAGTCCGATGTGCAAGGCTGATCCGTTTCTAAAATGTGGCGCGATCTTGTGTTAGAGGGACCTGGGCCTAAGGGCTAAAGTAAGGTAAGGATGAGAGGCGCAGGCGAGTGACGTTGCTTGGTCCGAGCGTGGCTGGGAAGTTCAGGCAGTCTTTCTTCAACAACATCCATCGCATCTCTCACCATTTAACATTTCGCCTCGGCCCGAACACGATTCATATCACCATCACCATCGACGGACACTCACCTAAAGACCTATCGCGGGGTTTGAGTTCACATTCCAGACAACAAGGATGGCACAGCGACTGCAGCAAGGTGCCCGTCCGGGAGGCTCACGCTTCGCCCAATTCAAGCTTGTCCTACTCGGTACGTCACCTTATCGGACCAGAAAAAAGAAAGCACGCTGATTCAATGCTCTAGGTGAATCTGCTGTGGGAAAGGTCGGTGCCCATGCATGCTATAAGAATGCCATCTATGCTGACATGTGCTCCGTAGAGTTCATTAGTATTGCGCTTTGTTAAGGTATTTCCAGTTTCGCTGTTCTTCGCTCTACTCGTAGACCCACTCAACTTCTCAGGATCAATTCGATGACTACCGAGAGTCGACTATCGGCGCCGCCTTCCTCACCCAGACCATCACTCTTGACGAGAACACAACAGTAAAGTTTGAGATATGGGATACAGCAGGACAGGAACGATACAAATCATTGGCGCCCATGTACTACCGGAAAGCAAATTGCGCTGTTGTTGTATATGACATCACCCAGGCAGTAAGTCACGGAAGTGCTGAACGATCTCGAACACATGCGCTAAGTTCCTTTGAATAGTCATCTCTGGACAAGGCAAAGTCATGGATAAAAGAATTACAAAGACAAGCAGACGACGACATCATCATCGCATTAGCTGGCAACAAGCTCGACCTGGTTACTGAAAGCCCGGATAAGAGAGCGATTCAAACAAGCGACGCCGAGCAATATGCAAGAGAAGCCAATCTCGTCTTTTTCGAAACCTCTGCCAAGACGGCAACAAACGTCAAGGAATTATTCATGGCTATTGCAAAGAAACTGCCAATAAAGCAAGCAGGACCACACGGAATTCGAGCTGGTCAACGTCCTGGCGTTGATCTTCGGCCAGGCGATTCGTCCACCACTCCTTCGCCTGGATGTAATTGTTAGGCATCTAGGCACTTGGCGTTTCTTCAATTGTCGTCGGTATCAATTATTCCTGCTCACCCGGATCTCTGTATTACAGTGGTTGGCTCTCGAGAGTAAGTTGATACCTTTTCCGGAAAGGCGCGGAGGAGCTGTTCGTTTCCATATCTTGGGCGTTAAGACTAGGGCCACCATAGTCATTTAGTTCTCTTACAAATGCAAGTATTTTCTCCTCCAACCGTCTTTGGGAGTTGAGGAGCATTTGACCGTAGAAAAAATAATACAATTCAATATTGACAGCGAAGCTTCAAAGCGTGAAACCATATCACCAACGCTACCTCTTCCTATCCAGATCTTTAATTATCCTTTCGGGATCGCCTTCCCTTTTGGCCGCTGCATCTTCCACCGCTGCTTCACTCTCCCCCTTCTTTCCCAAACTACTCTTCACCATTTCCACCACACTCTCCCCCTCCCCATCCTTCCTCCTCCTCTCCACCTCCGCCCTCTCGGAATCCTTCTTTCTCCTTGCCTGCATCCTCGCCTGCAACGCCTTTTCCTCCTCATCCCTCACCTCCAACTCCCTCAACCACGCATCCCGCTTCTCCCTCGCCTTTTGTTCCTTTACCACATCATCGTACTCGCGTCGCTTCTTGCGGTCCGTCTCCCAGTATACACTTCCTACGAACATGGCGGCAATGGTGAAGCCCTGGGCGTAGATCCGGCGGCGGAAGAAGCGGTTCGTTGCGTGTTTGTCACCATGTCGCATGCTACGGGTAGCGTTGAACAATGCCCAACATGTTAGGAGACAGCCAAGCGGAATAAGGGGTTCTTCTTTGAGGCGACGGCCGAGTTTTTGGAGGCGGTTTTCTTCGAAGAATTCGCTGAGTATGACTTAGCTGCATAAAGGGCAAAGGACCAAAAGTGGGGAAAGCTTACGGATCTGAGTCAAAGGACGAGGGGAGTGGAGCGTCTGACATTTTGGGAGTGGTCGCGTGAGTAGCTTGCTTTTAGCTATGAAGGTCTCTTTGACTAATTGAAATAATATTCAGGAAACCAATTCAGATATCTGACATCGGTGCGGCAATAATAAATCTGCTAAGCTCTAAGAGAAACAAGGCAGTCATTGAGCATTCAAATGGTGTTGCGGGGTGAAGACATGTTGCTCAAGGTAAGAATACGGCGGAGCTTTTTGAATCATGACGATGATTTGAAGCCATCCGAAGAAATCCCGCTGCAAGATGGGACAGGGATCTTTAGTCAGGTACCATCCATGTCCACATTAGATTGATTAATATTTTACCGCTTGCTTATCAGCTCTATTATTCTTTTTCTCCAACATGCCCTCAATGTAATTAGTTAAGATGGACAAAGACTCAATGCCGAATGGCATACAACCTGTTCGGGTAGGAAAGAAAACAGGACTGGCCCTAACAGAATACACTGCCAATCCATCACCAGAATCGGAAAGCCTGGAAGGAAAGGCTCGCTACAACATCCCTGAGGCATTTATTCTTCCCAATGGGTATCCTGATGTAGGTTGGATGCTTCGCTTTAAAATTGGCCATGTTTGACCACTTTCCAGTATCTTCGTCTTATCCTAGCTTCGCATGTTTACGAAGTCGTAGAAGAAACTCCATTGACCCATGCGGTCAATCTGAGCAAGCGACTGGAATGTCAGGTTCTCTTAAAAAGAGAAGATCTCTTGCCAGTCTTCAGCTTCAAATTGAGAGGGGCATACAATAAGATGGCTCATCTTAGCCAAGAGGAACGGTGGAAAGGAGTCATTGCATGCTCTGCAGGTATTACATTTAGTTTCAAGTTCCGTGTTCTTCCAAACTAAATTCCTACAGGAAATCACGCCCAAGGCGTAGCATATTCAGCACGCAAGTTGAAAATTCCGGCAACTATCGTCATGCCACAAGGTACTCCGGACATTAAACATCGCAATGTCTCTCGAATGGGCGGCGCCGTTGTGCTACATGGTGCCGACTTTGATGCTGCCAAAGATGAAGCTCATAGATTACAGAGAGAGCATGGCCTTACGATGATACCCCCGTTTGACGACCCTTATGTAATTGCTGGTCAGGGTACCATTGGTACAGAACTTCTTCGGCAAACTAACTTGGAGGAACTCAAAGCCGTCTTCTGCTGCGTGGGCGGAGGTGGCTTAATAGCCGGTGTTGGTGTCTATATCAAGCGAATAGCTCCACATGTCAAGATCTTTGGTGTTGAAACCTACGACGCGAGTGCAATGGTCCAGTCACGTCGAGAAGGTCATCGAGTTGTGCTTGAGGATGTTGGCTTATTTGCTGATGGAGCGGCTGTCAAAACCGTTGGTGAAGAAACATTTCGGCTTTGCCAAGAAGTCGTAGACGACGTAATTCAAGTCACTACCGATGAGATATGTGCTGCGATCAAAGACGTTTTTGAGGACACAAGATCTGTAGTCGAACCTGCTGGAGCTTTATCACTCGCCGGTCTCAAGAAATACGTCGAGCAGAACCCATCTCCTGACGTCAAGCGCGGGCTCGTTGCGGTCACTTCTGGAGCAAATATGAACTTTGATAGACTACGCTTTGTTGCTGAACGTGCCGCCATTGGAGAGAAGAAAGAGGCTCTCATTAGCGTCATTATACCCGAAAAGCCAGGCGCCTTTGCAAATCTCGTTAAAGCCCTAAATCCTATGGCAGTCACAGAGTTCAGCTACCGCTACGCTGCGCCTGACGCAGCCAATGTACTAGTTGGCGTATCCCTCCAAGCAGCAACACGAGATGAGGACCTAAAAGATCTCTTTCTACGATTGCATGAGGAGGGAATGACAGCACACGACCTCAGCGACAACGAACTGGCCAAGTCACACATCCGTTATGTAGTCGGCGGACGTAGTACGTGCGCAGACGAGCGGGTGTACGCTTTTGAGTTTCCTGAACGTCAAGGAGCGCTCTACAAGTTTCTCACTACTCTCCAGCCAGGTCTCAATATTAGCCTCTTTCACTACCGAAATCATGGTGGAGACATCGCGAAGGTTCTTGCAGGAATTCAATGTCCAGCAGGAGAGGAGAAAGGCCTGGAGACTTTTCTTAAGGAAATCGGATACCCTTGGAAGGAGGAGACGGAAAATCCATGCTTCAAGATGTTCATGCAAAACTAATCGGGTTCGAGGCTGTGGCGAATTTGGATAGATCGTCGTAAAGACCAGCACGGCGCTTGAGGCGAACTAATTTTCATATAGACCAGTAAGCCAGAGCTACAAGAGAAAATCAAAATTGCAGCATCTCAGTATTAACCACGCAGCGAATATCAGAGGAAGACAGAAGTAGTGTAATATCATGACTTCATCTGGGCAAATGTGGAACTAATAATTGCCAGGGCGGAGAGAACCCTTCAAAACTCTCATTACTTAAGAACGGTCTTCATTCGTCCAGTGTCATACCTGAGTATCATGACGATCTGTAGATCTGAAAGCCTGCCCACGCCGATGCTGTGGAAGTCTCAAACTGAAGGCTTTTAGTTAACCAAACAGCCTCAACCATGCTCCTTACTGTATCGACAGCATGAGCTTGGTTTCTTAGCTCTTAGTTAGGGGTCATTAGGGGAATAATGTAGAGTGTTTGAGTCCACATAGATGCAAACCCGCAGAAGCTATCCTGATAAGGTCTGTCCTTAGAGCCCCGGGGGCGTTTTGAGACGTAGCTCCGTGACCGCCACGAGCCAGCTATCTCTTACAGTACGTCAATTACTGTAATAATGCTATGTGCCGGGGAATTGGGGGCTCATTTCAACTCAAGGCGCCGCTGCTTTAGCCCACTTCGATCGTCAAAACCGGAATAAAAAATATTAGCACCTATAATTAACATATTAAAACCCAGCTTTTTGCAATTCGCGTTCAATATTTTTGTCAAATTAAATTCTGAATTTTAATATTGTAGATAATGTAAAGGCCTTAACTACAACAGAGGCTTTGGCTGTACTTCATACAAGATGTAGTTGGCTATACAGTTTCAAAGGATATGTTGTACTGTAAACGCACCGCGCCGAGGACTATACGTAGCAGTAGATAATCTTACTATCGTTTAAATCTTATCATATCTAAATGAACGAGCCTTACTCTAATAACACAGGTAAAGCGTCGCCTCCGCGCGGAGGCCCTGGATGGAAGGTTGCAAAGCGGCCGTAGTTAGGTTGTTGCGCGCCGTCAGCGGCGCTGCTAATGGGACGCATCGATCATTACTAGCGTTTATATTTTCTTGGGCCTTGGAGACCATAAGTATATGATGCTTTGGACTGCCAAATACGCACGTGGTTCCATTGCCTCGTCATAAAAGTCGGAGGTGGTTCAATCCCTCGCCTTAGAGGTTCTACAGCTCCCCGAATAATAGACAGCATATTTGTCTTGCCAATTTCGTAGTCCGAAATAGCTTGCTGAACATCGCTCAAGAGCGACTCGAAGGTAGATTGGCGGGCCATCGTGTCGCAGAGTGTTTCTTGAGTCTGGGCTTCCGAATGTGCCTGAGAAGAGGAGGTAGTGGTGTGCCGCTCGATGACGTACACTCGCAGGAACGTTGGGCGTCCCCTCCGCACCGCCGCTTCCCCGCACCCTCCGCACCACCAAATTTGTATGAGAATTCGGGATCAGCCCAGCACAAAAACTTGGTGGTTGCTTTTTCAGCTGAAATTTGTTCATTTTGATGATTTAATCATTTGATTTCCTAATCTGGTAATTTTGAAGCCGTTAACGTGGTGATGAGATTGAAATGGTCCGAAATATCGCTCCTGTTTAACGTGCTATCGTCGCCACGCTTTTGGATTATAACGATCTCCCACAACGTGATATTGCCCGAATTGCTCATACAACTATTCGAACAATAAAAAGGATCAAAAGGAATATCAAACTATATGGCAGCCCTTTGAATCCAATCCATCATCACGGTCCTCCGCGAATTCTGACACCTGCTATTATTGAGGTTCTGGAGGAGCATTTTCTCACGAAATCTGGCATGTATATCGACGAAATGGCTGAATGGATCTGGCAGCAGTTTGATGTGCTCGTGGATCCCTCGCTGGTGGCGAAAAGGTTGTATCAGAACGGCTGGACGAGGAAAAAGATTAGCATTCGTTCTCGAAATGATAAATTCAATAACTAACAAACTGTTTGGAATATCACCGAATAATAAAGAAGCGTTCTACTGAATTTCGTGATAGTCATATGGCCATAATGACATAATATTCAGCTGAATAGTTGGTATACGTCGATGAGAATGGAACGGATCGATATATTGGATTTCGCCCTTATGATCGAATACCAAAAGGATCGAAAGCAATTCAACGTTATTTCCTCGAACGTGAACGACGTTACAATATCCTGCCGGCGTATATAATTGATGGAATTCTGGATTACTAAATTTACGAAAATTCAATAACAATTCAAACATTCGTATATTGGCTAGAGGAATCGCTATTACCAAAGTATTTTCTATTTGATTCTGATAATCCGTTATCAAATTCAGTATTGATAATGAATAACGCGTCGATACATCATAACGAGAAAATAATTGATTTGATTATAAAATAATTCGAAATGAAATTAATATATTTATTTTCATATTCTTCTGATCTAAATCCGATCAAAAAATTCTTTTCTAAATTCAAAGATTTTATTAAAAGGCATTATGAGTTATATTCAGATTCGGAAGATTTCGATTTTATTGAATATTTAATTTGATATATCGAAGAGATTGAAAAGGATAAAAAATAAACACGAGAATATTTTCATAATTTATATATTTCTATTTTTGATTAATTAAATTCGTAATTTTATAAATCAGATATTTTCGATTTATCTAAAATATTATAAAAAATATTATAAAAAATTATATAAAAAATATTATAAAAAAATGAATATATGATAAAATTATATAATTAACGTTTGAAATATATCGAATTTATTGATAAATATCAATTTTATTAATAAATTATTAGAAGAAAAATGGCGGAATAATATATTATACATTTACGTTAAAATTTATGAATTGATCTAATCAGATTATATAATAAACACGTATCATACACCGAATTATATCATCAAATATTAAATTTACTAATAAATTATTAGGACAAAAATATCAATTCTATAAAATTTTACGCGTATATTGCGAATTCGAACATCTAAACTGATTTCATCCATTTTGAACATTTTACCTTCCTCCACCATCTCCTCCACCACCTTCTCCATCACAATCTTATCCTTTTAATTATTGAATCAGTTATTTATTTAACTAATTGATAAATTATTTATTTATCTGATTAATCAAATTATTAATTAATTCATTTCTGATTCCATTTTTTGATATCTCGAAAGATTGTCATAATAATATCTTTCGCAACACCTTCTTCAATCAATAATTTGACTCTTTTATCATTTCGCCGTAAAGATTTGAACCCTTCAAGATCATATTTATACTGATCAAATATCTCCATCGTCTTATCAAATTCAATTTTTATCGATTCCCGTTTATTTCATTATTTATATCATTCCAAATACGCCGATACGCCTTCATCCACTACTAATTCAGATATTAATAATAATGATGAATCAGAAATTCTTCTTCATAATCTCTCATTCGATGTATTTATTTCGGTAGATGTATTTGATCTGATATTCCATTCGTCAGCTATTTTTTAATAAAAATTGAATATATTTATAGGAATAACATTCGCGGAATTAGGAATTGATACCGAATTTGTTCTATATTTTTGATCATTTCATTCAATAAATAATTCAAATAATTCAAATGATGGTTATTCTAAATTAATTAAACCATTTATTATCAAATTATTCTAAATTCTTAAATCAATTATAAGAAATCGGGTATATTTTTGAATTTTTTGATTAATCCAATACCAGATCGAATTTTGATCACAATCATCTGAATATTTCCACTTTTCAGTGATCTTATAAACGAAATTACCAGTTATTCTAATCTACTAAATTATCTGAAGAAGATTCTCCTTCATTATTTCAATAATAGATATCTAATATTCAATTAATTAATTTTGTAACAGATTGAATAATATAAATATCTTATTGGATTACGTTTATCTACCATTTTGGACGAAGTCTTATTATCTACCAGTTCAATAATAAGAGATATTATAAACTCCTATTCATTTTATTCGATCCAATATTGAACTAATTTCTGATCAATTTTGGCCCACGATTCCGATTCTGATAAATTAATAAATAAATAGACTATTTGATTTCGAATTTTTGATGATTTTGAAACTGATTTGATTTCGATTTTAATACTATCAAATTGGCTATTTGATAGCCTATTAAATCTTATATTATTAAAATTGTTACGGAAATGAGAATTCTAATATTGACCGAATGAATTTATAATATTATTCTCCAAATTTGCGTATTATTTTTTTATTTTTGTGTTTGAATTATCAGATTAAATTAAAATAAAACGGCTTCAATTCTTTTTTAATTATTACCGATTCGACTGAATTGATTATCAGTTTAATCGAATGAATTATCTCCTCATTATCATAAACAGATATCACACTAATATTCCGTGATGGAATTCCAAATGAAAAATCCATTAAAAAAGCAGATAATAATTGATTAAAAAATGGATTCATATTAATTTAAAATAATTTGGACTGCGAACCAACAGAAGGAGATATTTGTATTTCTGTAATCTGTTCATTAATTATTACAAATGGAATCTCATCCACTGTTATAGCTATTTCAGCCCGTTTGGCAGCTCTGATTTCAACTGTTAAAGGAGATAATTCAGTCCAAAATAGAACTGATTTTTTATTCGAATTGATTGAACCAGATACAGTGGAATGACGTTTTCGAGCCATTTCGACCTCACCACCACGCTAACGGCTTCAAAATTACCGAATTAGGAAGTCAAACGAACAAATGCACAAATTTCAGCTAAAAAGGCAACCACCAAACTTTTGTGCTGGGCTGATCCCGAATTCTCATACAAATTTGGTGGTGCGGAGGGTGCGGGGAAGCGGCGGTGCGGAGGGGACGCCCAACGTTCCTGCGAGTGTATTAGGCGGCTCAAGTGTCAATGTAGTGGTGGCCCGTGTCAATTTCGCCTCGGAATCAGTCACACGGACAGACTGAGTTCCATTGCTCTGCAGACACTTTCACGCCGCGTATTATTTCTCTACTCAGGAGATTCAATGCTCTCTGAGACTATAGGCAGATGACTGAAGGTCAGGAGATGACTCCATTTGTGATGCGAGAGCAGTTTCTTTCATCTTTTCGTCGTCGACAAAGTACAAAAGTTTAAAAAATCGACAAAAATTAATTTTGATAATTTTGTAGAACACATGGTAACCTTCTTGGGAAAGCTCAACAGGAACTCAGAAGTCCCCTTTCATTATGTTTTCATCACCGCATCAGTCTTTTTCTATTGAGTCCTACCTTCATGATACCTCTCATCTCGAGCGAACTAGTCTGCGCCAATTCCGAGTGCCACCGGTGCACCTTACATGATGGTCGCCATACAGTTGCTAGGCTTGCCGCTGAACACCACCATTTGGCTGGCTCGAATACGTGGCTGTTTTTGGGAACTGATCACTACGCGCGTTCCAACAAGGCACACAAGGCGGCATCTAGGCTTAATCGCCCAAACACTTCTTGATTGCATTTCAAGAGCAAAAGCAACTATGCGCGATTTCTGTATGTGATCGACACTGTCAGCCTAGCCATCACGCAATCCGGTCTTCCACAGTAGAATTGTACGAGACATAAGTTCGCGAGACCATTGACAAGGTTAGCACGAGAGCTGCTTCTTTTCATTCCCCAACTCTATTATAAACAATGCATCTACTAAAAATCACAGTGGCTCTCATCCTTATCGATACCGGCCTTGCGCAAGGCTGGCTAGTCGACCAATATGTTCCCTCTTGCGCCTGTCGTGTACTCAAAGCGATAATCAACAACACAGACGACCCGCTAGCGAAGCAATGGCTACAAAATTTAACCATCACACCAAATGATCAAATTCTCTGTGATCGCTGGGAAGTTCCCACAAGCGATCATGCCATGACTCTAGTAGACGCTTGGGGTACTCCTACACTCAATTTCACCGAATCTGTGGGTGTCAGAACTCGAGACGTCTATTTTTTCTGCGGCCCAAAAAATATTAGACAAGTCTGTTAGCCCACGATTACTACTGTGGCATGATTCTCTAACCATTATCGGCTTGTGTAGAATTTTTCCTTTGCTCAACTTAGTAGCGGAATGGCAGGCTTGCTGTTCCCTTGGTTGGCGCTACTTATCTTGCTCGGTAGGCAAACCGGTGCCCGTCATGGCGATATTCTTAGTGTCCTTGTGTCCGTCGGTAGCCCCGCCTGGATCTGTGCATCCATCTTCCTGGGAGTCCTCTATAGGACCGCTATCCGTAAACGCATGTACCTCAGGTATCCGAGAACACAGAGGGCCGGCCCCTTAGAGGGTTCCAGTGCGGCAGAGGCCATTCTTGAAACACTCATACAGGACACTGCGCCACTATATGTGAAGTCTGGAACCCTCCGGAAACTAATCGTTATGCCAGAGAGTCTCAAACGGCGTATTGACGCTGCGAATACTGCTCTGGCCAGCAGAGCAAGGCTTGATATAGTATTCGTATTCTCCCTTGCGGCCGCGATAGCGATGTGGATCTTCGCGATCATCGGAAACTTTGCAAGCCTGCTTGACCCATTTGGATCGCCAGACAGCGTGGAGTGGCAGATAGGCAATGGCATCATATGGCTGTGGGTAGTGAGTATGCCTCGTACTTCATCTATGGAGCTCGACTGAGACTCGCAGTTTGCAGCAGCATACGGATCAACTGCTACTAGACCTTCCCACACTTCTGGGATCATGGCCAGCATTATATCCTCCGCTGGTGAAGCCGAAGGCACTGATACATTTACATTCATCGCTGATAGCCACGGGGTAACGATAGGCCACGAACAAAGAGATCATACCCCAACTGGACCTTCTATAATCGATACAGAGCTTTACAGAGATTCACAGATGCCCACGTGGTCGATCTTCGGGGTCGAAGTACGGGAGGGCGGAGCTGTCAACTATGGCCATGGCTTTTTCACTGCATCGTGCGTATCCCGTATGATTATGAACGACTTTCAAGCTATGGTTCCCTACTCGGTCAACGGCCCAACCCATGCAGACTGCTCAGACGCAAGAGAACTAGCAAATCGGAGTAATCAGGCCCTATCGCGCCAATCAGTAGGGAAATCTGGATGTGTGGATAATGACTATACAATAGAGCTCGAAAGCCTGAACTCGAGCCAAAGCATTAGCTCTCAGAGCGAAACGTCCAAGTCCGCGTCGACCCGAGAAGAGAGTCCAAATGAAACACCGAGTTCCTCTGTAGGAATCAGTGCTGTAGACTTCGATTTTATGGCTTGGACGCCGGATAGGAACGACTATATTTGCTTTGGTCTCGGGCACGCTTTTGGAGTCACACTACAGGGCGCAACAATCATCCCTGCTTTCTACGCAATGTATTTCTCGCCTCCTGAAGTACGTTGAATAGCGCCTATCTAGAACTGAGACTGATACTTGATAGGGACTTGGTTGCATTTCTGGCGGAATTCTCATATACGGAGTCGCCTCGATAATCTCGTGGTTTCTTTCGACGTGCAGCGCTATGGCCGCTCTTGAAGCTCGAATGCTCTTTCAACGTCACCACTGTGGGAAAAATCCGATTAAGACATGCTGTGCCGTACATCGCTCTATGTTTTACGGCCTGTGCTTTGGTGCCGTAGCTTTACGCGTTGCTGGAAAGTTCATTGCTGTAGTCAACGCTCTTTGGATCTTAGCCTGGAGTCTGATGACCTACACGAACGTCATGCGGCAGGCGTGGTGCACGACGGTATGTCTGGGTTTAGGCAATGATGGTTGGATGCCTCTGTGGAACTTCGGCCCGGACAGACATGTCGGCAAGAGGATCGTAGAGCTATGGTGTCTTTCGGCTAGCGCCGGGGTCGTGTATTGCGCATGCATCATCATCTTCTTGCTGACCGTCGACAACTTGAGAAAAAGAACTCGGTATCTGTTTGCGATACTGATGCTTGTTCTCTTCTTTTCAGTTGCTGCGCCATTGGTCCATGCGGGAATAAGAGAAGTCCATGAACTGGCTTGACGTATCAGAGCACCACGAGCGTTTCGGTTGCATTTCGATTTAATTCTTGCAAGACATTCACTCACTTTTGTAGAATCTCAATCTTCCGGTGCGGGTAGCGATATGTTCGTTCATGTGAAATGTGACATACTTCAATTGAGAAACTGTTATCTAAGATCTTTGCATTCCTATACAGTTGAAGGAACGACTTGCCTCTTTGAGCTATGAGTCTACCTAATTGAGCGAACACATCTCTTTCAGGAGAAACCAGGTGAGAGAACTGGTACGTACACTTACCTGATGAGGGTCGAAAATGCGCGAAACGAGAACAGGTTTCTTCAAATGGCAAAAACGGACCAAAATTCCCTAGCACAAAATTCACTCCAATAACTCTATATGCTGGGGAATCCGGTGCCAATTTTGGCTCAGTTGGCCGCCGCTTTTGTTTCTCCAGTCCACCAAAACCAGAATGGGAGCAGCAGCGCCTAATTTTAGCGCAGATTAATTTGGCTTTTGACAATTCCTATTTATCGTTTTTGCTAAATCAGAAAAAAGCATCTATATTTTCTTTTCTCAAAAACTATATCAATGTATTGTTTCCTTACTCGATTCTGGTCCATTGCTTGAGTGCACGGGTGTGGTCTGCATATTATGGCCACACATACAACCTCTTATATCTACCACTGCCCTGTATACTATGCACAAAAACGTGATCAACTCGCGGCAAAAGGACCAGAGCTGAGAAGATGGGCTGTCAACACCAAAGACAATTACTGGCACACCTTTAAACAATAAAGAGTGTGTATGTCATAGTTAATCAGTATTATACACCAATTCTTAACAATTCTGACTAAATAGCTGAATGTATTGAAATATCCGTATCAGCCAGAATATTATTCTAGTAGTAATTTATATATATTGTTTTTGCGTTGTGGCCGACCGTCGTGGCAGTGCAACACTGCCACTCCAGAGCGGCTTTATTCCAAAATCTCCTCGCTTTCCAAATAATTAGATTCAAAGATATTCGATCACCTTATCATGACACTATAATGAAGCTACAAAAGTTCAGTTATATGAGAACCCACAAACTGTCCTTTCATCGGCTGCAAACTGCCTTGATTGTGCCAAATGCTCTTTAGCGTTCGAAGGTATTATACTTTGCTATTTATTGACCGCGGCTTTTTTTGCTGCTGGAAAGTACGTGGCTAATTTCTGCGGTCTATCCACAGTAGTGCGACTGAATATAAGGATGCCGGATGCCTCCGAAACCATGCAAGCCCTATGCGATGTCTGCAAATCGATATCACTGCAGGAAATGCGTAGTGAAGATGCGCAAGAAATGCAGATGCAGCTCCACCAACCTAGCTATCTGGCTCTGAAGCGATCTGTGGGTAGAGGTTGCAAGCTCTGTAGCCTCATCTGGAACGCTCTAGCTCGGGATGACAGCTTAGGAGATCCCGGAAGTTTAGCCCTCGCTCACGTCTCCGAGCAGTATCCTGGCAAGGCTATATATCTAGACGCTGCTGGCGATGGTCCTGATCGCTGGCTGGATCGTATACGTCTCGTCTCTGATTGGGAGATACCTGAGGTTTCTGACGCAGAATATGATCTTGGTATTGTCGATCCAACAATGCACCCTGATCATCAAGTCTCATTGTCCGGCGTGCTCGATATTTTTGCGTGTCCGGGTAGGCAGTACTCCTTTAAGAAAGACCTTCAACTCGGCATGACTTCTCACAGCTACGATCAGACGATCCTGCGGCATTGTATGGAGATGTGCGTGGAAGACCACTCCCCAGCTCTCCTGGAGACTCTGAGGAAGACTTTGTCTTGGCTCAAGATTGGGTGGACGAGTGCTTGCACAATCATTCTTGTTGCCCCAAAAATCTCTCTGTCGGACTGCCAACAAGAATTCTCGATGTCGCAGACAGATGGCACGAACCCTTTTTAGTAGAAGCAACAAAAGATATGGTAGGCTGTTATGCCACGTTGAGCCATTGTTGGGGTAACAGCATCCCTCTCGTCACTACATCTAAGAACCTAGAATCTCATAAGATATCTGTACCGCTATCCTCCATGCCGGCAACATTCTGTCATGCAGTGCTCATTGCTAGAAGGCTTGGAATCCAATACCTTTGGATTGACTCTTTGTGTATCTTGCAAGATTCCGTGGCGGATTGGAATAAGGAGTCAATTACCATGGGAGATGTCTATGGACGAAGCTTTCTGACTATAGCTGCCACAGGGGCTGGCAACTCTCAAGCTGGCTGCTTTATTACAAGACCAGAACAACCTTCTTCGTGCCAGATAAAGTATAAAGCCTCAGACAATGGCATTTGGGGAACAATATTCGTTCGCGATACAGCATTCGAGATGGAGCTTATACGAGATTCTCCCCTCAATCATCGTGGCTGGGTGTTCCAAGAAAGGGTTTTATCACCGCGAATCTTAAGCTATGGTATCCAGCAAATATACTGGGAGTGCACAGAACGTCTTGCACGTCAAGATGGCAAGTACCCAGTCATATATGAAGATCGTCCTGCTGCATTATGGTACAGTAAGAACAGCATGGGCTTACAAGCTCCCGTCGAACCGCTTTTCTTGCAGTTGAAGCCATCAACATGGAATGAGTCAAAAACGGAATTAGTGTGGAGGATGCGTCAGTGGTATAGATCAGTAGAGGAATACAGTCAACGAGATCTGACAATAAGCTCTGACAAATTACCGGCAATTGCTGGCATCGCTAAGGAATACCAGAAATTCACGAAATATTCATATGTTGCAGGACTTTGGGAAGAGGATATTTTAATAGGTCTGCTATGGTTTAGAAGAAAGCCTTCGCAAACTTCCTCGATTTCAAATAAGATGCCATCCTGGTCTTGGGCAAGATCTGATGGTGAAGTCCGCTTTTGGGCCAATGAGAACCTCTTGCGCATCCTCGACGACTCTTGTGAGTTTTTGGACGTCAAATACCATCCTGGGTGTTTACCAGATAACTTTGGCCAGGTGGCTTATGCATCTATCACGCTTAGCGGACGCATGATACCCATACATTTCAAGACGGAACACTCATACTTTGGTGACCGCCCTGTAGCCTACGCCGCAGATGGCACATCTGTCGGTAATATCTTCTTCGACACCGATTCTCAAACTGAAAGAGATAATTTATTTTGTATTCTGGTGAGTGGGGCTGTAGATAAGGCTTGTGGATTACTGTTGCAGCCGATAGCACAGCAAGGAAGTGCGTATAGACGGGTTGGGTACATAATGGTGAATACGACACATCAGGCAGACGCGCCTTCACTAGAGGGGAGATTGCCATTCTGGATGACAAAGCCACAACTGCTTCATCTTGAATAGTATGCACGTACTTCTTGATAACATCGCTACATAGCTGTACACATGTTAGGAAAATAAGAAGAATTTGCTTAATTGATACTGATGCTAGAGAGGAGAAATTCAGTGTATTTCACCGCTCCCAAAGGACTGGTATAATTGGCGTTATTGCTGCATGTAGACTTGCTATTTAGTAAAAAAAAGAAATAACGACAAATATAGGAGTGACGTCTGTGTGACTAATAATCTTTATTGTTTTCAGGAATCAGCTATCCATAAAGAAGATATCCAAAATATTCTCTGGTTTGATGTCTCGATGGACGACGTCTGCCGCGATTTAGTCATGGTAAATCATTATGAAGTCCCCGAGTCGCTTACTGGCTATATGCATGCGCATGAATGTCGTAGCAACGTCAACCCAAAGTGACGCAATAGCATCAGGATCCATCTGTCTTCCAAGAGGTGACGCCAAAAATTGGCGCAGATTGCCATGCTGGGCCTTCTGAAATACTAAGACCGGCCAAATGATATCCTTATCGGAGACATCCCAACACACGCCCTCAAGACTCAACACATAAGGGTTTTCGCGGACGTTCGGATGCTTTAGGACCTACACTTCCCTTATCAGAGCCTTGTAAACTTCCTCGCAAGCTGCATCATCATCTTTGGCATCAAAATGACGGAACTGGCGAAACGCAAAGCTCAAGGTCACCAATGCTTGAGACCGGCGAATTCTAGCTTGCCCGCCTTCGCCTAAGTCATCCAAAGCTGGCTGCCATGTAATTGGAATGAGGTCAACGTCTAATTGTTGACAAACACCGAGAAAATATAAGAAGATTCGCATGCGGGTCGGCGCTAATGTCCTTAGTATCCTCAAGAAAGCCATGGCTACTCCAGCTAGCGCAGAATGAGCGCGTTGCCCTAATACTCAAGATGGGAGACTCCTCGGATCGTCGCGTAGAAGAATTATAGGCCATTTCCCTTGTAGGCAAATGACCATAGACCTGGTTGGACACTATCGTACTCGAGGCCCATTTCCAAGGTTGGATGAACTTCAGCTAAAGCGACTATAACGGTGATAAGCCTTAGACGGAGATTCTTCATGCTGAACAGACACACTTAGCTACTGAACTATTTTGTTAACAACCAATTCTCACGCGTAAAGAATGTGTAACAACAATGACGGCGTATTTGATGAAAGTCTTGTGAGGCAGGCAGCATAGGAAGATTTAGACTTGATGACTGGTATTACAAGTATGTACATCTCGCTAATCGGTGCATGAGAGCCCGGTCAGGGGTTCCCCCCGAGTCAGATTCTGGACAGGACGCACGAACTCTAGAGACTGATATAGATGATTCGGTTTGCGGGGTTAAACTTGGCCGAAATTCCCAAATACGGACATATAGGTGCAGTTCAAAAGTATTCGTCTAAGCCACCCGATATGGTAAGATGCGTGGCGCATCCCTATTGTGCCAATTAGCTGGAGGCTCGACCTAAAGAATGTCTTTTGGTCTAAATTTTCGTCAGAATACGTATCGATTGGTTGAAACTTTAACGGGTTCAGATTGTGTGAATTGATAGGGGGGAAAGTAAGTTTGGCGCTAGTGATGATACTTTTAAACCGCACCTCCGTACACACACCATGCCCTTTTCCACACCATCAACACTAGCACGAACCCCTCAACGGTGGCGTGCACAGCCTATCTTTTAATACCCCAACCTGCCAATCTTTCAAGAATTGCTTGCAGCTTCTCATTTTCACACTGTAAATTTTTGCACCTTTCCTTCGTTAAGACCTTGACATTCTGTGGCCATGCCGAAAGTTTCAGATATTGTGTATTACTCCTTTCATGTCAACGAGCTTCGTGCAATAATACAATGGTAAGAGGTAACATCAAAATGGGTTCTATGCGCTTACGCGAATTTCAGGAAGGTCTGGCACAATCCGGTGCACGAGCGAGAACCCGAAAAGGAGACACCCGCCTTGCAGCGATGTTTTAAGCTCCTCGACTTGACAAGTCGAAGCTTCAGCGCCGTCATTCAGGAACTTCATCCCGAGCTTCTTGTACCAGTCTGTCTCTTCTACTTGACCTTGCGCGGGCTGGACACAATCGAGGATGATATGACCCTCAAACTAGACGAGAAAGATCCATTGCTACGAAATTTTCATAACATCCTGGAAAAGGATGGGTGGTCATATGATGGCAGTGGTCCTGACGAGGAAGATCGCGAGTTGCTCGTGGAGTTTGATCGTGTCATTACGGAATTCAAGAAGATCAAAGAGCCTTACAAGGTGATCATCAAAGACATTGCGGATCGGATGGGCAACGGAATGGCTGACTTCGCAAATAATGCCGAACATAATGCCAATGGGGTGAACACGATCAAGGACTACGAGTTGTACTGTCATTATGTTGCCGGCTTGGTTGGCGAAGGCCTTACTCGATTGTTTGTCGAGAGCGGATTGGCGAATCCTGCATTACTAGAACGACCGGACTTGTCGGAAGCCATGGGTCAATTCTTGCAAAACACAAACATCATCAGAGACATTCGCGAAGACTTTGACGAGAAGAGAAAATTCTATCCCAGGGAAGTGTGGTCGAAACATGTTGATAAATTTGAAGATCTTTTCAAGCCTGAGAACAAGGACGCCGCACTCAATTGCAGTTCCGAGATGGTGCTGCTAGCATTACGAAAAGCTCCTGACTGTCTCTTCTACCTTGCAGGTATTCGCGATCAGAGTGTCTTCAACTTCGCTGCGATTCCCCAAACCATGGCCATCGCAACGCTGGAATTATGCTTCCGAAACCCGGACATGTTCAAAAGAAACGTCAAGATCACTCGCGGTCAGTCGTGCCAATTAATGACCGAATCAACGCAGAATCTGCGAATGGTGTGCGAGATTTTCAGGAGATATGCGCGACGGATCCACAAGAGAAACACTCCGAAAGATCCAAATTTCCTGCACATTAGTATCGCATGTGGACAGGTCGTGTTTACCCATCCTTGAACAGAGAAGAATTCAGGCTCACTGTGTGCAGATTGAAAAGTTCATCGAAAGCATTTTCCCATCTCAACATCCCAAGGCGATCGTAGCTGGTCAAGCAGCGTCAGGAAAGACGCCCGAGCAGATTGAGAAAGACAAGGCAGACTGGCAGGAAGCCAAATGGGATGTCATCTACATGGCCCTCGCTGTCTTTAGCACTTTGGCTTTGATATCCGCACTTATGGTATGCGAACAGTCTTGACATAACTCGTCCAGTGGCATGACAAACTTACTGACATGGTGGCAGCTCGGCATCGCCTACATGATGGGCGCACGCTTTGACATCGCCCTAGATCAACTGAAGAATGGTAAGTTTAGACCGCCGGCGGAAATGGATGAGAGGCAGAAGATCATCAAGGCATACAGCAGCCATGAGGAGCTGTAAGAATATTATATTGTATAATTAGCATCTGTACTATTCCTTTTCTTTGAAATCTTTTTCTAATGTTAGTCAATTTTCTTCATTCATATTTGCATTGACATGTGATGCAATGCTTGGGTACAGCACTTATGTCAAATTGCAACTAAGCCTTTTGATGGCTATTGTTGTGCCTAAAGGGTGCTGAGAGCAATGCTACATTTACTCGGTGATGAGGCTGCAGCAAGTTTGATCGGTTTCTCTGAGTTTGATCAAATGGACTGCGGTAGTGTATACACATCAGTTCACATGTATCGATGAGTAGATAGTTAGGAAGGTAATTAGCTTGGTTGTTTTTGCTTTGTGCTACCTTGAGAAGTGGATAGTAACGTAAAACTGCATTGCAATGTAAAATGTTTAGTTATCATGGAATGGAATGCATTACATCTCAATGAGTATAAGCAATGAGAATAATCAATGCGAATAATTGAGAAGATTTAGGTTCCATCTTGCCGATCGAAAGCAACCTAAAGCATCACGTCAGTACGTACCCGCTGGGGACCCTCAGAAGCAAAGCTGGCACAGCCCGACCAACGTGAACAAAAGTTGAAAGCAACCACCAACACACACACACGGCAACCTCACTCGTCTAACACTTCCTATAGGAATCAGCCCAGCGCGAGTTCCTATTTCTTTGCGCCATTTTCCCTCTTACCTTCTCCCCTTTCCTCCATCCTTCCATCCCCTACCAAAATCCTCGACTCTCAATTGACAGATAACATCATTGCTTAACTCGACCATGTCTGTTGAAGCCGCCACAGAAAGCATGGCTACTTTATCCCTGCCAAAGTCACCTGTTCCACTTGATACCATTCCCATCTCTCCTGATGGAGGCAATGGCACCACGGATGCGTCTGAAAAATTACCCGATGAACAAATCGTGACCGTGTTCCATGACCCCGAGCACTTCAACGTCAAGCATCCTTTGGCCAACCGGTGGACTTTGTGGTTCACCAAGCCTCCTAGTGGCAAGGTATGTACACATCGTCACTACGGCGAACTTCACCTTACCGCAAAATTACTCACACGTTCCTACAGGGCGATAACTGGAACGAGCTACTCAAAGAAGTCATTAGCTTCGACTCGGTCGAAGACTTTTGGGGCATCTACGTAAATACCCGACCAACTCCCCCCAATTCCTCCCAAACCCCTCTAACCCAAGCATCCAGAACAACATCACGCCCACCTCCCAACTCGCCCTCAAATCGGACTACCACCTCTTCAAAACCGGCGTGCGCCCCGAGTGGGAAGACCCGCAGAACAAGCACGGCGGCAAATGGGCATACCAGTTCAAGGAGAAGAAATCCATCGACATCGACCACGCCTGGCTCGACGTGATGCTCGGCGCCATCGGCGAGACGCTCGAGGACGAGGACGACGGCGAGGTCATGGGCGTCGTGGTTAACGTGCGCAAGGGCTTCTACCGCATCGGCCTGTGGACGCGCACCGTGGGGAAGGCGGTGCCGGGTGGAGGCGACGGCAATCATGCGGGTGGCAAGGGCCGGAGCACGGAGGAGGGCAAGGGCGTGTTGTTGAAGATTGGACGGAATTTCAAGAAGACGTTGCAGCTGAAGGAGAGCGAGCAGGTGGAGTTTTCGGGGCATACGGATAGTGCGCATGCTGGGAGCACGAGGGCGAAGGCGAAGTTTGTGGTGTAGAGGGGGTGGGTGAGAAGGTGGTGAATTGGTGATGACTAGGGGAAAGAAAAAGGGAGTGAACAAACTGGGTGGTGAGGCTTTGGCTGGGAGGTTGCTATGACAAGATACCATTTGGCGTTTTACCAAGACAGCAGACGTATCAGGGGATGGAGGTAGAGCATGTGGCCCTCCATGAGTCTGCTGGTGCTTTTATGATATTTGCGTGCATGCATTGCTGGGCGCCGATTGATAGGAGGAGACTTTTAATGACCGTATGATAATCGGAGAATTTGCTACCAGTCAACCAGATAGAATATTTTCTCCGTGGGGATTGTGCAATATTCTGTGTCGCTTCTAGTCACAATGGTGTGTGACGCTGAATGCTATTCAAAATTTGTACTGGGATGAGCGTGATGCAGGCGTACATTGTGACGTCGGTTTGTCCAAGCCACGGATAGCTGCGTGTCATCCTTGAGTACCTGACCTTATATTTCCGCAGCACAAGGGTCTCAAGCCGTTTGCCTTGTAATTATTTCTTTGCGCCGTCTGAACCACTACCTAGAACCTATAAGCTCTCTGGATTCTCTTTCCCTTGGAATACGGCAATGGTTGTCGACACCATTTACTACGATGCACTCGGAGTGCAGCCTACCGCGTCCGAACTCGATATCAAGAAAGCATACAGGAAGCTTGCCATCAAACTACACCCCGGTAGAATACGCTCTAGCTAAAGCGAGAGAGGAAGTGCTGATTATGATTCGCAGACAAGAATCCTGGCGACTTGACAGCCCATGAGAAATTCCAAGAAGTATGCTTCCTTACTGCTCCGACACCATAGACCAGCGCACGAACTAATCATTACGCGCTTCACAGATAGGAGAGGCATATCAAGTCTTAAGCGACAAGCAGCTAAGAGCTCAATACGATAAATATGGCAAAGAACAAGCTATGCCAAGTAGCGGCTTTGGTAAACTTCGAATTCGCTTTACTTTCCCAACTCGATCGCTGATTTTTGAATAGAGGATCCCTCGGAGTTCTTCACTATGATATTTGGCGGCGACGCTTTTACCGACTGGTAATAATCTCTAGCGAGCATGAATACCCCAATACTAACCAAACCACAGGATAGGCGAGATTTCGCTCATGAAGGACCTCACCAAGACCATGGACATTACAACAAAAGAAATGGACGAACAAACCGCCGCCGAAGTCGCTGTCGGTGCAGAGGCAACCGCCGCCAAAACGACCGCCGAGTCTACTACGGCCACTTCAAGCTCTCGGGATACTCCTCCTACCCAATCCGCAAACGCACCCACTGATAATTCCACACTCAGTCCGAGCAATCTTTCTACCGCTGACACCGCTGCTGATCCCTCTATACGCTCCAAATCCAATCCTTCCTCTGGCACCTCAACACCCCGATCACGTAGTCAGATCCCAATACGGCCTGCGATAATGGACAAATCCGAAGAAGAGGCCCAATTGGACGCTGCCGGTGTGACAGAACAAGAGAAGGAACTCCGCGCCAAGGAAAAGAAAAAGGGCGGATTAACCAAGGAGCAACGCGAGGAGCTCGCCGCCTACGAGCACGAACGACGCCGGGTACGAGACGAACGGGTCGACACCCTATCCAAGAAACTCATCGACCGGCTTTCCGCATGGACCGAGACGGAAAAGGGCAAAGACGTGACGCAAGCATTCGAAAGCCAGATGCGGCACCGCATGGAGGAGCTCAAGATGGAGTCGTTCGGGCTCGAGATCCTGCACGCCATCGGCGCCACGTACCTCGCCAAAGCCTCCGCCTTCCTCAAGTCGCAAAAGTTCCTCGGCATCGGCGGCTTCTGGAGCCGGCTGAAGGACAAGGGCAACCTGGCCAAGGAGACGTGGGGCACGATCAGCACGGCCATCGATGCGCAGGTGACGATCGAGGAGATGACGAAGATGGAGCGCGAGGGCGGCGAGGCATGGACCGATGAGAAGAAGGCCGAGTATGAGAAGCGCGTGACGGGGAAGATCCTGGCGGCTGCGTGGAGGGGAAGCAAGTTTGAGATTCAGGGTGTGTTGAGGGACGTGTGTGATCGGGTGTTGGGGGATAAGAAGGTGTCGCTGGAGAAGAGGGTAGAGAGGGCGCATGGGTTGGTGATAATCGGGGAGATGTTTTCAAAGGTGAGGCAGAAATGTCTTCAAGACTGACGTTGATTGGGGATGGTGAAGCTGACATTGTGGTATTGTAGGCTGCGCGAGATCCCCAAGAAGAAGGCGATTATATGGCCTTCGAGCAACTGATGGCTGAAGCTGCCATGAAGAAAGAAAAGGGCAGTGATAAGAAAAGCCGAAAAGGCAGGAAAGAGGACAAGAAGGAAGACTCCCCGTTACATCATGACCACCATCAACAACAAAGCGAGAGAGTAGCGGAGGGAACGAAAACTTGATATGGCTTGTTATATGTTTTCGATTACGGTGAGTGAAATCCCAGAGATATTCTCCTAGAACGTTCGGACTTTTACTACGCTCCGGTTCTCGTCTTGTCTTGTGTAGAGAAATTGGTGTATGAGCGATCGCGATATATGGAATGGGCAAGCATCCGGCCGGGCTTGGACTACTGCATTTGATGGTTTCATAGAGACTCAACTTTCGAACTTATTGCTAGAGAAACACAGCTCGCAACTCCTCCCTACTCTACTTTGATGCCACTACAGAGACGAGAGATTTGCAACAATGCGCTTGGTGCCTCGTCAAAACGAAGGTAGGCAACACACTGAACCCAGTGGTTCAAAGGGTATATATTGTGTTTCTAAAGCTCAGCTAAGGATCTTCTTAACACATCAATCTCAACTCATCCACAGTTGGACTCTTGCATATCCATCCCTTCAATCCTTCATCCTGCCTCACCCAAATCCTTCTCCAGGTTTTTTGCCCCTCTACAACCTACAAACCCCCTCTCTCCTCCCTTCCCGCCCTAATCACCCCGCCCAAAACCGCCAACATCGCGCCAGCCTCATCCCCCTTTGCTCCAAAGACTCTGTGCCCCCTAAATTCATGCACCCCGACCCCGCCTTTCTTCCTCTCTCTCATCCACAAACCCACAACTGACGCCAGCGCTCCAACGCTAACCGCGATCAGCGGCCGTATCACCCGCGAAAACAGTAGCGACTGATGCGCGTGCGATACCCCAGCATGGTGAGCAGGAAGTATCTGTGCGGGCGGAAGCAGGAGGCGGAGAAACGGAAGGGGCGCCGTGAGCGCTGCAACGAGGGTTGTGGTAGTTTTGGCGACGAGCATGGTCGAGGACGAGGAGCAGGGAGAAGTGGAGGAAGACCAAGGGAGGGTTGCGCGGTGGTCCGGCAAAGCGTCGACATCTCCGTCGCCGGTGGGGTCAGTGTCGTCGCCGAAGACGCGCTGGAGCATGCGTCTGGTGTAAGCGGCGAGGTTGGGGTGTTTCTTCTGCAGAGTGTCGCGGAGCCAGTGTTGTGGGGGCTGCGGACACAGCGCGAGGGCGAGATAGCCTGTGGCGAGGCAGTCGAGGGTCGTTGGGTGGGTGGAGGTGAGGAGGAAGGGTTTGGTGTCTAAAAGGGCGGAGGGTGGGTCGAAGAAGGACGACATGAGGGTGTCGAGTTTGAAGCGGCCAGCGTATTTGGGTTGGTTGAGCAGGCTGCGGATGGTCTCCTTGCGAGGGAGGAGAAGGCTGCTGTGTTTTCTCGTTTCTTCGGGAGGCAATGCAACATCTGTCTGTTTCGAGACGTCTGGGCTGCTTTTGGGGTTTTGGGTATCATCGTTGTCAATATCCAAGGCACTCAATCCGAGGTGTGCCGTCCTCTCTTTTGCGGAGGTGCGGATCTCCTGAGGCAGAATGTAATCGGCGTGCCATGGGAGGATGGCAGACCATGCCGGCCGAGTCGAGTCACGATAGTTTTCATATGAGACGTAAAGCGAGAGATCAAGGAGCGGCTGCGCTGCGGATTCGATGAAGCTGGAATAGCTGTACAATTGTTAACACTCGCGTGTTCGTCTCTTTCTCTTCCAATCAAACTCACGCAGCAGAATCAGCCTTTTGCTGCTCAGTAAGATGGCTGTCCAGAAATCGATCTCCCTGGAGGTGCGTTGCTATTGCCTGAAAGCCTACAATCCACTTCGACTCATCCAGAAGCGCAGGGAAGACATCTAGGATTGTAACGTCAACAAAGCGGTCCAGGACTATAGTAGCGCTCGTGACACTACTACAAGACTAGTGGAATCGAATCACTCACTCACTGTTTGGATTTTGCGAAGGATCGTAATCTGCAACGAGGACCCAAGCGTCTTTGGGAAGAGAAAGCTGTACGACGGCTATTGCTGCAAGACATTGTGGATCAATAGATGGAAGACCAAAGGCTGGACCCCAGACATGAAGCTGTGCCAGCATGATTGACCGAGCACAATCAAGTCAGACCATTTCGACGCTGTGGAAGGTTCAATAGCTCCGGTGTCTTGGACGAAACAAATTACTTTGGCACGTCCGTCAAAGTTTCCACTCAAGTCTCCGCTCGGCAAACCTGTCGCATCCAATAATTTCTTTACATGTGCATCATTGTCAAGTTTCAACCAACTGATCGTTACAAATCTTCCCACTTGTAACATTCTATGGCTCCCATCCGGCGCTACTTACGCATCACTCGATATTCGGTGCTTGAAGTGCGCATCTACCTAGACAATCCCGCCCTCGCCCAGCCGTGGCTACTCAATAGCAGAGACCCAGTCTTGCCGCGAGTGATTGAGTCTGTCAGACCATTGGTTTTGCCCAAGCTTCGAGAGGAGAATGAGCGTACCAGAGGCAAAGGCAAAGGCAAGAAGAAGGGCGTCAAGGATGTAGTCACAACAGGTACGACTAATCTAGAAGTCGCTAATGAATGTGTTGGGGCCATATCTAATTTAATGCATTCTAGACGAGTTCGAGGTATCAATCTTTCTCACGGAATCGTCAACTCGTCACTCGATCCTCACAAAACACAAAGACTTTGGGAACAAATCAGGTCCCCTCAAGAGTAATTCCGGCAAGCTAACGAATTGGCTGTCTGGCGGCAATAATGACAATCCTGTGAATGTGCCAGATGACGATGTGTCAAATCCCATACTTCGGGAAGAAGACGATACGGTAAATCTAGATGACATTCCAGATGCAGGTACAAACCCAACCGAAAGCAGAAAAAGCCAGCGGCTAGGAAAGAGATCTCGCAGAGATAGTGAAGATGCGCTATTTGTGGACCAAGCAAGTGAAAGCGACGACGCGTCCGAGGCAATAGATCCGGAAATTAACCAAAGAAAGAGGCTTGAAACGGACATACCAGGAGAAGAAGAAGACCAAGACAAAAAGAAGTTAGGATTCAACACTTCCTACGACGGATTCAGCATCTACGGACGTATCCTGTGCTTGGTAGTGAAGCGCCGTGGCGGCAACGCTAGACCCGGCTTGACAGCCTCGGAAAATGCTGGACAACAGATGCTTGAAAATTGGGTGTCCACGCAAGCTGCGCAAGATCAAGCTGTTGAAGACGATGATGAAGGCTAAGGGTGAGTGTGACAGGTTAAAGGAAATTAGCCAATGAATGCTCACCGGCCGGCCAAGGCATGGTGTAACTGGCCTGGCAGAGACTTGATGTGGCGGGTTCTAGAACTTCATGTGGTCAATTAGCTGCATTCAAGAACACTCGGTAACCGAACCATTCCGGGAACGACGTCATTCCGTTCGGAAAACGGCCGTATGCTTGCTTTCTGAGTGCAACAACCGACCACGTGCAGTACACACCGTCAGACGCGGGAGAGCGACTGGCTTGCTGAAGGCTGAGCTGATTCTGTCAGTCTTGCAGCTGGAGTTGGTGGAGTCTGCCACGACAACATTCGCGATGCATCTTATAAAACAAATGAAATCATGGAAATTGCGGATGGGGTCTTGTCGGGAATTAGGCCACCCATGTAAGCGAATCCTGGTTATTGTTCGAATTGCTTTTTTTTTTTTTTTTTTTTGGCTTGCCTCTGAGGTCGAGTAAAGTCATAAGCGATCAGCTCGAAGATGCAGGAGTGAACTCCATCTGCATTCTAGCATAGCTGCATGAAATGACGAGCTGTATAGTTGCTTACCACTGTCGCATCCGGCGAGAGTAGCATTCGAGTCTGCATGTAATGGACTAGCCTCGAAGCACAGAATAGTTTCATTGAAGATTACGGGCGGACGTTACTGCAGGAACGCGAGCAAACATCGTTTGAAGCCAGATTTGATATATTCTAGCCAATTCCAGAATATCCAGGGCGTCTGGCACAAGGACCGTGCAAGCGTTGGGGTGTGGCAGGCAGATTTGATGGATGGAATCCCAATGGAATGGATGGGGCGTGATGACATGCAGCATCTTCCACGTGTAACAAAGTGGAGAAGTTCCCGCGCAAACCCTGTGACCACGTTGTCTGCACAACTTTATTCTTCCTTCCAACCCCTCTCCTGACTCCTGCATGTCCCAGCCAACCGGCAGAAGTTTCATGCACGTTTGATGAACAGAGGGGAAATGAAGAGTGGACCGGCTTGCTATGACCAATCTACACCGCGCTACCACCAGCTACCTCGAGTTTCAGATAAAACGTGGCGCCCCTGACGATCAACCGAGTGAAGCGGCGGGAGGATAGCGCGGCTATTCAACCACTTTTTGAAATGCGGTTCTGTCGGCAAAGCTAGTAGGTAGTTCAGGTACGTACCTTCAGTGCTAGGCCAAGGTAAAGCACCTACTCCCACACTATCTTCTGCACCATGCCAATGGACAAAGTGTGGACTTGCGTTGGGATGCAGACAATAGGAGAAGATGATTTACACTTCGGAAGCAGTCGGCGTCCAAGCTGAATCCGCATATGCAGGCCTCAGCGGAGCATCTTTTTTGCAGTTGGCGACGTGACAGCTGGTCAATGAGACGGGTGAAGCCCCACCAATTATTAACCAAATTTTATTTTCAACGTCTTGAAATCACCTCGAGACTTTCCGTCAACCACACGACGATGACAGTCACTGAAGCAGACTCGGACCACTTTGAAAACACACCCCATCTCTATTGCTTCACGATAGCATTAAGGTACCAGTTCCTGAACCCATCGCATATCCGAGCCGTATTGGGTTAGTCTATCTATGCGTCCGTTTTAGAAGCACAATGCAGCCAAGAATGCCTCTAGTCTGGGTGGGTGTGGTCATCGGCAGAACCCACCAACATGGCAGGATTCCAGTAATACGGTTCATCAAGAACGATTCAGTGCAAGGGTGATGTAGATAGCTTGTTCGTCATGGCTGACTGCCAATTACTCGGAAATCTGACACAGGGTCTTTGTCGCAGCAAGGGGTTGGGGAATTAACTGAAAATCCGGACATAAATTTTGAAATGACATGATTCAGAAATTTTTTTTCAGGAGCGTGCATCTGTGGCTAAAACAAAACCGAAGAATGGTGTGAAGGCTGGATGGACGCTACCGGCTACGCCCGGCTCACTGCGTGCGCGCTTGATCAAACATGGGGCTGGAGCTGGGTCGTGGCGCCTTCTACACATCTTCTGCCGGCCTTCGAACGTACCGGGACCTGCATCGAGGAGATTTAGTAGCTGATAGCGCTGCTCTTTTCCTGGAACATCATAAACGGACCGAGTCATTATTGAATTATCAATATTTGGCCGTGGCCCACCAGCCCTCCACCATGACAGGATCGGGAGATGGCTCGGAGTGCCGGGTTTGTCCATAGGGCGTAATGGCTCGCAGCGGACTTTGCTGCTGCTCCACATCGAGGCATCAGCAGCAAGCAACAGGAACGGGCAGATTCCGATCGAAAAGCGGGACGATGAGTGGGGAGGACGATGAGGTGGTCACAAGGTCTGCTCGACTCACACACCGCAGCTCTTCCGCCTGATGCAGCACGCTAGAGTCTCATCCCGGTCCGCTGTTCCTGAGCAGACAATTGGGCAATGAATCCTGTGGCCGGGACATGGTTGGCCCTCCTTCTTTTCTCGGCACTGCGACAATTTCTCGACCCGCGGTGACGCAGAGCAGCTCTTCCCAATCTGCTCTTCCACCTCGGCCGCAGTCGGCTGGAAGAAACAGACAGACGTGTGTAGCATGTCACCCTCGAACCTTCTTTCCGGGGTGCCAGTCGACGTGGTGTGGCTTGGTGAAACATGGGATCCATGGCGCCGAGCCCTTTGGTCCGGCATGATCTGACTGTTTTCTGACGAGGGCCTTGACTTGCTTGGGCTTCGTCATTCAGCCTTGTCGCACACCAACTTTAGCAACTTGGTGATAATCGCCGAGCAATTTTGCGGCCCACGTATCCATGCCAGAAGCCTTGACCTCCTATTCCGTATCCTCTCACCGCCAAGGGCTCTCTTTGAGCAATGGACATGCGTTTGCATCATGGTCCCCAATTTCGTATCGCCCAGCTGACGCCTCTCCCTTGCGCTTGCTCGCAATTTGCTCAGTCCATGCTTGACATAAATTCGCGCTAAAGCCTGCCCTCTCCACATCCACGAAACGAGCCTGTTTCTCTAACAGCCTTGGCTTCTAGATATATAAGACCTGCTAGCCCGTCTTCCAAGATTTATTGCCTGCACGACAGTCTTCTAGCAAGCTCCTTTACGCACAACCGTACAACTCTTCCCATACACAACTCAATCTCGCTCAGCAGCGTCACTCAACATCAACAATGCCTTCCACAAACTTCCCACCGTGCCCTGGCCCACCACCTACTCGTCCTCTACCGCCAGTTCCTCGGAACAAGGCATGAACTCACTTCAATGGAAATTCACCACTCGCTCACTTTGCTCCTCGATTCTCAACTCGGATCAGCATGTCTCTTAGGACTATTTTGTCTCTTCCAATAGACAGGACGAATTCACTTTCACCGAATAATCAATCGATACCAACATCATCATCTCATTGGACTACATCTCTTTTCGCTTTCTCTTCATCAATTCCTCAGTTCGGCTAGCTGCTGTGCCGCAATCGATCTCCCGCCACCTCAACACATCAACCAACGGAACACCCTCGATTCCCTGCATCTGTCCAAAACATGTGCTGCAGGGATTGGACAAATGGCCCACCAACGCCCAGTCCTGCAACCAGCGCGTGGCCATGATGCATTTCTTGGCGTCGATCATTTCGAGATTCCTTTTGCCGCTCTCCCGACTCCTTCATTGGTTGCTGACCCCTGGCTTTCCCTCCCTCCCTCACTGTTTCACCAATCCACCCGCATCGACCACGTCGTTCCACGCACTACATCACATCATCAGCGGCGGTCCTTCCATTGCTCCTTGCTTTTTTCACATCCCTTTCTCATCGATGCAAGTTTGCCTTGCTGACTGGCGCGGAGCCGCACGACCAGTCAGCAGCCTTACCTACCTCGCACTTTAGCGTGGAATTCGGTAATATGCGGAAACTTCACGACTCGCGCGACGGATTGAGACTGGAATGGGACGAGTCAGGAATTTTGGGGGCTATCTCTCTTGCGGCGGCCGCTCTGATCGCCTTACCCGCCCTATTTTATATGAACTCGAATTGCTTGTGCCGCTGGTTCGGCTGAGAGCTTGGCTTGGCTTGACTTTGGCGGGGGCGTCTTAAGGAATTTTTTCTATGGGGATGTTTGCCTTTTCTCTCGATACCCCGCTGTTATAAGCTTTGTACATTAGTCTGCATAAGATGCCTAGCCTTTTAATCGATGCATTATGCGTCTGCCTCTCTGCCTTGTTCCGATTTCAGCAATATCTGACATCTCACTATATGTCCCCATCCTGTCATCTGTCAATCAATCTGAGGGGGAATTCCCGTAACCCATCGGCACGACCAATGCTGACGCCACTGTGTGACCAACCACCAACATCGTCCAATATCGTGATACTGAAAATGATTAAACCCTGCGATATCCACGTAGAGATCGTCAACTGGATTCCATTTGCGCGGGTTCCCCACCTCAGCCGAACGGGAACCATAACTCCCGTATGTAGGTTGGTTTTATTTTGCCTTTCTTTACCCCACAACCAGGTTGCCTTTTAGGCCCGATGTGCGGCGAAAGCGATATTGATCCTTTTGCTGACTCGGAGCATTGCAATCCTTCATCACCGGTCGTCTCTTGGAAACAGGATCAGACATGTCAAATTTCAGTGTCATCGTTACGAAGTCACCTTTCCCGTTCCTATCTCTGAATGCCCCCCTTCCCACGCGGCAGAGGCAATAGAACAGGTCCTAAGTGCTGACTGCATATGCGTACGACGAGGCGACACCCGCGCTTACCAATGTAATGTGCATACTGCTACCTCGTGTCTGCGTTATTGCGGGATAAAATCTCGAATAAGTAACTCTCAACACTATTAAGACCTTGATCCATGATTGCAAACGGATGCCTTCAAACATCAGGCCTCCATCTCAAAGCCTTGGCACATCGACAATTGTGCGACTAGTCTCAGCTCCAGGCATGACTTATCGGTGCCTCAGGAAAGTATAGCGTAGGACTACGGTAGACGGATACAGAGAAAATCCGATCCGAACTATTGGGAAGCGAAACTTGCCAGAATGCTTGACAATTAGGTGTTACAATGGTCAGCTCTGGCTCCCTGCCATCTTCAGACATCTGGGTCATAGTCGTATGATAGCAGAAAACGTCATTAACAAATTTTCTCATGTTTGTTAGGTCTAAGCTGACGGTGGCAAGGTACACGAAAGTTTCCGTACTTTTCTAACATTCGGTCCGAGGTGTCAATAACGTCTCAAATTCGAAAAGTATTTCCAAACTTTCTCGAAAGAAACATACGATAGAATAGCTTCTAGAATCGACTGACATCGTACGATGGCGTTTGCCAAGGTACAAACCTTTTATCAAGAACCTTTGCAACGAAGAATTAGTCTACCAGATCATAAACAAGACTTTGAGCCTCCACGGCCGGTGCCGACCGCGGCAGTTCCCTAGGTCCCAAAGACGAGCAACACTGCACCAAAAGGCGACGGCGTCCTTCAAAAGGCAAACCAAACAACATGTGATATCCTGGTATCCTATCGAAGCCAAACACAGCGCCAAACATAAACCACCCGCTTCTCGCTCCCGCCTCTCAACCCCAACAACCCGCTCGCACCCTCTCACAAGCACCATCCCTCCATCCCTCCCGCTCCTCTTTCCTTCCCTCTCCCAACCATCGCCCCGAAATCTAATCACTCCCCCTATCCCGTCTCCTCAACACCCTCCCCCCACCACCAGGCCCCACACTCGCGCTCAACCCCAACCCTCCCGCCAGCCCGACATTCTCCCGCCCCTCTCCCGCCGCAACCGTCATCCGCGTCGTCCGCGGCTTCAGCGGCAACTTGCTCTCCCCTGCTGCCGCCACACCACTCGCGCCTCCTTTCCCTCCCGCTGCCTTGGTCGGCGTGCTGTGCAGACGCTTGAGCGGCGGCGGCTTGGCGTCGTCGAGCGCTGCTGCTGCTGCGGTGGCTGTGGAAGATGACGAGGATGATGGCGGGCGTGTGGTGCAGGGGTGGGCGTGGCTGATGTTGAGATCGAGTTCGCGGAGGCTGGGCGCTGGGGAGGGGTCGGTTGTTGATGTGGCGGCGGTGGTGGTGGGTGCTGTGAAGGTGGTGTTGGGTGCGGTGGAAGAAGGGAGAATGTTGTCTGCGAAGACTTTGGGTTTGGTGGGGCTGCCTGGGCGGGATTTGCTGGGGCTGGCGCTCTTTGTGGGGGGTTTCTTGGGGGAGCTTTGTGGTGCGCTGGGAGGTGGGGAGGAGATTTCGCCGCGGAGTTTGGCGAGGAATTTGTCGTGTGGTTCTGTGTTGGGGAGGGTGGTGGGGTAGGTGTATTCGGTCTTTTGGGGGGTTTCGCCTGTGGAGACGTATTCGGTGATGTTGGCGGTGCAGATTGTGTCTCTGAGATTCTTGAGCTGGGATCGGATTTGTGCTTGCACATCGAGAGATGGTAAGGTGTTTTGTAGCTCTTGTGTTTGTGATGACATGTCGGTGTTTAGGTCCTTGATTCGATCGTGTGATATATTAAGGTGAGAGCTGATACTGTTGTATGATTCTTGGACTGTAGATGAGAGATTGGTGAGTGAAGCTGTGTGGGTGGTGTGGTGAGTTTCGTTTTGTGCGCGAACACGAGATACAATTTCGTCGAGGGAGCTGAGCTGTGTTTCCATGTGTGCCATTTGAGCATCAACAATCCGAATCGTCTCGTCATGGACGGAAGTGGTTGTGCCGCGGATCGAGTTGGTATGTTCGTTGGCTGTCATCCAATCGCCTTTGATCTTTGATTTCACAGTCTCTCGACATTTGATGACACTGTCAATAATATCTTTGGATTTTTGCCTCCATCCGTCCATGCCGCTTGCGTATTTAGTTTGTTCTTGCTCATTAGCTGAGGTTGATGCAGAGATTCCAGTCAAGATGCTAGTCATGTTCTCATCCATACGGCGCTCAGACTCCTGGGCTGAGGAGTTGACTAATTGGTTTATCTGTTGCAGCAGTTGTGTACGCTCACTGGCAGCCTTTTGCTTCTCCTTGGCAAGGACAGACGTCACTTGTTGTTGCGCTGTTCTGTTTGATTCAATAAGCGCAGCGTTTGCTTTTGTAACTTGTGATCGAAGCTCGTCTGCTTCAGAGTGCTGTTCGTTCAAACGTTTGACCAGGTCGTCGAATGTGGTTTTGAAGTCTTTTCCAAGAGAACTGTACGACGCATGAAGCTAATTTGTGGATCAGCAATGAAAAAATCTCGTAACTCGTTTGCACTAACCTGGGTATGAAAAGCTTCCAGCTCTGTTACGATACCAGCCGAAATCCTTTGCGCGGCTGCTGACAGATCGCCGAGGCCAGCTCCAACCTTTTGCTTCACATCCTCTCGTAAAGTCTTTATTTCTTCCAAAACCTCATTCATATCATCTTTGGCTTTTGAGGTTTGCTGGTTGACTTCATCTTTGGAAGCTTCAAATGCCTGCGTCTTTGCCTGCAGGAAGTTTTGGGATGACGATAACTTTTCCAATTCGTCTTGAACAAACATCTGCATTCTTATTGACAATCCATCAACCAATCTTTTTTGCTGCATCTGCAGCTCCTCGAGACGTTCCTCAACAGATCCCGTGAGGTCAGATACCTGCTTCTGAGATGATGTCCAGTTTGTGCGGTTCAGGGATTGAAGATCTGATTTCCGTCGTATCTTCGATCGCAAGCCATTAATATCTGAAGTCGTGCGTCCAAGTGTCGAGATCATATCAGATCCGATGTTTTTCAATTTGTCCTCTGTAACTTGATGAGCCTTTCGGTATGCAGTCTCCTCTGCAAGACTTTGTCTTGTAAGGGTGAGAACAGATTCGGTTTTGGTGAGAATGTCTTCAGTCCCTTGCAGAGTAATTTTTGTTGCTTCATTTTCCTTTTTGAGGCAATTGAAATTTGTCGTAAGTGAAAAAAGCTCTTGAACCTTATTCCGCAAATTCGTCTCCATGGTATCTATTTTGTCTTTTTGCTCTACACTCAAGATCCGTCGAGACTCGCTTTCTGTGACAATCTCTTCATAACTCTCAGCAGTGAGGTAGACACCATTTCGCTGTCTTGTCGCGATCAATTCACTCTTTAGCTTTTCAATTTCACCGGTAAATTCTTTTAATAATGTTTTTTTGGAGACCATTGAGTTCACCTGAGGCTTGTTGCGAATGTTTTTGGCGCGGAATGCATAGTCAAGAGTCGAAATTGTTTCCTCCAGATTGCTCTTTGCTGGGGACAAAGTTGCAATTATGCAAGTCTTCGTTCGCCCTCCAAGCGAATCTTGAAGTAGTCGCGTCAACTTCGACTCGCGATACGGAATGTGTGAGCTCTTGTCTACAAGAGCGTTGATAACACGACCCAAAGTCAAGAGACTCTTGTTAATCAATCCAGCTTCGGCAGCTCTTTTGTTCTCAGCTCCACTTCTCTGGATATTCTCGCTTCCTGCCAAGTCTACAAGGTTCAATTTGCCGGCACTAATAAATTCCTCCCCCGTATCGGTTGTTCGCTTCATGTACACAGTAATCGTAAAGACTGTATGGCTCCGAGAGCTCAACTCGTTACATTTCGTTGCAGCAACCTGTCGTTTATGGCTACCTTCTCGAAGTAATTGGATACCTTTGGAAGCAGATTGGATATGAGATTCTTCCATTCCTTGGACCATTGTGGCATGACCGCTCTTCTTTCCAGCATCCTCAAAAATCTTTAGCTTGGTATTGTCGTCCGTCGAGAGTAGATCCCGAAGTTCTTCGTTATAGAGCTCGATGAATGAACATTTGACGGAGTGTTCAGATTCCTCATTTTCCAGTTTCGTGAACAAGGAGAAGAGAACTCGGGGTATGATGCCGGCCTCCACGGACAGTGGTTGCATGTCGCTGATGTCTCCCGACATTGTGTACGTTTTACCAGTGCCCGTCTGTCCGTAAGCAAAGATGGTACAATTGAACCCTCCAAGTACCTAGATGTCGTTGTTAGCCCCAAATTCTGATTTTTAGTTTCATTTCCTACTAGCACACCTCATCTAGTATTGGCGCAACCACTTCATCGAAAATGATGTTCTGGTCTGCAGCAGGAGAAAAGACTTTATCAAAATGATAAGTCTTGTTGCTCAATGCGCTGGGCCCCATTGACAAGTCCACACTCTTTCCTTTGACTCCATCGGTGGCGACAACAATTCCGCTGTTTTCTCGGACTTCTCGTTCACTACGTCCGCGACATCGCACTACCACATTAATATTTGTCTCCTCCCCGGCTTCTTGATCGAAATCTCTTTCTTTTCTCTTGATGCCGCCATGCACAGAGACTTGTGGGGAGCGAGGCACTCTAGAGGTGCTGGTTGCTACCGATAGTAGGGAATCCGCTGGAGAGGCTCGACCATTGAAAGCTGGAGTAACAGATTGCGCTCGTGAAGGCGGAGGTCGCATGGTTGGTGGGCGCATACTAGTTTTCCTGCCAGGCAAGCCAGGTCGCGCTGGCGCAGCCATAGCAGATATATGATGATGTCTGGATAACAGGATAGCAAGGTTTTGGCCGTAACAAAATATCAATCAGATGGGAAGGTTAAGTCGGTCCAGTTGCTGTAATGTTTACCGACGATGAATGCGGCTAGTGCCAATCAATCAGGTTGCAGGGGCGCAATGACGCTAGAATGAGACTAGTGGCTTCGTGGCTGAAAACGGATGTGGCTAGGCAGTAACCTCGGTCATGTTACGCATCACTGCCCCTCGGTGAGTAAGTGTCACGTATCCAACACCCGTCTCAAGCTATCGTCATGCGCCGTGCGAGGCGCTGTGACTTGCTCACCATGCGTTGAACACACAAGCCGTCCGCCGTCCTTCCCACTCATCAACGGCCAAATGGCTCGCTTCGTTTCAAAACAACTACTGCTGCTTCAAGTGCAGCCTGCGTCTTGTACAACCCGCATTCGTCTGGCAGTACTGTATGAAGAAGGATGGGAACTGAAGCCGGTGTAATACAAAACGGAAGGGCACTTGGATGGATCAGTAAGAAGGCGCTCTGCAGTTTCATCATTCCCGAGGAGCTAATAGTTGTGAATTATAGCGCTGGGTGTCTCGCTTTACGATACTCTGAACCGCCTCAAAGCTGAATCCGAGCAATATCCTGCCATCGATGTGTTGTACTCGTCTTCAAATCCACTGTCTTCATCCGTCATCGTCACTCTTCCAAGCAATGGGATCCGTCTACACTTCGACGGTCCTGATCAAAGGTTACGGCTGATTGAGATCCTGGACTTTCACAAGACAGACCTAACTTACAAGGGAAATCCAATAATCAAGCGACGCGACTCGGGGACATACCATGATAGCTCAGGACCTCTGTTTCGCCATGTATCGCAACTGTTCGGACCTACACCGGATGGAGAATATTATAGCCTAGGCGAGGTCGATTCTACCGAGAATGGAATGTGGGTGGTTTCATGGCCTGGTGTCGCATTCTCATTTCCTTTTCAGCATTCTGCCTATAAGGTAGACGTAAATTTCAATGTCTTGCTCGCATCTACAGCCGCATTTCCAGCAGTCTCTATGGCTATCTTCGAGGCACAGTCCTGGACGAAAGCTCAGATCAGTCTATTTACTGCTGCTCCATCTCTTCCGCGATCGTTGAACATTGCAACTCGCGGTCGTTGCCGATTTCCAGACGAAGTCGACCTGGCAAAGATACATGAGGGTGGCCTTGTCGAACTATTCCGTCGATACGGTCGGCCATTTTTTATGAAGCTTGGTGAAACAACGGTTCAAGATCTTATTACTGAGCTCGGCCCGCCTGATGCCATTTACTACAAGAGCGACCGCCGTTTATCTATTCATGGCAACCGCAAGGGCTCTTCGCGCCGCACAAGCGAATTGACTTCAATTCGAGACGACTTCACAGACACTGACGAGGCATCTGGTCATGCAGTCACAGACGATTCCGACTTTGATAGCCAGGATGGCAATCCCTCCAAAAATCCCAATAGGGCTGCTACCGAAAGCTTCTTCAACTACTGTGGTCACGGCTTTGACGTTCTTGTGTCCCCAGCTCGGAGTTTCCAGAACCCAGGCCATCTTACTGTGACCAAAGTCTTGTTTCATGGCAATGTGCCTGGCTCTTACAACTTCAATCGTTATCGTAGGAGTCGCTGGATCCTAGATGATATCAGCCAACAGAGTGAGGGAGAGCCACTAACTTCAGAGATGAAATGGAGCGACCTTTCGCTTTCATTAAAGCATCACTTTAGAAGCAGTTATGCGAATGAGGAGGAGAGAGGAAATCTTCAACGAGGTATGGTCCTAAATAGACGCATGGATGAGAGCCCGGGAAGTAGCTGTGAGCTACTGGGGGGCTTTGAAGATGATTTTGATGATTTACATCTGGATCATGGAAAGCGCCAAGCCGACAAAGATTTTGAAGAACTGAGTGATCCGGAACTCTGGGGGTTCCCTGGTATGGCTTTTGAAGTTCTTCGTAATGGTGCCATTAGCTGTTTGACAATATTTTAAGACTGTACCATAGAAAAATGAGATAAGCTCCAGATTAAATCAATACCGAATTCATAAATCTCAAAGTAAAAACTATCAATGTGCGGAAACGTGCCATATCCTACCGCAGCTGACCTCATGAACCCAATAAGAAGAGGTAGATGGTGTGCACTTTGGGTGCAAATTTAGTAGCCGCATCTGTAAGCCTACGGAGCTGAGGGTCCCCCGGGTTGGATTTTTTTCGTACATCCAATAGATAAGCGGTGCTGACATGTTGGAAGTTGATTGTCGTGGACGAATGTGCTGGTCTGTTCGCTTTGTTTGTCATAAGACCCAAATATTGCACGCCGTCGAAAAAGCTTGTTCTCCTGGAGATAGCCTCATGAAACTATATCAACAAGGGCGAATCCATTAGACAATACCACTTGATGACAGAGAATGGGCTGGAGCCCATTGCTCCGCGTAAAGAAGCTTCCAACAGTGGCTTCCATGCCATCGCAAACACTCTCAAAATCATGTACAAGGATGGCTCTCTCCCCATCAAACGGCTACCGCGATGGAAGACGTTCCGTGGATTTAGTGAATCACAAGAATTCAATATGGCTTCTGTTTACAAGTCTCTCAATTTTACCGGAGGACCTTGTTTAAGTTCAAATGCACTGGCATTCATTGTGAATCTCTATGCAAAGCGAGTGAAACTCAATTTGAGGCTTGCACTGTGTGAGATTGTTGGAGAAGCCAGGAATGTCAGAATCTACAGCAGTGCGGATGTGCTTCTGAAGTTTCCTGATGTTCGTTAACAACCGTCGTAGCCGTGTCGAGCAATCCCCAGTTCATTATCAGATACGAGAATAAATTCATGTGACTGCGAATACGCCATATTACACCAGGAACACCCTCCTGAAGCTACAACAAAAAGCAGTCAGCCTCACAAATTCCCCGTCACCCCCTTCTCAATCCCTTCCAGCTTCTCCCTCAACTCCTCCCACACCCTCCTCCCGGCCTCCCTGCCCTCCTCACTCCTCACAAACGCGCTCGGATCCTCGATCCTCGCATTGCTCAAATACTTCCCATGGCTCTCCGGTCCCATCGACGTCGCAGCCAAGTACGTGCGACTCCCTTGCTCCGTCGTGCGCGCGCCGAAAATGAACTTCATCACCAGGCCGAGGAGATGGATCTCGCGCATCAGGCTGCTGTGGCAGAAGCCCGGGTTCACGAGGTTGAGCACGACCGGGTAGGGCTGCGGGTGCTGGGCTGCAATCTCGCGGCCGACGAGGATCTCGAGCAGCTTGGAGAGCGGGTAGCGCTCGCGCATGTTGGCGGTGTCCTTGCTGTTGAGCGTGTTGAAGATCTCGCCGGGGGGTGCGTTGCGCTCGGGGAACGCCGGCTGGACGTGTGTGTCGGATGTCACGATGGTGATGACGGGTTGGATGTTGTGTTCCTTGGCGACGGCCTTGAGCTTGGGGAGCACGAGCAGGGCGAGGAGATATGTCGATACGACGTTGGTTGTTAGCGTGCTTTCGTTGCCTTCTGCGAGATAGAAACTCCCTGTGGCGATCCCGGCGCTCTCGAGTAGCACGTCGATTCGAGGGAGCGCTGCGCACTGTGCCGCGAAGTCGCGTACGCTCTGGTAGGATTGGAGGTCGAGCGCCCAGACATCGACGACGCCGGTGCGGTGTGTGGTGGACTCGATGTCCCGTTTGGCTTCTTCACCTTTGGATAGACTGCGGCAGCCTAGGATCACTTTTGCTGCGTTGAGCCGCACATAGTGGCGGGCAGCTTCGAGACCAAGGCCAATGTTTGCGCCGGTTACGATCACAGTTTTTCCGCTGTAATCAGTGGTTGGGTAGGGAAGAGTAGTAAACCATTGCGTTTTGAACAGATCGATCCAGAACTGGAGGCCAGACATGTCTGCGAGTTTTATTCGGGGATTGAGAAAGATATTAGACGACTGGGTCTTTCAAAAAAAAAAAAAAAAAAAGCTCGAGCAGATTTGTGTTATTAGTCTTTTGATCAAGAATTGGTCGAGATTTAATTGATAGAATAGAAGAGAGCTATTGGCTTCACAGTTGCCTTCAAGATTTATGATCTAAGGAAAAACGAATTCAAAATGAAAACTTGTTGAATCTGATAGTGGGCGGCAGTTGAACTGGAATGTGACATAGAATAGGATTGCTCTTACGACCGAGGGAATCATCACGAATATATACTCTACACCCTGGACAACAAGCTTTGAAGGACGGCGTGAAATCAGTCCGCTAAAGCTTCTGTACAATTGCGTAAGCAACGTGTATGCAACTCATGGTACCACGCCGCAGTGGTGTGCCGCTCGTAAAGGCGTCGTTAGTCATTATTAAACCAAGCAGATTTCGGCGCAGTGCCCTTCTCCGGCCGGAGAAAGCCACAATACTCATCATTATGTCCGACACTCGAACTAGTACTGATTGCTCCATCTCCACGCAGGATACAACTCAGTAGACCTCTCACTCATCTGATTCGACCTCTCAAAATCCCAAGATAATCTGATCTCTCATATTCTGAGAGGTCATACGAGTCACATGACCGGTCAGCTGAGGAGCATGCGATCTGCCCTTTTCTCGAAATTGAGAATATATTCGGAACAAAATTGAAAGCAAGAGGTCAGGTAAAGAAGCCGAGAGGTCGGGTGAAGGGGTTTTTACGAGAGGTTCGGGTCAGATCACGTTTTGACCGGTCACATCAGCCATACGAGAGGTCAGGTGAGGTACAAACTCTCCTCCACCTCCTATGCGCATCAATTCATGACGTTCAGCCTTGCAGGAGCTGAAAAGAATTTAAGATTAGACGGGCGTCACGAGACGAAGATGCTGTCTTGAAAGATTGCATATATTTAAGCTATATAAAGAAGCTGTGCTCGAGAGCGCAAGCTTCCCAGAGATTGCATCTAGAGAAAACTCTGGTAAAAATTTCATCGACAAGAAAATGTCAGCCTTCTATTTCAGATTATGAACTACAAGGAATGTGATTCCATCTATTACCGCATTTCGCTAGAAGAAATGTTCAAGTCGTCATGTATGAGAATGCCGTTCAAAAAGAGGATCGTGTATTATCGTTGTCGTAAACACATCTTATGCCCACTTCCCAAGCAAAGCCATCAATCCTATTTATCCATTAGCTATTCCATCGCAAGAAAGGAATTTGAATAACATACCGGCTCCTAAGCACAAAAGTCCGAATGCGCTAAAGATGGTTTTTGGAGGTGCCTTCATCATCTTAGGACTAAACATGAACTCGTGTGCCATCAGCTCAACCAGACCCGTGTAGATCAAGATACCGGCGCTAACGGCATCGAAACACCCATTAACAATCAAAGTCGTTTGTGAGTTTGGAGGGTAGGTTGTCCTGACTCCAAGACCAATAGCAATGGCCAGTGGTGTTGTGCATGCGTAGGCAACACCGAGTATGTATGGGGTCCATCGCTTGGATTCGGGCCAAGGAGCTTGAGCCAGACGGGTTCCTAGACCAAGACCTTCGAATGATTGATGGAAGATCAGCACAATGTAGAGCGTGTTGAATTCTGCGCCAGCCACAGCCAAGGTCAAGCCGATGAAGACTGAGTGGAAGATGACGCCGAACTCGAGAATAAAAATCGCCGTCATCTGAGCAGCATAGTTTTCTGGTACGATGCCACCTGTCTCCCAGTCCACGTTATCGCTGTGGTCTCTCGAATGACCAAGGTGGTCATCTCCAGGTATATGAGAACCTTTGCGTGTTGTTGACTCCACTGGTGTGTCCTTTCCGGCGAACATATCCGGTTCATTTTTGGAGGGAGCGGATTGGATTTCGGGCCGAGGTGCTGACGGTTCCTCAAACTTGTCGGCCTGAGCAACATCGGATGCGCCAAAATTGGCGTAGCGCATAGTCAGCAGTTCAAGAAAGAAAAGTACGAATATGGACATAAGGCATATGCCTTCTGCCCAATCATATTCGGTGATGGGGCCTGTCAAACATGTATCTGTGAGTGCATCGCACGCGGGCGCCAACAGCTGCGACTGGTCAGCATCTGAATTTGTAATGGTAGACAACAAGCAAAGATGGAAAAGCAATCTATTGTCATCGACTAGGGGTAGGAAATGCCTTCTCAATCCAACTAGGCAATGCTTGATTGTACTCACATGTATGAAAGCGGTGGCGATAATGACCCCTGAACCAAAATATTTGGCTACAAAGAAGGCCCATTCCGGCATTCCCACTCCTTTGTGTCTTGAGGCATAGATAGGGAACACGGCGCCTGAAGTCAGATTAGCTCCGTCCATGTTCATGCTACCTAAGATTTCTTACCAGCTATAGAGGTGACGAGAATGACAAAGATTGAAGACACTCTCACGCCGATGCGGCCATTGAAGTCATTGCCGGTATCACAGGTCGACATCTTGGAAATGGGCTAGTATCGAAGGAGTTTGATTCTGCTTAGTTGACGGTGACACCACCAAATGTAATACCAAGGCGATGAAGCGACGATAGGGAGCCTCTCAGGGAGAACCTCTTAAGCAGGAGTGGAAGCGTGAGGCTAGGGTCGGATTCTATGGTCGCAGTCCGGTGCTCTGGAAAGACTGGTACCAGACGGGTTTGATCCAGCGATTTGGGTCGCCAAGCAAAGTTTCGCTCGTCTAAAATGAAAGACAATGGAAAATGTAGGGATGTTTATTGCGGCTCAAGACACGAACTGCAGGGACAGATTTATATTGAGGCTACAATACGGAATTTGTACCCGAGAGGACATTGAGTCTGAAAATGAGGACCTTGAATTTGCAGGGATGTAGAAAACTAGGTCCTCCCCCAATCGCCCTATCATGGGCGTGCGCTGAGACAATCTGCACAGAACATTCGGCTTACATGCATCGACATACCGTGAAAGGAAACGAGGGAGTCCAGTCCCTCAGCTCACCTTTTGATTCTAGGCCAGCATGATGTGGATCAATACCCCATACCGATGAGGCGTCCACCAACCATCGCCGTGCACGAGTGGTGGATTAAATATTCGCCACACACACACACTTATTTGACTTTTTCAGAACGCGTGCTTTTATTATGAAAGACGAGAATCTTTGAGACTTGCCATATTGCTTTTCAATGAAGATCAACCGCTCGTGGGGGTAGGAAACCGTACAGTTTTACCTATCGCAATACAACTATCTGATTTTTCGTTTTCGCAGTCCTCTCTCCAAGTCGTGGCGAATGCTTGACTGAAAATTTTGCCAGGGCGAAGGAGGTATTCTGTCGTGTGTTGGGATATGAAGCGTTGTTCGTACTGGACAAGCTGCAGACTTTGGGTTCGAGAACCAGGTCACAGGCGCAATGCACGAGCAAATGAGATGCATATCGAGACTACAGATGGTCAGAGAATGTCAAATGACTATTCAAGAATCCATGATTATAGGAACTCACTGAGGCTCTTGCAAACAATGAGATGGTGAGAGGCGCTCAAGTTTCCTGGTTGGCCAGTCGGCAAAGCGCCGGCCTCACGATTAAGCTCGTGGGCCGTGCATAGCCACAAGCGAATCAGCATGGACAAAGACTGAAAACAGTTGGCCTGCCATCGGCCATCCAGGCCACCCAGGTAATAGAGAAAACATGGGAAATAATATCCGGCAGCTTGTCATTGTGAATCCGAATTCTGTCAATATCGGTCCATCAGTTTTGTTTTGATCGGTATCTGGACAAGTGCTGCACACTGGTAGGGGCTTACCCTATCTGAAAGCGGAGGTTTCACTGCCAGTACGGTTTTGCAGTGTCCTTCTGCCGTCCGTGTGCCAAGCTCCAAGCGATTGCGCATAAGCTTCGGATGCCAGATGCTTGTTATGGAAGTATGAATAATCTATCTGGCTTTGTGCTTCTATCCACTCGTGTTTCAAGAAGGCTTTACCAAAGGCTCGTGAATGCGGGGAAGTACCTTATCGTCGGTGTGGATGGCATCGCGATTTTGACCCTCGTGACGCTCAAGGATCGACCTGGGAAGCTAACGCTACCACCATACCAATTCTATGTACCCAGTCACTTTCTGCCCGGGCAAAAGGTACTTGGGTACTTCGTGTGAGGATCCTGTCATGCGGCATCAGAGATAAGGATGGCAAAATCTGGGGTGCAGCAAGATATGGATCTGTAAAGGATCGATATCTTTAATGTAACTCAGATCTAACATTGTCCAATGCCTCAACTAAAAGTTTGACCACAGCACCCTTCAACAACGAATCAATTCAGGCTTAGTCTTCGACCGGAAATTGCTCGACTGCTGGAGGCGCAGAAAATGACGTCTTTGATCCAATGGCAAGCTTGGATCGGGGCATGCCGTAGCCTAGTCTGTCGTCGTTGCTCCGCGGCGGGGTTCATGTTAGAGCTTTGCTCATCCTCCCGTGTCCCCATCAGACTCATCCAACTCTCTGCCCACTTCCTACTTTCTTCCTTCTATCAAACCATTTTCCAATCATCATCTCTGAGCTTGATCGAATCATAATCATTGTCATTGCCATCAAGTCGAGATGATTCCTCAAGCGGTTGAAGCTTTGAAGAAGACTACCACGGCCTTGGTGCCTACAGCCACCAGCTCCATTGCCCCGTTGCCGACCTTCACAGATCCAAGGCCTGAATATCAAGTCGTTCACGATGAGGGCACTCGAGCTTTGTGGTACGTATCGTACGAAATGACAATGCTGGACAAAACTTACATGACGTAGGGTCGTCTTTGTCATTATGATTGTTGCCTCGCTTGCTTTTACCGCTATGTCATGGAACCTCCCAGCGGTAAGCTTATGGAGCGAAGCAAAAGCTCAAACACACATACTTTGACTAATCAATCCATCAATCAATGTAGTCCAAACGTCTGTACCATGTCGTCACTACGCTCATCACCATCATCGCTGCCATCTCCTACTTTGGAATGGCCACTGGCCACGGTGTTGCCCTCCACGATGTCAAGATCACTGAGAAAAATGAGCACGTTCCTGATACTTACAAACACATCTATCGTGAAGTCTATTGGGCTCGCTATGTTGACTGGAGCTTGACTACACCACTTCTCCTCCTCGACCTTTCCCTCCTTGCCGGTCTCAATGGCGCTAGCATCTTCATTGCTATTGTTGCCGATTTGATCATGATCATCACCGGTCTCTTTGCTGCCTTTGGTGGAGAGGAGACTCCTCAAAAGTGGGGTTGGTATGCAATTGCTTGCATTGCCTACTTGGTCGTTGTCTGGCAGTTGGCTGTCAACGGTCGTGCCGCTGTTTTGAACAAGGGTAGCAAGGTTGCCAGGTTCTTTGGTTCCATTGCAGGATTCACCTTTATTCTCTGGACTGCCTATCCTATGTAAGTCTTGTCTTCTACAAGGTATAATATCTCGCTAACATGATTAAAGCGTCTGGGGTGTTGCCGATGGTGCGCGTATTGCGTCTGTCGACGATGAGATCATCGCCTATGCCGTCCTTGACGTTCTTGCTAAGCCCGTCTTTGGTGCATGGCTCTTGTTCACGCACATGAGCATGCCCGAGACTAACGTCGAGGTCGGTGGTTTCTGGTCCGAGGGTCTCAAGGGCGAGGGTCAGATCCGCATCGGTGATGACGATGACGGTGCGTAAATGCTGGTACTGAATAACATGATTGCAACCGAAATTGGCGCAAATTGTCAAACACGTATGGATTCGAGACGCAAGAGTGAAAAGTAATGCTGAGAGGAGTGGGTTGGAGATTGGTAATTGTTGTCGTTTTGGAAAGGGTTGTACTGGTGGTGGCATTTTTCCCTGCTCTCTTCAAAATATCCCCTGAGCATGAGCTCAGCTGTATGTAACTGCACGAGCTTCAGAGACATGAGACGATAGCATAATAATTATTTACTTTGGCGAATCAAACCCGAGTAAATTCACATTGCTGGTCTGGCCCTCTTGAAGTATGTACTTCATCTATTGAAGGCCCGAGACACCAGGCTAATGTCGTGTCATGTGTGCTATAACTAATTTACGTTGGCAAACATTTGCAACTTCAGTTATGCTAGAGATGTTGGTGCGTTTAACAGCAGTTTGTCTTTCCACGTGGGAATCCCGAATATACCCACGGGCAAAAAGGAGAGCAAACAACCCAAGAAACCAAAAACCACAAGAAGCCCCATTAATTTAGAGATGGCTTAACCGAGAGGAAACCGGATGAGTTTCTTCAAAGCAACATGAAAGATGTAATATGTTTATCAGACCATGACACTTGCCAGGCATGACAATCCTGTCCAAATTTCCCGACTTCCAAGCTAAGATGACCGAATTCCTATTAATTTCCTTGCATAGACTCCTGAATCCAGATTTCCCTTTGCTTGAGCTTCCTCAAAGCTTTCACCTCAATGATTCCACAAGCTTACACAGATAGAAAAGAACAGCCTATAGTGAAGCCGTATAAGGTCAGTCCGCCCGAATAGATATTTCTGACTAGAAACGATTTGCCCGGAATACACCGCGGACTGTAAGTCGGAACAAACCGAGCGGTCATCGCTAATTCCGTTGGCGTAATCTAAAATCCCCATGTGGCTCCTTGCATCAATTACCTAATGCAGCTCTGGCTCGGTTTTAAACTTAGCAACATGCACTCTCCCGCACTGGATGTTGGAAGCAAACACAAAGTTCCAACACGGCGCCACGACGCTGTGAAACGCGTTTTCATCCGCTTGCATCCGCTCCAGAGCCAAGGGAAAATGCAAGGGCAGGGGATTCGAGGTTCACTTTGTAGTTTGCCCATTTGCCCAAATCATGCTTCCGAGTCAAAGTGGCTTCGTGGCTGCGGCTGTGACTGCCTACATTAAACCACAAAGGTACATACGAGGGCTCTGGCCCTGGGCTGATGAGCTGATGTCTCTCGCCTACTTGTTCAGCTTGCCCAGTACTCCGTTCCTTGTCCAGTCATTCTCTTTGCACGCGTAAGGGTAGGGGAAAAGTAGTGAAAACCGGTGGAAGTTGGCGTTGCTCCAGCTCGTTGCTTCCTATACAGAAAATTCCCTATATCTTGGACTGTGGTCTGCTGCTTCCTGAAACAATCGTTCTCATTCGTTTTCACATTCACTCAGGTCGATCAAACCTGCAAATTTCTGTTGCGTAACTCCTCAGTCCTTTCTGAAGAAATCTTTTACCTTACTCTTCCTCGTCAATCCTCTTCCAGGCTTACAGAAAACGACCATTTCAATCATCATGAAGTCCTTCGCCTACGCTGCTGCCTTTGCAGCTCTTGTTGGCAATGTGTAAGACACTCCCTACGTATACATTTGTATGTTCCATTTCACATTTTGCTGAATCTTTGATCGATCAGTCTCGCCTCGCCAGTTGCTACCGCAACCATGTTCAACCCAATCGTCGTTTTACCTCTCGAAACCTCGTCAACGACCTCGGCCTCTTCCACGCCAGCCCCAACTTGTACCAGCACGGTCTTCGCTGACCCCACTGAGAACGGACCAAACTGCACCTTCTATGCCGCAACTTCCACAGTCATCGAAGAATTTGACTGCAACGGATGCGCATTGGTGACTCGGCACCTAGGATTTGGACTGGTGAGTTCTTGCGATGCCCGAGTCCCAGGCATTTAGCTTCATAATACTCTGTTGTGCTGTAGTTTCTTATAGTTGCTGATCTGTACGATGCAGCCTTGTCACGAGGAAACTACTCTCTTAGAGACAAAGACATTGACGCAGTCGGCATGTGCAATCCCAACGAGTATTCAAGTGCCGCCGTTTGAGTCCGCTAGCCCACCGTCAACCACAACGACGGCGTAGGCTACGACCTATTCATGATGAGGAAAGGACATGGGAAAGAAATCATAAGTGGGAATCATTAGAATTGAGAAAAGTATGGTTTCATCACAGAGACTTGAAGCTCTATATGAGGAAGGCGCTGCATGAATTTACTTCGAAAGTTGTTCTATTTTATTATTAATTCGATACCTTAACCGATCGGAACTTGCTCCAAGCAGAGCTCATGGGCTAGTTTAGCTTAGATTATATCCAATACCTAAACTTCATTAGCAATCTTTGAGGCTGAGGCTTACTGCCATGACATTTAAACCAAAGCTCATCTACATAATCACTTGCCTACTCATCGTCATCCTGCCGCGTCGCCGCCCGACACTTCCGGAAAAACAAATCACAACACCAAGCAATCAGAAACCCGCATTCACTGAATCTCATCGCATGCTTTCAGGCGCCCATAAGCCGCACCCCAAAAACAAAAGTCCATTCACTCATCTCACAACCACTATACTCGAGCTCCCATCCCATTCATCCTCGTCATAAAATCCCGCAAATCCCGCCTTACGCAAACACAATCACGCGTCCTTCAACGGGTTCTCATCCGCGTCTAAAATTCCCTCTCGTACCAGCTCGTCCGGCGCCGGCCGATTCTGCAGCTGCTTTTCTAGGCTGTCGGCGCGCATGTGCCGCTGCAGCTCGCGTTGCTGCGCCTGGAGGCCGGGCGCCGCGGTTGAGTTGGGGAGGATGTTGCCTGTAGTAGTAGATGTTTGTTAGATTTTTTTTATATTGCTAAAGGGGGGAATGTTAAGGTGGGGAGAGTGGCTGGTTTGTGAGGGAAGGCTGAGGTGGATTGGGAGAGAGAAGAGAGAATAAGGGAGAGGAGGGGAACGTACGTTCTACCAGCGTCTCCTTGTCGGGTCGCTGGGAAAGGCCTTTCTTGAGATTGTCGGTGACGCGCTGACGCTCGAGGTCTTGGGCGGCGGCTTGAAGAGCTCTGTCGTCCCGTCTAGCATTAGCTTCTTGCCTTTACGAAGGGAGATGGGTAGGTGCAAAGTTTTTAGGGAAAACGACTGGAAGATTATAACGTACGGTGCAGCTTTGGTGTCGAGAAGGATATGTCTGTCTTTCAAGTCTTGCTCATTCGGACGTGATTGAAGGTGCTTTTCAAGAGAGTTGCGCCGTTCAAGGGGAGAAGGGGAGCTGGTGTCGACGCCAGCAGTAACGGTATCTTCGGAAGCCATTGTTGAGTGAGCGACGTATGTAGAGCTTGCGGATTGGGAGGGTTTTGTTCTTTGGAGGGGTTGGGATTGAAGGTATTAAAGGGACAAGCTTGGTTTGGTTTTGTTTATTGTCTCGTGCTGGCACCACAAGCACGAGCTCAGCTGGACAAGGCCGGGATGCCCGCATGAGGTCACTTGGTCCCTGCGTCGAACTTGTGCAAGGGTCAATCATCTCCAATGAGGATCGGAGCTTTCTTCTGAATTATCCAGTTCTATTTCATGTAATACCTACACAAAGTATTCTATCTAGTCTGAGGTAAGTTGGGTATATGTACATAATCAAACGTTATTTTACAGCACTATACACCACCCAGGAATTTTATTTAGGGGAGTTCCATACCCAAGTCCTTCACTACATCCTCGCACCTCTGACAGAGTTTCTCTGGTGCCGGTGCCATATATCTCCAGCATCTGGGGCACTTGCATCCCGCTGCCGGTCTCACGATAGCCGTGCCTAAAACTCTCCCATCAAGCTCGATCTTCTCTTCATATTTCCATGCGCCATTTTCAGCAACATTTCCAATCCCCTCATTAGAGTTACCAACTGAGAGTGAGACCCCGGACACTATGAAAATGGAAGCCAAATCCTCTAAACTGATTTCTGTGAGGGGTGTTTCCACTGGCTCTGGGAGCAACAGGGTGACATCTGACTCGAGACTTGAACCCATCCGCTTATCCAGTCGAGCGACTTCTTGGGCACTTTTGACGGCAGTATGCGCCGCTGTAAGATGAGCGATTTTCTGCTCCAGCTCCTTACCCTGCTGTTTCGGCGGTGGTGTCCAAGTCTTATGCAGAGGATATTCAAGCAAATGCTGAAGCGACGTTGGAGTATATGACCACGTCTCTTCGATTAGTAGAGGTGTAATGGGTGCGAGCATTTGGTGAAGAGAATCGAAAATCTGAACAAGAACTGCTTGTGCTGCATACCGATCAGACTCATTGCCTGTATATAGTCGATCTTTCAGCGTTTCAAAGTAAAAAGTTGAGAGATCGTGGCCAATGTATCTGTTGATTGCATTGACAGCTTTAAAGAACTCGTATGATGAAAAGTATGTATGGACCTGGAGCAGGACTTGAGAAAGTTGGTAGAGAGCTACGCGATCCATAAGACAAAAACTAGGAGAGCGGTCGTATACTTCGTAGTCAGACAGGACACCGAGCAGCCACTTGAAAGTAACTCGGTATTTATGCAGACTTTGATTGATAGCCTGAAGGCCGATTTGACCAATGATGACGTCTTTTGTATAGTCACTTCCAGCAACCCACAGTCGAAGGGCATCAGGCCCCATGGCATCATATGTAAGCTTTCCGTTGCTCTCAGTCTCTTGGGTTCCTTTTTTCTTTTTTCGTTTGACGGGCGGTAACAGAGAGCCATCCATGATTTGCTGAGGGGATATAACATTGCCGATAGATTTGCTCATCTTTCGGCCATGCTGGTCCAGAGTGAAACCATGCGTAATCAGCATCTTGAATGGTGCTTGTGTTACGAAAGATGTATCTGGCGCCTCCCCTGACTTCTGTTGTGCTACATATGTCAGAAGAGATGACTGAAACCATCCACGATGTTGGTCATTGCCTTCAATGTAGACATCCGCAGGACAGCCTCCGTTATCATTGCCTGCGAGCGTTGTCCAAGTCGTTCCACTATCGAACCAAACGTCCATTGTGTCTTTGCCTCGGATGAACTCGCCTTGCAGCCCTGGAGGAATCCATGCCGGATCATTCTCTTCATCTGTCCACCAGGCGTCAATTCCTCGTTCTTCGATCACCTTGATGATATATTCGATGGTATCGCTGGTCATCACAGCTTCCATATTAGAGGAGTCTTTGCGAAACAGAGCGGGAATTGGCACACCCCAAGCTCGCTGACGAGAAATACACCATTGGCTACGGCCTCCAATGAAACTCAACATCCGATTCTTTCCAGATTCAGGAAAGAAATTGACGTTTTCGAGAGCAGTAATGGCGTCTCTTTTGATACCATCAACATCAGCGAACCATTGTTCTGTCGCTCTAATGATGACGGGTTGCTTCGTCCGCCAGTCAATAGGATACTTGTGTTGTAGCTGGTGGGAAGCAAGGACTAATCCCCGACTCTCTCCAAGGACTTCTCCAAAACGTTTCAGATAGCTCAATACAGCAGTTGTTCCTTCGCCCTGTACACCTTTACCAATCAAATAATCAGGCATGTCAGGCATAGCCTTACTCGTGAAGCAGCCATTATCATCAACAGGAGCAAAGATGTCGATGCCATGTTGAACACAGACAGTGTAATCTTCCAAACCATGACCCGGAGCCATATGGACAAGGCCCGAGCCACTAGAAGAAGTGACAAATGGAGCATGCAGGAAGGGCTGAGGTGTCGATTGACTACCTTGGAGTACATTGATGTACTGGGTCTGCCCAATTAACTCTGAACCTAGTATGCTGTCGATGACCATGTTTGGTGTTCCAGTGTCTGACATGTGTGAAACGATCGCCTCCAGCCTGTCCTTTCCTACCAAAAGCATTGTTGATTTTGTCGGCTCTTTCTCATCCGCTACGGAAATGACAGTGTATTCCATGTCTTGGTGGACAGCGATCGCTTTGTTGGCTGGGAGCGTCCAAGGAGTAGTCGTCCAGATGACAGCATAAAATCGCGAGACATTTTCTTTTAGATGTCGGAGTTTTGCTGGTAGTTGGACCAGTGGAAATTTTACAAATGCTGCGGTTGAAGTATGATTTTCATCATACTCTAGCTCGGCTTCGGCAAGCGCTGTATGAGAAGACGGAGACCAGTACACGGGTTTATTTTGGCGATAGATTAGCCCTGTGCCAAGTCAGTTTGAGGCTTAAAAGTGATGAAAGCCTATAGTGAGGAGCAAGTCTTACCCTTCTCAACCATTTCCCTAAAGACTTGGAGCTGCTTCAACTCAAAATCCTTGTCCATCGTGCGATATGCTCGGTCCCAGTCCCCCATAACTGCCCATTCTTTGAAACCTGCTTTTTGCTCTTCGACTGTCTTAGTTGCCAGGTTTCTCGCTGCTTCTCTGATTACCACCGCATTGTTTTCTCCAGCAGATGCGGCAGCAACCTTCTCGTTCCCCAGACTAAGCTCTTTTTGGAGTTGCAAAGCCTTGATCTCAATGGGTAAACCATGACAGTCCCAGCCCGGCACATAGTGTATTCTCTTTCCTTGGCTAAGCTGAAATCTACAAATCAAATCCTTCAGGATCTTGTTGAGAGCATGGCCTATGTGCAGACTTCCATTGGCGTACGGAGGGCCATCATGGAGTACAAACTTTGAGCTTTCTTTATTTGTCGCATGATTGTTGTTTGTAGGCGTAAGTGGTCGCGTTGAGCTCTGCCAGGTGTACAGATCATCGGTACAACGACGCAAGTAGGTGGGTTGATCGGCCGGAATGGGACGGGGAGGGAAATTCGATCTGGGAAGCTTGAGCGTGGACGACCAAGACATGGCTGCGCGGCATGTTAAATTTGGTTTCAGCATGCTTCATGATTGTAAGGAATGGACAGGCTAATTAAAGCCCTAGTGTGTTTGTGTGTGGGAGCTACTTTGTCGACTGTGAGGTGCGTAGTGGAATATCGGTGTGTGAGCGAGGTCGTTAATTTTGGTGGTCCTCGGACAAGATTCAATCGTCGCATGCAGTTGATACTTTGATGACTATGGATCACAATTTCACAGAAAGGGAGTTTCGAAGCTCATTATATATTTCGCAACCCGGAAAGCTACTTAATTCAAATTTCGAAATCGTTGTCGTCCAATTATCTCCCCATTACCATGTCGCCATACCCACCCGGTGGTACAAGAAACTCAAGGGTATACATTGTTCGCATATCGAATTGAACCAAAATCGCCGCATTTATCGCCCCGGCCTGACTAATGTTGGTCTGCTAGCTCTGATCTTAGACAGCTTCAACACGTTCCTCTTCGCGGCCCCTCTCTCCACCATTCGCGGCTGGCGCTGTCTCAGCGATTTCCTCCTCATCTTCTTCGTCATCCTCGTACTCGTCACCTTGATGCTGCGATGCAGGGACCCAGACACCAGATTCACGGTTTGCAAGGGGCTGATCTTGATCGGCGAGGTCGACACCCTCACCAGCTTGGCGGCGACCTGCATGGCGGCGCTGAGATAGAGTGCGAGCACGAGTCGAAAGTTTGGACTTGACTGCTGCATTTTGCTCAACCCAATTGGTGAGAGCATCCTCGCAGTCTTGAATGATGCTGTAGAATAATTTAGTGTGCAGTCAATTCTGTTTGCTGTGAGGAGACTTACGCTTTGCTTGCTTCATAACCATCATATGCCTGCCTAGTCTCGCCTGGAGTGACAGGAGTATCATCTACGAGCTGCAAAAGGTGTTTTCCGAAACCGGCAATGATAGCAAGCTTCTCGGAATGCTCACGTAGAGCATCGAATTGGTAAGTAAAAGCGGCTTTGAGCTTCTCACGCGTGATATTGGAGAGCTGAGCTTCAGCGACAAGTGATTCGGCCTCGGCGCGGACAAGTTCCTGTTCGAGAACGACAATCTTAGGAGAGTTGGGCTCTTTGTATTTGAGCTGGGCAATTTGATCCGTGATCTTCTGCTTCCTGTCACGGCTGGGCTGAACAGAAGCCTCAATGTTTCGGATGCTCTTGATCGTAACACGGTATTGATCATAACGATCGACGAATTGGTCCTCCAGTTCTCCAATCTCGTAAATCAAAACACCAAGTTTGTCCGTAACGTCAGAGACATCGTCATCACATGCTTCACCCCAGATGGAGAGCTGCTGAGCAACTTCCATCCTCTCCCTGCCAACAAGCTCCATACTTCGCATAACGTTCTTCTCCATCTTCACTAGCTGCGACAACTTCTTTGCGAGATCGGGTCCAAATGCTCCAGCAGTGCTCTTGCGAAAATTGTGACCTACGTGAACGAGATTAGTACTCGAATTAAGCCAAGCCGGATAATTGCTAGTAATCATAATTCATAAATACGGGCTGATAGCCTAGCACAATACAGGATGAGAGGCATCAGAACATATCCAGCGCTTACACCATATTGCCTCGCTGGTTATGAGTGAAACGAAGCAGTTGCTGACTCACCAATGTTACTCTTGCCGAAGAAGCGGTTGGCCTTTGTTGACGATGGTGGAGGGGGTGGATTCTGAATTTGCGACGCCGTGGGGGCGCGCGACTGGCGCATGCTGTAGGTTCGATGCATCTTGGAGCTTTGATTTGATGCTCAAAAATTAGGAATACAGACCGACCGGGCTTGGGTCGATAGATAGAAGCAGTTGAAAGTAGGCAATCTCGAGATGGTATTGCGTAGGGAGGAGGAATGAGAATAGGAGAAGAGCTGGACGTCTTCCAGCTTTGGGGTCGACACGACAACAGAGGTGACGTCGTTTGTGGCTCACGAAGTCCGGCGCCTTAGCGGGAAAGGGACTAGCCGCCATCCTGTACGCGCCACTGCTAAGCCTCAACGACTATTTCGGTAATGAATTGCAGCAAGCATCATTGCATCATTCGTGCGATCGTCACATGGGATGGGTTCTGGTAGCTTTGAAACACCAAAGGCAACCGATGTCCCAAGTGTACGGCTATCCTGGCGCTTTGCTCCTTCGAAGTCTATATTTAAAATGCGTTAATGCAGATCTATTTCAACCAAACCATCCGCAACGTTTCAACCAGAGTTATGAGGGCATTCAACATGAAGAGAGCAGCGCAAAAGAAATGTTTATCTCTCACTTATCTAGATGTATCCACGACCTGTACGACGATTAATTTTGAAATGCCTTGTCATCCTATTTTGTCGAAGGTGTTCAAGTGCACATTCAGCTGAGCAGAATTATAAAAACATTACTTCACTCAAGTTCCAGAATCATCCATACCAGAATACCACATTGAACATCACTCATCATATCTATTACATATCTCCAAGCTCAAGATATTCCAACCATGGTCAAACTCTGAGTCGGTGCACTCGACGCTCGACTCCAGCCCTCTCTCGCAAATCTCGTTTGTCTGGAGCGGCTGCTGTACATGCGAACCCCTCAGGGCTTACCACATTGTCGCATTCGTATTGCTCTGCTTCCTCCCCAGTTGCACTGTCCTTCAAAGCCACGTCCTTTATTTCAAAGCCGTGACATGGACTATCGCCGCTGCACTGGATTTGCGCTACCGTTCCATTGGCTCCGGAGTTCAGCGTCCCCTCCAATCCCTTGAATGTGATATCTCCTAAATTGAACAGACTTGTGTTGCAGTATTGATCTGCTCCTTCGAAAGATACGCACTGTGTCACAACGAAAGGGATGCTGGTGTTGTGCACTGTGAAATCAGAGAAGGTGACGTTTTTGAGGAATCCTTTTCCACCGCCACCACCGTTCGGAGGATAGCCCTGCTGCACGCCGGTGAAGGTTTTGATGTACCCCACGTAGAAGTTGTTGTAGAATGATATATTATGTGCTGTAATGTTTTCCATGAACTCATAGCGCGAGGCGTACTGACCAATACTTCCAAGCGCAATTCCGCCGCCTTGCCGACAGGTCACGTCTTCTACAAGAATGTTGGTCGAGTTGGCCTTAGTAGAAATACAGTCGTCACCGTTCGTGACTTCCCAGTTGTGGAAGGTAATATTATTAGCATAGATTGTATCTGCGCCATCGGTGTTGACTGTGCTCGAGGAATCATTGGAAGTGCTGCTAACGTATATATTTTCCAGCAGGACATTCTCCGCGTTTATAACCGTCATGGTCCACATTTGGCTTTGTACAAAACGCATATCAGCGATTACGGAGTTGTAAATTCCCGTAAATGTAATTTGGTGGGGACGACGAGGATAGTTTGACTGGCCCTTGATGAAGTCGTACCAAACTTGACCGTTGCCGTTCAGAGTACCATAGCCATTACCGTGGAGATATATATTATTGCCTCCGAATCGCCAGGCAGTCGACTGGTTCTGGTAGCCCATGGGCAGAGAACTATTGAGCCAATAAGAGATGTCGGTGCTCCACTAGCATGCTGTCAGTATGTGTTGCTACGCTCGGATCAAGGGATCTTCGGAATCGAGGCAGACTGATCCAGAGCTCTGCAGCCTCTGGCGCAAAGTCATCCGACTTTGAAAGATAAGAAAGGTTGACAACTCGAGATGAACAGAGATGGGGTTAAGCAAAGGACGCTTAAAACCAAGACAAGTACTTACCAACAGCGTCCCCTTGATGTCAACTTCGACATTATTCAGTCCAGTTGTGGTCATTACGCTATTGATGTGGTATGTTTCGTTAAGAAAGGTAACCTTGCCATTCTGACCACATTCTTGGAAGGCTTTGAGGATTGCAGGAACCGAGTCTCCCCCATGAGGATGCGGTTTAACCACACATTCTTTTGTGTAATTATTTGAACCAACAGCTAAGATGTTCAAAGGTAAGAAAAGACACGTAAGAATGAGTATCACGAGCATCGTGAAGAGCAACCAACGCGTCTCTTTTCGCTTGAACCTCGATGTCCAAGAATCTGGATCCAGAGCATTTTTAATCTCCAGGGCCAACTGCCCCTTGTCATGTTCGTCATGATGCATGGCCAAAATAGATCTTCAATCTGGCACGAGACAGTCTTCCGTGCCGCTACCCCGTACGAACCAGTGATAATGCGGAGTAAATATGCGGAGGCTCTTGCAACCCCATGGCGTATGACCAAGAGGTCTACATAAGGTGTGGTGTGTGGGAGGGATCGACTTTCAGGTCCGCTTCAGCCTTGATTGGTCCATGCAGGGCTATCCCTCATCGGCATTTTATTGAAAGAGTGCTGACGTCGTATTTAGACTATACGAAAACGGTAACATTGAGGGGGAAATTTAGTCCCCCCTGTTCAGCGCATGCTGCGAGTCTAGAAGTACGCCATCCTAGAATCAGATGAAATTGTAACAGTAGGGGGTAACTTCTATGCTTAGAAAGCGTTCCTGAAGGAGCGAGGGCAAGGCAAATATTTCCTATCCAAGATTCTCGATTTTTCCAAGTCAACCAAAAATGAGTACTAAAGTAAAGGAAGTATTTCTGAAGAGATGAGACTCAAATTACTGGTTCACATTCAGATCTTTAGGTATGTTTGCTTTTTCCCTGCCAAGCGGGTGCACAAGTTCGGATACAGAATGTGCGGGAGTTCTATGCTATTCATCGGGCGTAGTAGTGCACTTCGCCGAGGTGGCAGAGGTTTAATTAAACCCTGTCTCATCCCTACTCTCAATGCATTTCAATGTACAGGGTACCTTGGAAAGTGCAGTACCATTTCCGCTGTAGATGTTTATTTGGAGGGTAAAACCGATATTCTATCTTCCAAAGGGGTGGAACCGTTTTTGTGACATGACATGTACATGAGATGAAATTTTTGGGCCTGGGTAGCGCAATCTTTTCAAATTGGTTAGACAACCTGTTATAGCTGATGCTTTAGAGCCCAGGCTGGAAACATTGGTACTGATGAATTTTGATACACTGAACACGCTACAGTGCGAAAGTTGGTTAAGATATTTCCCCAAGTCCTTATACTTTATCATTACATCGACGATCCTAACAACATTTGTTACACTGAAGACGGATGCGTACACCATGCACCTCCGCATTTATTGCATGAAAAGGAAGCGGTCAACCCCAATTATTCAGCATTCTCCACTGTGGCTTCTTGTAACCCATCAAAAGTTTCTACCTGGGTTCTTTCCATGCCCAATGTCTTCTGCTCCTTTGCCGATTCGATCTGCGCCTGCTTCAACTCCAGTTCCAATAGCTCCAACTGCGTCTCCAATAGGCTAAGTTTCACGATAAGTTTCCGTGTGTGCGTTTGCATAAGAATGTTATGCCTTCCATACCTTCCCATATTGACCTGTAGCCGAGGTGACAACATCGCCGACTCCACGAGTAGCAGTACCGGTGACGCTGCCCACAGTCCGAGCCACGCTACCAACGGTGTTGCCGAGGGTCGCGCCAACAAAGCTTGCGGCTCCTGTGGCGCCGGTATTTTTATCGTTGGTCATCGTTGAAGATTTGATTGAATCGTGGGTTTTGGGCGGCTTGCAGCTTTAGTATATATCTACCAGTTCGCAGAAAACGAAAATGTGATGAAGAGAAGATGGTGTACCGCAGCTTCTGCCTACAAGAGTATGACGTTATCATGCGTCGTCTGGTCTCAGATATATCCACATCCGTAACTTTCAGCACAGCTTTTCCCTCTAATTTTCCGAAGGTGCATTGTTCCGGAAACTTTTCCAGCCTATGAAAACCCTTTTCACGCACTCAAGGCGACGATAATCCCCGGCACTTCACGACAGCTTGACTAAGGCATATTCATCGTTAGCTATGGCGAAAACTCCTTCTCTATCTATTTTCTAGAGTCAGAACATTGACTAGTCTCAGGAGACTGAAACCAAGAAGATTGAGGATCACAATAGTCACATCATTCCTCATATGTAAATCAGCGCAAACCCCAATTTCTACTAAGATGTCTTGTCACATCCTTCTCAATAACAGAGCCTTTCAAGGCAAAGCGTGACCTTTGCGTCGATCATTACTAACAGCGAAGACACGCTCATGTGAATCGCTACACTTTTTGACTTGAGAATGCTTAACAATGGTTAGCGTGTAGCATAGGGCACTCATACCCGGTTTCCAGGAATTCTTTTTGGATGATCGGAGCTTCTAGCCCGAGCAAGAATGGGAACGCCTAACGTAAGACATAGCCTGGTGCCACTGTTCTCGATTCCGTTCCATAAGCAGACTCCCGTGCAACACCTGCTATCGATCTATATGTACATAATGGTCGCAATTACAACAAAAATTCCTGTCGTAACAAACTTCCGAGGCACGTCAAGCACTATTGCCAGCGATTCCACCAGAGGATATCCACCTGTATAATTTCGATTTCCAATTGTAACATTATTGGGTTTCAAACAGCCCATCCATGATTCTGACCAGGACCGGGTATGCGTTGATACTTGGTCCACAGTGAAGAATGTCGATATGATGGGGGTCAATGAGCTCAACGCTTGGTCATAGCCCGTATACACGCCTTCAGCCTCTGACTCTTCACCAAAATAAAACCAACTGGCGAGTGGCTGAGCAGGATCTTCGAAGAACCGGCTCGCTGTGCAATTTAAGGGCACACCTCCCGAAGATTGTCTATTACAGGTACCGTTCGCAGAGGTGTTCAAACCGCTCCCCGAATATTCTGTGGAGAAAACCAATTAGCAACGCAATAGAGGTTCAGCATGATCGCGGTCAAAGCTCACGGACTCCTGTGACTGATGTGCTGCTATAATTTTGGCTCAACTCGTTAATACACGACGGTGGAAGACTGAAATTCCCAGCCGCGTTGCCGCAAATGTCAGGTTGGTATGTCAACGCGGTTGACCCATTTGACGACAATAATTGATAGGTCCTGTCTTGGTACTTCAGGACTGCACCTTCGAAGGTTTCTTGGAGATCACTAACGCAGAGTGGATTGAAAGCGCTCTGGCAGGTACCATCATCACCTTTTCCAGCCTCGATGGTTTGGACAGGAAGGTCTTTGAGAAGGAAAATGCAACCGACAAAATGCGAATCCGAAGGTACCAGATCCTGCTCCGGAGCTGCATGTAGCCACAGCTGCTGCGTGATTGGTGAGGGATATCCTTCTGACGAGTGGCCAGTCAGATCATATACTGCTGTTACCCACGTCCATCTTGGTAGCTGAGTGGCATTAAAGCCATCTCCCCAACTGTCAGACGGTTGAAAGGCATCTTGGCGTATTTGTCCGGTCGCATTTGGAGGCATTGGTAAAGCGGGACCCTCGTTGGTGTACGGAATCCCAATGTAATTGAACAACAGCCGAGAAGAGTTCGAGGATTGCCCTTGCACGATTTGCATAGTGGATATGATCACAACAACAGAAAGGAAAAGCTTCGAGAAGTGAAGTGCCATCATTGTAGTTGCACCGTCCTGTACCTGTGCAACTACGCTGTTGCTTTGAGTCTCCAATTTCGAACCGGAATTGCGAGCTGTCAATTCGACTGGGAAGACGTAGAATGTCGAATGGAGAAACGAATATGCAAGACAGCCATTGCATGGCTTTTTTGTTTGTTGCGTCGTTATGCAGGGATCATGCAACGTTATACCTCATTCAGTGAGCGACAACTAAAGCACGTGGATAGGCACGTGGATATGCTCAGTACCTGGTAGGTGGGAACATTTTCACATTCGTACATCAGTACCTTAGGTAGGTAACATATTTCGGGAGTTTTCGCTAAACTTCAGAAACTTAAGCGAGCCAGGCCTCTACCTTTACCTTTTCGGGTTTACAAAGTGCTATTCCAGGCTGACTTCCACGTGAGTACATTGTACGCGTGACGTATTTACCACACGAAACTAACAATTGCTTTTCGCTGGGAGTGACAGCTGGATTGAATGGAATGAGGAATGCTCTCGTACTCGATTTCTCAGCGCCGCACATCTGAGCACCTATAAAGGTTTGCAGCCCACGTTTCTTGCTCTGTCGCTGTTCTATGGCTCCGGGGCTACGACCCTTGTTGAGTCTCCAACTCTGTGTTAGATGTTTTGAGAAGAATTTCCTTTTCAAGTTTCTGACATGCATATTCGAGAAAGATGGACCAATGATCGCTATTGTCAAGTCCCTTGTGGCTCATGTCTTCGAGCATATCTTCCCGCCCGGTTCGAAGACAGTGTGATAATGCACTCTTTGCGTTGAAGGCACCCCGAAACCCACGTGCTGCTAATTTTGCAGTTCTATTTGATGAAAAGGCCGCAAGTGATAAGTAAAGATTGGGATTGAGAAGACTTTGTGATCATTACAGATTATTGGAACCCGTGTAGACACAAGTAAGTGGGGGTAGCTGAGCCTAATGCTGTTGGAACTGGCATTGGGCTATGTATCTACATAATGCATTCGAAGGAGATGCCCGAATATCGGATCCAGAGTGAGGATTGTGATGATTGCAGTGGACCCTCGTATGTTTTACCTTTGTTGAATCCTGATCTATATATTTTCCTACGTACTGCGTCACTCAAAAACTGGGAGCTTTAAACCCGGGAGATATCATTTTTGATCAATTTTCGATCAAGATTTTTTTTCCTACGAGTTCTATCAGAATGCGAGGTCCACAGATCGGTCTAGCCTTCCTATCTCTTACTATGACCGTGTCATCGTCTCCAATGTTCAGTTCAAGTCTCAATACAGCTACTTCGTCCTCCATGGACAACCTAGGAACAACACTGGCGACTATAGCGAGCCATTCCGGACTCACTCCCCAAATCGGCTCTAATTTATCTCCAACTACCTTAGCCGTCGGAACGGATCCGCACCGATCTAACATGAAAGCCAGTATGATAGAGTCTCACTTGACCATTCAAACGAGCACGACCACCACGGGTTCATCCTCGTCGACCACGGATTTGGAATCAAGCCTCAGTTCGGGTGAATTACCTCCTATGATCAATTCCAGCGTCACAATTACTACTCCACTCATACAAACAGGACAGAATCTCACTAGTCCAACGCGTTTCACTCAAGGCTCTGATACCGCTAGTTCCGCGATTAGCTATAAGCACAAGAGCAACTCGAGCATGGCGACATCCACTGTGGCAGGCCAGACAAAAACCAGGTCATGTGACGTACCATCAGCTTCAACGAATGGAGAGGTGCCCGATTTTTTTGAATGCAAGCGCTGTGATGAGTCTACAAATCTCTTGTCGTACAGTCAGCCTGATGGAATGTCGGCTTGGCAGGCAGCAGACGCCAATGACGCCTTGGTAGACTCACTCAAGTGGTATAATGTGTTGAAATATGGCGAGAACGCTACCTGTCTTGATCTTGATCCGACATCACTCGACTGCGCACAAGACGACCTTCCCAATGACGCGACCTGGATCCAAGGCATCCAGACACTTTGGAATTCTAATGTTACTGAGCAATGTAATATGACGCCTGGCTCTTGTACGGCATTGAACTGTGAGCAAGGCGACTGTAAATCGTTCCTTAGTTAGCCAGGGAAAGACTACTGATAACTACTAGATCCTGCAAACTACCTCATAACTAATTCCTTTGTTAATTTTCATGACATTTTGACCAGTCAATATGACTCCATACAGCAGGCGCAGGATCATATTATTGCGTCAATGGGCGATGTGCGTAGAGGAGCAAACTTATCGCCGCTCGAAATTTCACTAACGGTCCTATGAAAGTTTGCTGGCACCTTCTCCCCCGTTGTAAAAGATGACGCTTCTCAGCTTTTTAAGGATTTCATTGACAGTTTCGCCCTTGGATATGGTCTAGTTGCAGCCTGGTCGTGGAATAAAGTCTTGAAAGATGTGCCTTACTTCAAGGCACACTCAAACGATCATGGCTGGGCTAAAGGTAAGAGAGTCTTCGCATATTTTGAGAAGGTGATTTGACCCAGAACTACTACTGATTCGCCTTCGTAGATTCATCGAACAGCATCGTGTCAGGTAGTGCTACAACTGCGAAAGATACTGCGTCTACGTAAGTAGTCCCTCCCATGTTTCACCGTTCGACTTCCAGGGGGCCAAAGATATAGCTTTCATGCCCGCTCTCACTGTCAGATGGGTCGCATTGGTGACGAGATTGTTTCATACATGTGGTGACAAGCACATATGCGTCGCGTATTGGACTGATTCATTCAATAGAGTCGCTGGGCAAATCCAAAACTCCAATACAATAGCCGATTTTGCTGGCAATTGGACCATGGCGATGTATTCGACTCTCGAGAATTACCTGGATCAAATCCAGAATGGCTCATTGATAAGCAATCAAAACTTAAATGCCACACTCTACAATGGTGTGTTTGTCGAATTTACAGGGAGTGTGACTATGCAGGACATGTTAGATGTTTCGTTGCAAGTGCTATACAGTCAAATACTTATACCAGCATGGAGTCAAACCGCGATCGGGCCGAATCTTGGAGCCACGTATCCAATGATTCTGTAAGCAGTAGCTATTTGGCGCCTACGCCTGTTATATAGTGTATTTGATTCGGCTGACGGTACAAACAGGCAACAACCTGGACTTTGTAACACTTCAAATCCTTTCAACGGACAAGATCCCTATGATGGGGCGGATCAACATGACAATTCCGGTCCTCCGGCAACCAACAACGGTGAATCTTCTCGTAGAAATGTTTTGCCCTATTCAGGCGGAGGTGATGAGAAGCTTGACTGGGCATTATCCGATGACGACGCCCAGGCTTCCCAGGTCTGCCTAAAGTCAATCTGATCGGATCAAGGGTGCCATATGTATAGCTGACATCTGTCCCAGTGAGACTGGTAATACCTACTATTTGATAGCTACTGGGTACGGCAAACCAAGTCAACCTCTCACGCATGCACTTCCTGGAATTAATCAGCTCACTCCGGGTAATCAATGGGGTGGAATCACAAAGGAGAACATTGTGAACAAGTAAGTTTCGCTAAGATCGTGATCTGATTGCCCTTCTGCTAACCTCGTCTTCACTCATTGCAACAGTTCGGTTGTAGGTTACCAGATCAATGGCAATCAAAATGGCTACTCAGTGCCTGACGTCCCTACGCTTCTCAATCAGCAAGGTTATGTTGGAGATCCTGTTGATCAAGACCCACAATTCCAACTAGGCTTGTTCTCTGTCCCAATTTGCGGAGCTGACGAGATGGTGGGAGCAATGATACACATCGATCCCATGACAGATGACTGCAATGGCTTTTGGCCATGCTGCGGCCGGCCTTATACTTCATATGTTCCAGATACCCATGGTAATCCTGCTCGCTGAATCGAGTGAGTTTGTACTCAGCTGTGTGATAGACGGAGGTAATTTGATGGGTTTGAGACTGGGTTTGTGAGTATTGTTTCATCATATTGGAAAAGAAGCGTCCGTAATAATAATTTGAATGTCTATTTCTATCTTAGAAGACTAATACCGTCACCCGTTATCACGAAAGCCTAATCCATATATAAGGTGTTAGCCATAATCAGCTCCAAGCTGATTATTACAGTCTTCCGGCCCACACCTCTGGATCAGAAGCCGTCTTGATTGGCAAGGATTGTCATCTTGGAAGCTCCTTTTTCAACATGGTGAACGTGGCACAATTCTTCCGTATCCTCTGCAGTGCGTCTCGATGACAACTTAGTTACAATAGGCTTCATTGCTGGTGCTGTATCTACACTTTCCATCACAAAATGAATGTCTTTATCCTGTATGGCTACTTTCCGTAGCTCGTTGTATAGAATCGTATGCGTGGTGACGAGACAATGTCCTACAGTCTATGAATACCCAATCCTAAGGATCGCTGACAAATGCAAAACCGTGTAAAGACCAATTGTGAAAGTAGCCTTTGAGCAGCGACTGGTTCAACGTACAGCAGCCAAGCCATCTCTACTTGACTAGCTACGAATCAGAGCATCGATATCAACGCGTTGGTAATAGGAGCTGTATCAGCAGTGAGCTCTCACCAAAGACTGATCTTCTCAAGGTTTACGAATGAAAACTTACATGTGCCCAAAATTCGCCCAAAACTGCGCTAATCGATTGTGGGATATCATGATGAGCTGGGACGAAACATATGTATCTACACGATTGTGTATTAGCATTGGGGTGATTTTTAGGGCTCCGAACACGAGGTAAACAACATACCCTCACGGAAACCATTTCCCGCTATGTGGCCTACACTTCTTACTATCCTAGCTCCTTTAAACTGATTCTCGGTTGCTACCCTAATCAAGCCATCAGGCCCGATATCTGGCGCAACAAAAGTGTATTCGCCTCGAGGGACGTTAGGATCACCAGTCAGTTTGATTGCCTCAAGACGACCATGATATTCACGATTTGAGCTTTCGGGTCTCTCGTACACGGTGGCCTTAGGTTCCTCATCATCTTCAAATTCTGCCTCTGGCCCCCAGCTTCCTGCTGCCATTGTAGTACCAAGTTCTTCAAAGAAGTATTCGTTCAAGTTGGCGTTTGAATCTGTGTCATCAGATACTGGAGATCCTGGATGTGCCAACGGGGTCAGTGTTGTCTGGTGGAATGGACATCTCGGTTCTAGGACGCCTTTCGGCAAGGGTCGCTCTTCGTCTTTGTCTGGCTGTGTTATAAGGAGAAATTCGCATCCATGTCCGGCATAGTCTCCAACCCAAATTCCTTGCCAAGGTTTATCCACAGTTGGTGTGTATGCTTCTTCTTTCAGAGTACCATAAGTGACTATATCTTCCCCGAGCCTCATCGCCATCAGTCCATATGCAAGAATACGACTTGAGCGAAATTGCATCCATTTCCGTATTCGAAAAGTCTCTGTGCTTAGCTCAGACAAGGAAGCAGGCTTGTGATCAGATCCACTAAATTGCTGAACGCTCTGGTTACGAGTGCGCTTGTTGGCTGGAATGGTCAATGGAGGCCAGACGGAAGTTCCGGGCCTGATAAGAGATGAGTGGAGCGACCGGCTCAGGATGCATGTGCAATATATGCCGTGACTTCCTCGGCCAGTGTAGGTAGTCATCGGCACCTCTCGCTGCAAAGGTTTGTGTGGCGAAGATTTTGCGATGTCACCATCTTGTACTTTCGTGAAGGCATGGGGGTTGAGACAAAGGACTGGGGAATTGAGGTCAAGTTGAACCTTTGGGGAGAAATTGTGGATGATGACTTCTTCATTGTGAGACCAGAAATTGAAAGTATTGTCTGCTCGCTCGGCAGCCACAGCGTGAGCTTCAATGATAGCACGATCCGGATTGTAACGGGCCAGGATGAGCTTTCCTGTTGCGGCATTGTCGGCAATCCAGAACTTGTTTTTGGGCAGAAACCAGATCGGATGAAAGGCTGAATAGAGAGCACGAAAGGATGGAAATGGCTTTGGTGAGGCCAAAGGAGTAGTTTTCGGAAGATTGCTATTTACGAGAGGTTTCCACAGTGAATCATCTTGTGTATGAGTGTTGAGCTGGCGACATGCTGCAGAAAGATCGACTAATGTCAATACTGGAAGATAGCTGATGATGTGGCGTAGCAGCTCAGGAGGAAGAGACAATAGTGATATCGTTTTCTTATCGGAAGCCATAGCGAGAGATACAAAGAATGCTAAGATTGTTATTGTTCGGTTTCGCTTCTGCAAACTTCTTGCTATTCAGAAAATAAGCAAGGTACCTGCTATGGTCAAAAATGGAAGGCGTTCAATGACGTAATATTCATGTTTGATCTCATCACCTTTAAGCAAGCAAATTTCACGACGCGAACGAAGGAATTCTAGAAATTGTATATGATAGAAGAACTACAAATTATCCATTAAAACCATCCGATCCAGTTGATTCGAGATCATGATGCCATGAAGCATCGGCGGACCTTTTACCCGAAGCGCCGGACGATGAAAGATGTGTTGTCTTCAGGACGGAGTTTGCTGCATACATCACAGAGAGATTTTTAGCTGGAATGAGCTTAGCCATTGACAGCTACCCAAGACTGAAGATACGTTCAACTAGCGTAAGAGAATTCGCTGTTCTCTAAAGTAATAGTCATCACCGTTACTAAAGGCCTCCAATCATGTATTTGAAGTCTGGCTGTGTCCAGCAATGACTCCGTACGGACCAGTCACGACAGACGTGGGTGGAATTTATATCACAGAGACCCCTCTTTACCGCCAAAACCTGTCTGCTATTCTTTCAATTCATATGTTGGAGATTTTCCTCCAAATGCACCTATGCGGAGTAAAGGAGCGACGGCAAATGCACTCCAAGTGAAGGAACAATACGGGAATCTCAATGAAGTCGCTCTCATCCCGACCTAACCAAACGACTTGTAGTACCAAAAATTGTACGAATACTCACCGCCATTACTACGGTCTATTTCGCAGGACAGTGAAGCCAATACCGAGTGACCTTGAAGCACGTGGATACCTTTCTTAATATTCACACACCTTTCTGTCCCATTGAATTGGATGATTCGTTATAATTTATTGAACCGACAAGAGCTTCGTTTTGAATTTATTTGTTAAAGTATTGCACTATCTGCTCTCCGCTTGAAAAGGATATAGATGTTCCAAACTCATCACTCTATGGGATTCTTATTAGCTTTCATGAAGACGTGAAAATACAACCCAAAACCATCTTTCGAAAGTCCTTGACTGCACCTAAAATCGTTTCAACCGGAAATCTGGAATGGAAAGGATGCCATCAGATTGGTTTAGTAGCATGTGAACTTAGGTCTTGACCGAGATAGATCTGTGGGTTGGGCCGAAAATTCACGACATGTTTCGCCTGTCTGTCAATGCCTGTCGAACGGTAGCAGCATCCCAAGGATCATCAGTAGGTATCAATGCTTTCGCCATCGTGGCACCGCTATCACTTGTCTTTTCCACATTTCTCTTCAAATTACTGATGCCAGTCTCGCTATTGATTTGGATTTGAACATTGTACATAAGTGGATCAGCAGATAATTTTCTGTGGTTTATTGTTAGAACAGCGCCTGAGCTGGCGATCTTGTTCACATTATGAACATCAGGACGGAAGTCCATTGTCCTATAAACAGTTTAGTGCGAGTTTGGGTCGTGAATTCCAGTGAGTTTCTCATCTGGAATACCCTCTATGAGATCATCGAGTGCCTTTTTGACTTTGCTCCGGCCCATATCTGTAGGTTCCGTAAGAGGCTACCGAAATCAAGAAGTTAAGCGAAAAAAGAGGTGGTTTGCAAAGAGCTCCGGTAACTGGGTGGAGCTGTAATACCCAGGAATGAAGGCAAGCAATAAAGATCTCCAGTAATTAGGCAAGCAATGCCGTGAGAGCTACCCTGACAAGAGCCGGCCTGGTCATAGACATTTAATTATTGGTGACATTGTGTCACTCCATTGTCTGAGCGAAGTCGTGAAGCGAATGCCGTGCGTGTATAGCACCTGATAGCCAATTGCTCTGCACTGGAACAATCCATAAGTCAGCAACATGATTCTCGTACCTGACGTCTTCCCCATTCCAAGTGTTCACTCAGGCAACTTGAAAGATACTGATGTTCAATAAAGGTACGCAGAATCGGCTGTAGAACTGATAGCTTGAGTGAGGTAGGATATGTGTAGCACGTGGTATGACTCAGGAGTGACCCAGACTTCTGACATAGCCGTTACCAGTCCTCACAGTCTCGCTGGATTTTTCGTCATTTTTCCTTGGCTAATTCGTAGCTTGAACGTCTTGCTCGCATCCTGGGTACGCGTGTCGAGCACATCTTGGAGGGCAAGTCCATCCTTGCAGCGTTCCCGCCCTTCCATGTTTGACCTCACGATTTCGAGGAATTTCTGAACCACAATTTCTTATTGGATCTAGCTGGCTGTTCCTAAAATGACAGCGATCAAAGGAACACAATCAACCGATTTTCGTGGCTTGACGTGGGTACAAACGCTTTGGGGATCTGAACCACGATGGACAATTGACCCTGACGAGAACGCCATTAAACAAACCGTGCAATCAGCGCTTGGACTGAATGACGAATGCAGTATCGAGTTTCTTGCCCAGGGCGCATTTAACAGGGTTTATATCGTTAGGTCGACTGAAAAAGAAGTTATTGCCCGCGTAAGTCTTCTAGTGGACTCGACCTGGAAGACTTTGAGTGAGGTAGCAACTTTGGAATGGGTTCGTAACAACACGAGCTTAACAGTGCCTAGAGTGCTGGCATACAGAGACGATCGCTGCAGTCTCGTAGGGTTTGAATGGATTCTCATGGAGAAAATGCTTAGCCGACCTTTAGCCGATGTGTGGCGCGTCATGAGCTTCTCGGCCAAGGCAACCCTTGCACGGCAAGTTGCCTTGTTCTGTTCTGACACCTTCAAAAAACAATTCCAAGGAATCGGAAATCTCTTTCCACAACCAACAGAACATGGACCCGTATCTGATTACACTAATAGCATTAAGGACTTAAGTGAAGTAAGCATTGAGCAGATCGGGCTTCTACCTTCATTTCGCATGTTAACGTCTGAAATTCAGGCTCGCAACGCAGAGCAACAGAATCTGCAAGTTTACAACAATGACGATGATATTTCAGTCTCACAAACACCGTCTAGTGGTAAACGTTCCTATGATCATGCGGCGATGAATTCAGGCAAAGACAAGATCACAACGAACCTGGACACCGACGGCTTTCGTGAAACCACCCAATCTCCGTCCTCAGAACAATGCATTGATGCCCAAGACTCGAACATTTTCCGTGTTGGAAGAATCGTCTCGGCAGATTTTCTATGGGAAGGTCGTATCCATCAGGCGGTTCCTCGTGGCCCTTTTTCTACAAGCAAAGACTGGCTATCGGCACGGTTAGCAATTGCAGAAAATGGCTGCCGCAGTCGATTGAATCGGATGCAGCAGGTCAGTGAAGAGAAGCAAAGTGATGGATATGCTGAAGGGCACAATAGTGAAGAGGATGAAGACGAGGACCCACTGGATTTTGAAGACTTGGAGAAGGCTTTGAATATCATTGCTCGGCTCAAAAGACGCCTAGACGAGCACTTCCCCTCCTCGGATTCGGCGCCCGAGCCATCCGTAATCATCCACAGTGACATGTCATTTGATAATATTCTCGTCGACGATGCCGGAGTTTTAACTGCGGTGGTCGACTGGGAGTGCATTTCAACATTACCGCTGTGGGCGGCTTGTAGAATACCCTCCTTTCTACAAGGGAAACCATCCGATCGAGAGCCAATCAAGAGTGACTACGAGCATGACGAGAACGGAGAAGTCGCTGAGCTTTATTGGGAGAATCTAAGAAACTACGAACTGACACGACTTCGGCAAGTGTTTTTAGATGAGATGCTGAAGTTACAGCCCGAATGGGTGAAAATCTTCAAATCCAGCCAACTACAGAGGGATCTCGATCTTGCGGTTGCGTGCTGTGACGACGCCACCCTGATACGCCGAATACAAAACTGGCTCAGTGACATAGAGGCGGGGACGGAAAATTTCTCAAGTCTAAAGGAGCGAATAGATACCGGATCGTTGTAGTGAGGCAGTGCAGCGGCCTTCAATAGACCCACACTCAGGACAATCACTACCGATCCTTCCATTGCAAAGCGAAAGAATGGTGTGAGCTCCATGCATAGATAGATTTCCATTTCTATGGTGTACGAAGCTTGTTTGGTCTGCTGAATTCTAGTGTAACCATATCACTTTTCTTTGCTCACGTCCATGATTGTGAGCCAGAAAACGTCTTCCGCTTTCTGTGTTGTTTGCGGCTGCCGACACCGAGTGGCAATGGTAGTCTAGCCGTAGTCTTGCTGGGAACCAATCATTTCTGCCCCCACTATCTTTTTCATTGCTCAAAAGCCAAAGACGATCGTAGAGATCTGGTACAGTACAGCAGCAGCGGGGCTGTCTTTCAGCCAATCGCGGAGGTACGGTTTTGTGAGGATAAAACATCCGGTAGGGTTAGCGGGCAGACGCGCGCGTCCGGTCACGTCTACGTCATGTGTGTTTTGGTTTAACTAGAACAGGGAAAGCGGCAAGAAATGTGAGGGCTCAACCATGAAATCACACACAATTTGGCAAACAGCACCGAAACAGGGCTCCCACAATGCTTGCTCACTCATTTCCTCTCACGCTCCTGCTTTGTTGCTACCATTGTAAATTCGCTCAGCCTGTCCGCTCCTCTGTCTATTCTCCTAGCTCAACATCCTCTTGTAGCTCTGCTTGTTGCTATTATTCCAAACCTATTTAATCTGATTTTGACCTTGCTACAGTCCGACTCTGTTGGAAATACGGTTGACGCTATGCCTGGAAAAGCCACTGCTCGTGCTCGCCCACTGCAACGAAAGCGCCGCCGCAGTATTGACTCCAATACTCCTTCTAGTCAACAATCCCAGAATGGTAACGACCACGATACCGCAGAATCGGAGATAGTTGTCGCCTCATTCCCCAGTAAGGAACAAGATGATCTACCCAAAGCCAAGAGACTCAGAACCCGTACCGCTGCTGTTGCAAGCAACACCAGGAAAACGAAGCAGAGTATTGCTAGCCACAATAACGCCCAAGAAGAGGATGCAGACGAGCCAAGCACAATAGCAGAAAAGCACGCCCATTTCGCTAATAATCATATGAATGGACAACCAACGACAGCGGGAGCTGGCACAACTTCTCGCGTTTCCCGAACATCACTATCTCCCTTTACTACACGGAAGAAACCAGGTGCGCGGGATGAAGGACGTGCTTCTCTACCACCGAATCTTTCTGGTTCCCCTGTTCCAATAAAAGAGTTGAACTTCTCTCCCCTTCGTGACATTATTGATGAACGAATGCGGCGTAGATTACGTCGTAGTCACCTCAGTGAGGAAGTCAACAGTATTGAGGGTGAGAAGAGGAAAACGCGTAAGACCGACCGCCAGGCTGTTGAAGATCTTTCAAAAGCAAAGGACGAGATCAAAGAATTGCAGCTTCAGCTTGAAATCCAACGTCAGTTGGGTATTGATATTGGCACAGAGTCCGATGAGAAAACACGTAACATGGAAGACCAGCTCACCAATTTGAAGCAAAAAATGCAAGAGATGCAGAAGGCGCATGAACAACATGAAGAGGATCTCTCTTCGCAGGAAACATCCGTGGACGACGAACCTGGTCTTTCAAATTTCGTTGATCCTGACGACATTCCTGTCTCTCCACTAGCCGGACATCCAATGGAGGGCGACAGCCATGAACGCCATGCATCACCTGATCGTAGTATCGTCAAAGCCTCGACACAAGTATCCTTTTCTGACAGGGCCTGGAACCATGAACGAGAGGCCTTTGAGCAGGCGCTATGTAAAGTAAATCACCAATTGAGCGATGCCCAATCAACGCTGAAGATTCTGACCATCGAGTTGTCCGGCCTTGGCTTCAACGATGGATCCGAGTCATCCGATCCAAGTGCAGTTGTTGCCTCTATTCGAGATGCCTTTCATCAAGCCTGCACCGAATTGGAACTTCTACTTCCAGATGCAATATCCGATGCAACTTCCAACAAACATCTTCTCAATCTCCTTGTTGCCAATGTTCGCTCTCTTCTTGACTCTGTACATAAATCTGAATCCAATATCCAACAACGGAAAGATATGGAAGAGCTTCTTAAAACCCAATGTGATGATCTGTTGGAAAAACTCACCGACACCAAAATGCGCAATCAGTTACTTGAAGACCAGTGGCGCGAGTTAGACTCAAGCAGTGAACAGAAAGAGAGACGTATTGTTGAACTGGATGATCTTGTGGTCAGCTTGCAAAATGCGATCCAGCATCGTGAGACTTTGATTCAGGCAAGGGACGACCATATTGCACCTTTGGAAGAAGAAGTAAGACAGCAATCTCGTGACCTTGAGAAATTGCGTGGAGCGCTAGAAAGCTATAGAGGCGAGGTCAAGAAGTTGGAATGTCTTATAACCAGACTTGAGAAAGACCAGGCGGATCAAATCGATCAAATGAAAAATGACTGTAACGTGCTGGCCAATGAGATGAACCAGGCTCTGCATACTGAGGAGCAAAAGCTGGGTCTCGCTGAGTTGGATCTACATACTAAGACGGCGATGATCACTGCTCTGGAACTCAGACTCGAAGAAGAAGGATCTCGTGTTGACAATTTGAAAGTTGAGCTTTCCAATGCTGCTCACGACTTGAGTCTCAAGCAATCTCAATGCGATATGGCGGAAACAGACCTTCAGACCAAAGAAGTCATGGTCAATGATCTTCAAGACCAAATTGCAGCCTCTGAATCCAGTTTTAAGGAGACTAGGGCAAAACTTGACATGGTGAAACAAGATCTAGAAGCCGAACGTCAACAACGCGAGATGGTAGAGAAAGCACTTGGTAAGGCAGACGAGAGCATTAAACGACTCGATCAGGAAGTGAAGAATGGCAGTGTCCAAGCCAATCAGCTTCGTCAAAAGATCTTCGAAATACAAACCTCAAAGGACGACGCTGTCAATGAGCTCAACGAAGAAACCGCCCAACTTAGGGTAGATTTCCAACAAAGTCTAATTAACGAAATTGCGCAACGAAAGGAAGCCGAAGACCGCATTACCGACCTTTCAGGCGAACTTGCGCATCTCCAAGCCAAACTTACAAACGTTGAACAGGACATGGCCACGGCTCTTGACGATAAGGACCTTCTTCTAGAAGCTCAAGCCCGAGCACTCGATACTTACCGCACTGACCTCGAGGCAACCACAGCCCGCCTCACATCCACCTCCAGCGAGCTCGACAGCCTCAAGCAGCTCCACCGCAGGGATACCACTGCCTTGCGTGCAGATCTGCACAACGCCCATCAGGACGTCAGTCACTTAAATCAGCAGTTACAGACCCTTGACGAGCATTACAAAGCCCAAACTGGCGATCTCGACCAGGCCGCCGATACGGTCGACCGCCTCAACAGCACTCTATCTACGCAGAAAGAGGCGCTCCAGCAGTTGCAGCAGGAGAAGCAGTCCCTTGAGCAGCGAGTCGAGGCCGAAGCAGAAGCAATGTTGCACGCCGAGAACAAGGCTGCGGAGCGAATCGTCGCGCTGGAGATGGAGGTTGCGGATGGGCAGGAGCAGACGGAGAAGCTGCAGGCTGAGATGGAGAAAATGCGCGAGGGATGGGATTTGGACCTCGATCTGTACCAGGAGGATGTAGCGGCCTTCCAAAGGAAGATCTCGTACAAGGACTCAACAATTAAGTCGTTAGATGATGAGAATAGGGACCTGAGAGCAAGGTTAGAGCGCGCGGTGAAGGCGGCGAGGGAGATGATGGCGAGGGTGAAGAGTGCTGTGGGGGAGCTGGGGGGTGCTGTAGAGGAGGAAGTGGAGGAAATGGGGGCGGTGGAGAGGGAGGTGTTGGAGGGGGTGGGAGAGAAAGTGGAGGAAGAAGCGGAGGAAAAAGCGACACTGTCAAAAGTGTCGAATGGTACTGCGGCGGGGCCCTCAATGCTGAAAATGAGGAACAGCGAGAGGAAGGTTTTGCGGGACAGTGGCATTGGAATGGCGTCGGATCCAATGACTTCCTCTCCTTGAATTATGGGTTGAAATCTGATTGGGGATTGCCCAATCTAAGAAGTAATGACTGATAGATACTACTATCCCTCGTGGGTATTCTTTGCACTAAAGTTATTCATTCCACTCAGAGCATACCCATTTCTTCGTCCTGGTAGCTTCAAATCATCATCATACCTGATCACATCACTTGCCATGTCGTCGTCGGCAAGATCTAGAGAAAAACGCTGCTAAATTAAGGATGTTAGCCCATCGTGATCCGCCATCATCATGCTTCAGATTCCTCGTATAACGCCGCAGAACGATTCCAGGTCGCTTCAGATTCAATCCGCCTTCGTGCTGTGCCCCAGACGCCAATGCAATGCGATAAGACATGCTCAGTAAAAGATACTCGATTCGAGCGAGGTTTTGCCATTCAACGTACTAGTCCAGGTCGCCATTATCTCCACTATCTGTAGGGCGTATGAGTTAGCAACTCGAACTTGCACAGAGTGATACGCTTATCAGGCTGAAGCCTACCAATCTTTAATTCTTTCATCGCTATCTCTGCCTGGTTGGCTTTTTCGGCCTCCAACTTGGCCTTCGCCGCTTCTTCTCTCGCTTTCTTCATCTCTTTTCTGGCCTCTTCGGCGGGCACGAGTGTGAAGACCACGACGAAGAGCAGTTCGCCGGTTGCTTTGTTGCGAAGAACGTACCGGAGAGAGTGATCACTGGAGCCATGAAGTCAGAATCTCTTGGGAAAGTAAGAGCAATAAAGGAAAAGACAAGAGCTTAAGATGAAGGAACGAAAACTAGTCATACCGCATCTGTCCACCGAAATATTTGATGATGTTAATCTGGAATCCAGGAAGGCGGAGACAGAATTCTAAGTGAGTCTTTGTTAGCAAAGCACTTTATCGATCCACGAAGAAGCATGAACCTACCATTGAAATCTAAATACGGATTGAAGAAATCGCATTTGTACTCCCTTCCTGCCTCGAATGTGAAGTTCTTCCTATTCGTCTCATTCAAGAAGTGTTTTTTCCTTCCCTTCGCGTCGCCTGGCATGCCAGACTGCTCCCTTGCTTCTTCTCCGCTTCCTGTTGCGCCTTCATGCAAGACGTCGAGCGCATCCTCCTCTGTGTTCTCGTCTTTCTTCTCATCCTCCTTCTCGCCGACCTCTAAGACGTTGACGCTGCTGAGCAAGGGTCCGTAGAGATAAGGCTCGTCCGCGTATGGGTCCCCTTCTAGACCAGGGTCAATCATCCACTTCACAATGTTGAAGGCCGTTGAGAAGCCGGGCGGTAAGCGATCGCGAACTGGGTGGTCGAAATCGTTGCCAAACACAAGGTCATTGCCTGAAATGGGATTTTTGAGAGTGAAGGAGAATGAGATGTTGTATAGATCGGTTTTGTGGTCGATAGTGGAGAAATAACGAGAGGTGTTTGGTGAGCCATCTGGAAAGCCACGATAGCCCTGGATGTTGACGTCGATATTAGCGTCGAGGAGGTCAGTGGAGATCTTGATGGGCTGTTGAGTGTTGACTGGAATGGAGGTATGGGTGGCTGGATCGTATTCCGGGCCACCCATGACACGTAATACAAAATTTTCGCACATGATCTCGGGTTTGCCACGCCTAGAAGGCAGTAAAGAAAGTGAGCGCGTCATTGCGACTATGCTTTGCAAGAAATGGATGCTGAAATGTATGTAGTGACTCTGTATCGATGATTGGAATAGGAAGATGAATGAAGAATTGAAGAATTGCTGGTAACTTGATACTGGCGCACATACCTTCTGGATATTCTAATTTAGATTCGTGACTTCCTGGGTCAGAAAGCGTGTTTTTCGTTCGCTGGATGAGGCAAGAAGTGGTTGAACGCGCACATGTGATACACGACACGTTATGACGCGGGGCATTTCGGTTTCATCTCCAACTCCATCCAGACCCTGATATTTCGATTCACATGCGCGCAACGAATTGTATTTTTGACAGTACCATTTATCCTTCTACTCATAATCTTTTTAACACGTCCTCCACCACATCCTCTGTCCCAGCCTTGCCTCCCATATCAGGACTTAACACCTTGCCTTCCTCTAGATTCCCATCCACGGCTTGGTAAATCAGTGCGGCTGCCTTCTCCTCTTCCAGAAACTCTAGCATTAGCCCTACACTCCTGAGCGTTGCGATTGGATTTGCAATGCCTTTTCCGTGAATATCTGGCGCACTGCCATGGCATGGTTCCCCAATCGCGAACCCGTCTCCCACATTGGCAGAAGGCACAAGGCCAAGGGACCCAACGAGCGCTGCTGCTCCATCAGAGAGTATGTCGCCATAAAGATTGGGTGCGACAATTACGTCGTAGGCCGAAGGTTGGCGGAAGAGTTTGTAGACCATAGAATCAACGATTTGTTCCTCGACACCCACGCTTTTGTAGCTGGATTGTGCCAATGCTTTCCGCGCCGTCTCACGGAAAAGACCATCAGTTTGAGACAGGACATTGCTTTTGTGCGTGACCGTAACTAATGGCTTTTGGTGGATGCTCTCCGCGCCAGTTTCCCTGACTCGTTGCCGTCGTAATGCAATGTCGCCCGCCATGCGCGCTATCCTAAAGCTCGCGCTCTCAGAAGTGCGCTTGATAGCTTCTGCAATCTTGCCATTTGAACCCTCATAAGTCTTCTCTTCCTTGACGTAAAGATCCTCCGTATTTTCTCTTACAATCACCAAATCCACCTTTCCTCCTTTTTCACCACTTCCAACACTCTTGACTGGTCGCACATTTGCATATAGATCCAATCTCTTCCTTAATGCTACGATTGGACTTGAGTATCCTTGTACCTTCGTCGTTGGCGAGCTCACAGCGCCAAAGAGCGCACCATCGCATTCCTGTTTGAGCGTCTCGACAGTCTTCTCAGGCAGCGCATTTCCAGTCTTCTGAAAGGTCTCGAATCCTGCTTCTAGGTCTGTAAAGGAGAATCTGAGGTTGAGGGAGCTGGGGAGAGCTTCGAGGATGCGGCGGCCAGCTGGGATGACTTCACGACCGATGCCGTCGCCGGGTATGAGACCTTGAGAGACTTTGTTAGATGTCTATCATCAAGAGAATGAGGTTCTGTACCTATTCGTAATGTTCTTGCAGCCATTGAAGCTTGGCGTACGTTGCAGTTGGTGGACGTGGAAATTTGCTGCGAACCATGAAACGGACGTAAGCGAGAAATTACCCAATCGGGAAACTTTTTCGTTCAATCGTTCAGCTTTTCAAACCGAGGGGGCTCCATCACCAGCGAGGTTATTTCGAGAATATTGGTACACAAGCTCAGAAATATCCTCTAAATCAAATGAAAAGTAAAATCAGCGTACAATGCTTTACGGTTGTTGAGAATCATCGGGTAGAGATTTGTATGGGAAGATTGCTTGCGCATTGTTTACAGTCTGACGTTTGTTGTTTACACCGCGTTGCCCCGGATGCAGCAATCGTCTTTCAGGAAAATAGAATCGAACAAAACATTGCTCGAGATTCTCTATCACGCAGTCAAGTCTTCAATCTCAGCCCACACCGGGATAGAGCTAGCCGAACAGCGGAAATTTGATACAAAGAACGATTTTGGAATATTCAAATCGACAGCAGAAAGACGGACATGCAGTATTGTTTGCAGATGTGAAGGTGGATTTTCAAAACGATATCCATTATTATCTATCTACCTGACTGCCAAATGCTCATACCTTTAGGTCCGAATGAAAGCTCACACCAGTGCATCTTAGGGTTTCACCCAAGTGGCACCATCCAGTCTCCCTTGCCCAGCTAAACAGCATGATCAACTTCTGATTCGGCCTTTTTACTACCCAGAAAAGCACCTACAAATTCCATAACACGGGTTCTCTCCTCGTAGTGAGACATGTGACTAGAGTTTTCTAGCTGGATCCACTTCACCTTAGGAATATGGAAGAACCAGGGTGCTACAGAAATGTCTTGGACTTCATCATATCGACCGTTTATGAGCAGCGTAGGTATTTGAATCTTGTGCGCTTCGGACCAACCTTCCCACTCCTTCAAGTTACCTGTACACGTGAGCTCTGAAGGTCCGTACCTAGGAAAAAGCTGGTCAGTATCTTCATGCTTTTCCAACGCAATCTGTCATAAGCTGCTGCGTGTACGCACATGGTTGAATAGACAGTAGGATCCTCTGCCAGATGTTCTAGAGCCTTTGATACCTCCGGTGGCCATGGCTCAAGACGACAAAGGTGTTTGCGGTAAAAGACGAAACAAGCTTTCTTGTATGCCTCACTTTCGTAGTCGCCTGTTTGCTCGCCTTTCTCGATCGCCTCACGAACCTCAGCAGGCAACTTCTCCACAAGCGCTCTCTCTCCTTTCTGAAGAAGCGAAGTGCTACTTGGCGCGTTCGCCAATATCAATCTTCTCAAACCTGCAGGCTGCCGGGCGCCATAGACCCCACCTAGCATGCCACCCCAACTTTGCCCTAACAGATCAAATCCTCGCTGGCGTAATCCAAAGAAATCGACGAGATTCTCGAGCTCGTCGACGAAAAGCTGAACAGTCCAAAAGCCTTCATCGCCGGCTTTTTCCCGCAGTCGAGTTGAATTGCCACATCCGACCTGGTCATAGAAAATGACGGGAATGCCATATTTTGTATGGAGGTCGGTGAAAGAAAGCATGCACTCGTGTGCTGCGCCTGGTCCGCCATGGACAGCGATGACAGGGACAACGTCTGAGTGTTCTACTAAGAGAGTTAGGAACTATGAATTGATTCGATCAGTAGATAACAATGGCGGATGCGTACCAAGGTCGCCAACCACTTTATACCAAGTTTCACATTTCTTTCCAGCGCTTGGTACATCGAACGGGATCATCCCCTCTGGAGCTTTTGGTTGAGCCATGTTTAATACTGAGGGCAATACGGAGAAGGGTAGTTAGACAAGCTAGAACATAAACTAAAGCTACAAATCGATTCTAAGGCAAAAGATTCCGGGTAGAAAGAAAGTACTCTCTCTACTTCAAGGCTTTCGTAAAAGTCTTACGAATTTTAGGCAACCGAATTATTATCGAATGCCCATACGCGGTACGGCACCTGAGCGAATTCTTATGGTCTGTGCTTATCTAGCTTGATTGAATGAGAAAAATGGATTCAGGAACAGGTGGTAAACAGCGGGCTAAATGAAGCATGAGTAGCAGAAGATCACTACGCTTAGCGATTGGAAAATTGCTCAGTCAGCCTCAGTTGTCTTCGATTCATGAAAGCTTCTTATATTGACCGACTTTCACGATCAACGGTCGTAAATGACTTGGTCATATACAGGAACATGACCTATGAGCATCTGCGGAGAATGACTGGATGCAGCTCTTTTAGAGGGACGAGATTCCTAGAACTCTGCGGTACCCCGCCACAGCTGAATAAGTGCAATCGCCGGATGCATGCATCTAGCAAAGGTTATCTTTATGCAAGATGAGAGGTACAGCAATATCTAAGCTTAAAGTTTGCTAACATCAAAAGATCGCTCGCTCTCCAAAACTAGGTGAGCGAAAGTTACTCGCTTTCACTACATGAAAACGAAATTAGGAATGCGTCAAATACACTGTTTCCATTGAAAAATTTCGTATAGATACCAAGTTCAAGTTTAAACAGAAAGCTGACTGGGATTGGTCCACAACCTCTTAATGGAAGCTGTTACAATTGGGTTCCGATGAAAGATGGCAAACCTGTGGATTTCCTACCAAGTGAGCTGAATTTGTGCCCTCCGGTAGTCATAAATGACAACGCGCGTCAGCCTCGCGAGCTTTCGAGCGGGACTTCTTCGATCCACCGAGCTTACATCTTAACAAGCCTTGGTAAATCCTCGTGACTATGCCCACTGAATTGAAGAATCTAATTGACACATAGATATGACGAGAAGCCGTACGTAGGTCGAATAATCCATATGGTTGAGAAACAGAGCTCAAGAATCGGAGGATTATCCTAGTCCGAACACGGACCTCCCCGCTGTGGCCGGCCACGTAGAAGTCCGTCGAATATTCTATTTTGATACTGAAATTCTCTAGACCTACTTTCCATACAATTTGAGGAAACAAGACACTCTCTGAGATCCCATTTCAGGCTTCATCTACGCGATCCTTTTGTTGTGCTTGGAGGCAGGTCACTACCATCCAGGACCTCGCCCTTTCGCAGCAGGATCCGTTCTCCATCAATTATCTTCCACAGCGGCCCGAACAGGATACGTACGGGCTTGGGCTGCTCCGCACTAGATTTCATGTTGAAGGGACCTATGAGCTCTACGTCGGTCAAAGGTACCATGTTTGGGGACTCTCCTTGGCCCCACTCAAATTTCGAGCTTAATCCACGGAACGTCAAGGCAAGTTCAAATGCTTTGATACAGAGCTCGTCCAAATCTTGTGTCGATGCTTTTACTGCCTCCTTATCTTGAGTCTTGCCGCAGTCTCGAAGGTCTCTATAGATCAGGTCAGAAAGAGACGTCGGACGATACAGCCTCTTCTTGAGCTGCATCTTTCGAGACACTTTGACAGTCTGGATCCTCCAGTCGTCAATTGCGTCTTGGGGTACTAGAATTACTTTTGTCAACCAGACACTCATTGTGAAATTTGGCAAAAAGGTATTTTTACCATTACGTTCCCTTAGTTTGTCCTCGAAGTCGGCTTGCGCCTTCTCCCGATCGACATCGAGTCCGAAAAGCTTCACCGAAGGGCCAAACAAAGAGAAGTATATCTCATCCGCAACGAGTGCCCTCAAATACAAAATCCTATCTTCTTTAGTTAAACCTCTCAATTGCCCCACAAATGTTTTGTTTTCAGAAAAATGCTTGTTGACAATACGTAGGATTTCATAACTCAATTCGTTGAATCGCTTGGTGATCTCCTCATCGGACACGTCTGAACTTTCCTGGCCGCTCTGTAAGATGATTCCATGTAGTTTTCGAGCTTCTTGGGCTTTTTTGCTCAGCTCCATGTTTAGATTCGTAATCTGTCGCTGCAACTGTTCGATTTTCCTTTCAGGCGCATCCTTTTGGACTTTTGACTGTTTCTCGAGATTGTCGATTTGAGCATTTTGCTGGTGAATTCGCTGTTCCAGTTGCTCTTTTGCAGAATTCAATCCTGCGATCTGCTCCTGCATCTGGACGAGCTGCATATCGTTGACTTGTGGTTGGTTGCTATGTTGCTAAAACAAGGTCAATTCCAGCTACGGATGAAACACTGTAAGTCCTACCTCAGTCAAGCGTAACGCGTGATCTAGCTCTACCTTTACCATCTGACTGAACGCGCCAGGTAGATTCGCTTCAAGGCTTGCGTTAGATTTCTGAATGCAATCGTAGATTGTGTCCACCCTTTCGGCTATGTACGTTTGTAAGGCTAGCCCATCCTTTGGGATATTTGAGACTGATAAAGGCGCTCTTTCACCAGGCGCCGCCATTGCTGGGGACGTGAGTGTCACTTCGACGTTCCTTCAATGAACAATTTGCAAAAGATGAGTGTTTGAATCGTTCCAGGCAGTGTTCGCTTTGGGGATTTGCTCACTCAAAGGGCAGCCGGCATATTTTCTAGCAGAGCTCTTGCGGGGTATGTTCAGCCTTGTGTGAGCATCGACCACCGGATTCCATTTCTGAGAAAGATCATGTTGTTGCCTAACTTGTGCCCCAAATAAGCCATTCCCCGCATAGAGGCTTTTTGCGTGTTCAACCAACATGCATCACCCTGTGCCAGCTGAGCGAGCGCTTATCGCAAAAAGCAATTTCGCCAATTATCGATCCGCCCAGGTCCAGCATAGCTTTTTTGACTTCACAAGGCCAGAGGTCGTGACCAATTAGAATCCGTAACGCTTGCCAGTTGCAGCAGTCACGACGTGATACAGACAAATGCGAGTCATGGAGATTGGCGGCAACGAGGCTTCCGGCCCAACTTCAGCCTTGCGATAGTTTCTCTTTAAATAATGGACCCTTGGTCTTCTTCACCGATTATCTTCCCTTTCTAATCATCATTTGGTAGCGCAGAGATGGATTCCTCCAGCCTGAGGTCAGAAGTTGACTCCCTCAATGACAATCTAAAAAATGCCAATCTTAGTGAAAATGATGGCGCAGAAAGGCTCATCATAGGCTTGGTTGTTTTGAATCTCACACCTCGTTGACCTTTTGACTGACAATTCCGCAGGACTTTGGTACGACATACAGTGGCGTAGCTTATGCTTTCACAACCCAGCCAGACAAAATCTATACGATTAATGAATGGCCAGGCGCAAAAGGAAAAAGCTCTCCCAAATGTCCAACATTAATAAAATATGACACTCCAAATGACTTTAGGTGGGGCTTCGAGCTTGACCGCACAACCAAAGATCGCATTGAGGGGATCAAACTGTTGCTCGACCCTGATCAGCCCAAGCCGCTGTACGTTCCAGCAATAAACACAGAGGCAGAGTTGAAGAGGCTTGGCAAACCTGCTATGTCAGTTGCTTCAGACTACATTAGTGCGGTCTTCCAATACGCACTTATGAAGATTGAATCCAAGTATCCAAAGAGCTACCTTGAGCTACTGGATAAACAATACGTTCTGTCGGTTCCCGCAGTATGGTCAGACAAGGCTAAGGACGCGACTTTGAGGGTGGGCTCACCTACATAACCCGCTGAACTCTTAGCGTACCTTTTTCATGCTTACGTTATCAGGCTGCACGTAATGCTGGCATCGCACCCGTCAAGTTGATCAAGGAGCCGGAAGCTGCTGCGCTTTTCACTCTTCATGAAATGGGAAATAGAGGCCTTGAGGTATGTCAGTCAGTGTAATGATAACTTGTATTTACCAAAATCAGGTCGGTGATGCCTTGGTGCTCTGCGACGCTGGTGGGGGTACTGTTGACCTTATTTCCTATGAAATCAAAAACTTGAATCCCTTTGAACTCGCAGAGCTAACTACCTCAACCGGTGAGCTACCAAAATACATTCCAGAAAGCTTGGACTGACTGCTTCGGAGGTGGCCTGGCTGGATCCCTCATGATCAACAAGCGTTTTGAGGAATGGGTAAAGACTGTCGTTGGGGAGCGAGCCTTTTTGGATCTCCAAGATCAGGACTGTTATAGGCTTGCAATGAAAACATTTGAGGAGAACATTAAGCCCAGCTTTCGATCCAGAGATGATCAGGACCAATATGTCAACTTTCCTAAAGCCAACCTCAAAGATGATCCGCCAAAAGGTCTCGAATCCGACACCATTACTGTGACAGGGTAAGCTCGTAGATGTACTCTGACTTGCGGCGGTAAAAAGCACGGCTGATATACAATGATTCAGACCCACACTGCACACTATTTTTGAGCCCATATTCATGGAGATCAATAAATTGGTAAATGAGCAGACGACGCAAGCACGACTTCGCCGGATGAAGAGCCAACATCCTAAAGGTTATGACATAAAGGTGAGAAAACCGCGTTGAAATGTGTAAATCTTAGTTAATTTCATCCAGGCTATTTTCCTAGTTGGCGGTTTTGGATCCAGTGTATACCTCTGTGAAAGCATTTCCAATAGTCATATGGACGTTCAAGTGATACAACCAAATGACGCGTAAGATCGACTCCCCCCTTTTATTATCATCAAACTAAACTCAATCTTTGTTTCACAGATGGTCGGCCATCGTGAAGGGAGCTGTGATGTCCCAGCTTCCTAGTGAGGCAAGAGTCACCACGAATATAGCGCCTAAGCATTACGGTGTATGTGCTTTGAGCTTGTATGATCCGATTGAAGATTTCGACGTACCAAAAGAATTCGATAAAGCGGAACGTGTTTGGCGCGTTTCTAAAATGGTTTGGTACATTGAAAAAGGTGATGATTTACTGCGGTCAAGAAAAATCGAATTCCCTTTCTATCGCTCTTGGGATCACGAACCATCTGGTCAAGACTTGGTGTTTCAGGACCGCCTACTTGAAAGCGCGACGGAGCCAGCGCCTGTTTATTTGGAAAAAGGTAAAAGTCGATCTCCTATATTAGCCCCGAAATCTTAACACAAGTTGATTGAAAGCTTAACTAACATTATTAGCTCAAGCCGGAATCACACAAAATTGTTTACTTAAAACAGATCTTTCAAAGATTCCTCGAGAGTCTATCAAGAAGAAATCTCGCGTCGATACTGATGGAAACAAATTTGAGGTTTGGGAAGTGCACTATAAATTGCTTGTATCAATCGAGAGTGGCCCAATGGTTTTTAGTCTACTTTCCGGAGGAAAAGAATATGCGAAAATAGGTGCCGAATATTAACGAACCTTTGTTAGTAACGAGGTTTTTGAACTGATCTTGGATTCTATCAGTAATGGATCTGTCAGAAGTTGTGAAGGAGGATTGGCTATTTGCGAGAAATAGTTTCTCGTTTAGGCAGATTTCGATCTCCATCGAGCAGAGCCTTTTATTTTTCTCTCGGAATTTACTAAACGTTCACAAAGTAATCTGGCTTTAGATTAAGCCCCGTATATAGATTGTGTGATAACGTGTTCCATGAGGAGCGGGTTGTCGGTGCACCCACACATTGGCTATTCACAGACTTCCACTATGGGATTCAGCGAGAGGTCCCACCTATAGTGCCTTGTGTCCAACCAGGTGCCAACAGCCATCAACGACCATCCTTCCGAATCCCAGAACGTGTGTGGAGAGATGGTCGCGACGAAAATTGAGAAGCTTGAAGGTCACTGGCGGAGGAACGAAAGACAGTAGGTAGTAGAGGCATGTATATCGAGGATCTTCAAGTCGGAGGCTCTATCTGGTCGTCGATTGTCAGCTTTGAAAAGTAAGCACACAAGGTGGAAATGATTGTCTGTTGACTCGATGACGAACGAGTTGATAGGTCTCGCGTAGATATTAAGGTTTATGAGTTATCAACTCGTTGTGAAAATAGAGAAAGACACTGAGCATGCGTGAATGAGACACTAAAACGACATAGCCATAGAATTCAAGTGGCGCGTTTGGAGTCAGATTGAGGAAAGATGGAGAAGAATAGACCAGACGAGCAGCGAACAAGCCAGATACTGGATTTTGGAAGGCTTGGCTAGGGCAGTCAGCTATCTTAGATAGAAGTCGCACTTCTGCATCTAGCGGGTAACGATCAGAGTGGTCCTATCTGGGCAAGGTAGCCTTGTAAGTTTGGATGCACGAGGAAGTCCAATAGCTTTATTGGTCTTGATCCAAGCTTCTTGGACGGGAGCCTCAGCATACTTGGAGATTATGAATGGGATGGAGTTCGTGGCTCGTTATCATCGGACGTGTCCGTGGGTCGTGCGTTCGTGTTTATCGCGTCGCGGAAAACTTCCAATTCTCTTCAATTCGCTATCTACTTTCACATGCTTGACCAGCATACACTGCTCCAACATGTTCCAGATCCATGTACCCCCTGTCCTTGTCTCAAGTACACTATGAGCGTTGATATAACTTACAACGGTGGGCCAGCCTACAGACATGGCTTTCGAGAAGCCTCCCAATGCCTGCTGTTACCGTTACGATCCACTTCCCAAGGGTACATGGATCCGGATATTAACATTAGAACCTAGCAAGCTCCCCGACGATCAAATCAAGTGCTCCCTGCGCCCAGCACGTCTTCAAGATGTCAAGGCCAAGTATAATGCCATGTCATATACATGGGGATCAGAACCCAACTCTTGTTGGATTTCACTGAACGGAATGCGTTTCGCCATCAGACCAAATTTGTTCAAATTTTTCAAAGCAATACGAGAGGAGAATAATACTCTTGATTTATGGGTTGATGCAATTTGTATAAATCAAGATGATTTGCACGAGCGAGGGCAGCAAGTTGGAAATATGGGGAGTATCTTTTCCGGAGCGTCCAAAGTGGTCATTTATTTAGGAGAAGAGACTGACGCGTCACGTACTGCACTCGAGCGTCTGGGTATTATTAGGGCCTACATACATCGCTGCCAAATCGCGCACGCGCAAAATGGCGTTACATTATTTCGGAAGTGGATGCCCTCGCCAGACGTATTCGAATCATTCTTATGTCTATACGACTACGCGTGGTTTAGCCGAGTGTGGGTACTTCAGGAACTTTTGCTTTCGAGAGATGCTGTCTTTGTGATCGGCAAACGTGCGTTCGATGCCTCATTCCTCCGTGACGGTGTCAAATTTATGTTTTCGGCTGCGTTGGTGTACATATATTACGAAGATGGTCTTGGTCGCATGGGACAAAAAGTCTGGGACAGATTTGGCTTGCTGGGAGGTTGGGCCGACATTAAAAAATGCTTCGATAATTTCGGTCAGACTGAATACTCCTCGACCCTCTGTGAAATGCTTGATAGATTACGAACATTCAAAGCAACCGACGAACGCGATCGGATATATGCGCTTTCCTCCCTATTAGTTCTGAATTTCGAAATCGACTATAAGGTTAGTATAGGGACCGTCTATACGCGCTTTGCCGCGAGTCAGATACAGCAAGACCCACGAAGCGCATTCCAACTTCTACGTTTTGGTGGTATTGGCTTCCAGAGACAAAAGAATATGGCTTCCTGGGTGCCGGACTGGTCTATTTACATAAGGCCTTGCGTCAGTCGTTCAAATATGAAATTGCCTCCCACATATATTGAAGACCAGCTCAACAATTCAACATATATTCGGTCAACAGGCCTGCTAATATATGGACAAGCATCCTATCTATCCTGGAAGCCATCTGTAATACAGAGAGGGGAGGTGAGTCAGCTTCACCTGCGAGGAGCCCGGGTTGGCCGCATCGAATGCACGACGCGGCCTTTGAGGTCTCACGGCGACATCGTAGCCGATGCAACAGAGGTGACTCGATGGTACACTGACGTGTGGGCTCTTGTATACCGAACGGAAAGTTCTCGTTATCCACAACTCTCTACAAGACTTGAGGCGCTTTTGCGATTACTGGCGCGATACAGCAGGTGGCTAGGAGACGGCAAAGCGGCACCTCTCCTTCGCAACATTGAAAAATTACGGAAAACGCTTCTCGAAAAACCTGAAGATTTGGGCTCCGACGGGCGTTCCTTCCTTGGCGCCAATCCCTGGGGCCATCGTATTTGCTTCACCAACAACGGACACATCGCTATTGTACCAAAAGAGTCCCGACCGGGCGACTGGATAGCAGTATTCCTGCGGTTCGAATACTCAGTGGTTCTGAGGTCCTTACCTGACGGTCTTCATTATCTTATCGGCACAGCTGCTGTCCTCGACCTTACTGAGGGAAGACCCTGTGATCTTGAGCCCCAGTTGTTCAAGTTGCGATGATGAGAGTACCACAACATGCGAGATGATAAGGGTAAAATTGGGCTTGCGAAATGAATGCGTCATGCACCATTGATGTAATGCTCTTGCTCAGAAGCAAAACGGCGTATGCCGTACAAAAGTCATGCCAATCAATGGCCAAAGCATTGACTGCTCAGATGAGATCCATTACTCACAGTAATGTGGCTTGATAAAGACTTGATGATTATTGTAGGACACCCCGTCAGATCGGAGCAATGGGTTTTCCGGGGAGGAAGCCGAACCAGCACATTCCAATAAGCGCAGTGGCATTGAAAGGTGGCAAGCTGCAGAAGACGGACGGATGACGGTTGTGCAATTCTTGCTCGATAAAGGCGTAGATGCGAAACTGAAATCACCAACGTTGACTGGATGTAGTCTTTCTCCCACCGAAAGTGTCACTTACATAAGGACGTTTCGGAGTACCTGGTCGATCTGGAACACCAAGCTCCTTAGGATTGGCAGAAGTTGTCCTCCGGTATGCTCTTAAAACCGCAAGATGGTAATGGATTTATTTCGTTACAGAGTAACGAAAGATTGTGACATTTGAAAGAACTCGCAGACGGGATTCTACCAAATGGGGATGGATGGACGGCTTCATTTCGCGGTGAAAATGCTCTTCCATGGTCTACAGAACATATTGTGACTCATATGGATTCAATATTGGCGCTGTTTGTAAGCCATAGCAAATTTAGAAGGCAGCGAAAGCACTTGCTACAATTCTTTATGATCACAAAAGAATAAATACCTACCTAGGTATATTCTCAACGTCTCAACAGACCCAACAGGCCAGGGGTCTCAAAAATCCAAATCTAACCAATCGGATTAGCCAGATTAGTCGGATTATGATTAGCCGATTCTATCGACAATCCACGCTAATAAACGGCAGTCATTTGAACAACTATTTGAATAGCTCCAGAGGTCTTCACAAATTAGAAATGACATGCGATCGGCGAGAGACAATGCAGATTCGACGGAACAGGTATGCTGTTTGACCCATCCGTGATGATTTCAGCCGCATATTAGCTTCAGAGCCGTAGCTCGGAGCTGAAACGGCTGGCGACACTGCAATTCTAGAACTTCGGCTTGGCAACCCGACTGCATTTGATAGATGATAGAGACCGATTGCAGGCTTCAGGAATGCTAGCGGACAATGATGAGGCGCCCCGTTGCGTCTATCTGAATCCTCAGATCTTCGCCAAGAGTTCACTTGGCGGCTCGAAACTTGTCCCTGCTCATTAGTTTCTTCATGCGTTAAGGTACTGGCAACTACTAACCTTTCTCTTCATTCACGGCCGCATCACACGCCATGGAAAGATCGGACAAGAACCGAAGAGGTGCATGCCAACATAATGAGTCTCAGGCCTCCTCGCAGCCTCGATAGCGGGCCTTGGTTCTTTACCAACTGATTCCAGCAGACCTGCAAGCCTGAAACTTTGCTAAGCTAAAACCGACTACTTGAGCGAGAGGAAAAGAGCTGAGCTAGGCAAGGCTTATACTACGCGGTCCTAGACGTGCGTAAATACTTAGACACAACCAATCACGAAAGGCTCCGCATGTCTTCCCTTTGAAGTATTACTCTCGTTAGATCTACCATCACCAATGCTGATCTCAAAGAATTCAGGGTAATGCAAGTAATAACAACTCTCAACCTCTCGGCTAACCGATCTCCGTCTTATGCGAAATATTTCATAAATGTTGTCTTTAAGACATTCACGATAGCGAGTTATCCAAAACTTGGCCTAACTAAGGATGCCACTCGACCTGGCAAACGATCCGAATGGCATCATCTCTTCAATGGTGCAACCTTCGTTGCGACCAACGCGCTTGCACAAACATCGTAGTGATAATGTCTGACACAATGTTCCGATGGAAACGAGTCATGATCCGCAGTAATATCAAAGTATTCGAGATCTCGAGCTCCAAGGACATCAATGGCCCTTGTGTGTTAGCCTGGCAATCGCAACATTCCACTCATCTCAAAGCCACAGAACTGATAATCTATATTGAAACATGATGGATCTATCTCTGGCCTTACGGGATCACTGCATTGGTGTTCATTGCATGATCACAACTCAAGACACATGGCAGTCCATTTCGCAGATATAAGAATCAGAATGTGAGACAAAAAGATGCAAAAATTAGTTTGTCTCTGCCAAAATACTGTAACAGCCCAGTATCATACCTAACTTCATTTCCAATATGCGAGTTACTACCACATCCATTGTCTTGGCATCGTTTATCTATCTTGACCTATCAGGCGCTGTACCTTTTGAGCTGCAGCGTCGGGCGACAGGCACTCAAGCTGATCCTATACATATCACCATCGACTGTACAGGCGGGCCAGACGTGTGTCAAGATGATTGTTATTCAATCCTTTGTTTCGACGCTCCCAACCCCGTCCAGTATATTCTGAGGAATGACAACCGAGGACCTGATGGCAATAGCGAAGCCGCTCTTAGACTAGTCTTTCAAAATCCCAGTGAGGAGGCTCGGCAAGCCCGAGGTATCGATATTCCACAGGATGCGATAAACGCAATCGGCACAAGTCCAGAAGAAACAATCATGAACAATGCCGAGGAAGGGGGCGAGGGTGAAATTATGGCCCTTGCTAATCCACGACAAAACACCAGTAAGTCTTTTCTACTCCAGCAGGCGTGGCCGTCCGAGCTACCTCAAACACGCGTTTTCTCGGCCTCGATCAATTATACGACATAGCCCCTTCAGTGTGAAAGATAGGAGTGGGAGCTGACAACACCCGATTGGTAGACATTGGAGCGGTTGTCGGCGGCCAAATTCGAACCAATGGAGTCTCAAACGGTCAATACTATTATAAAACCTTCACCAACTATGGGAACCCGGATCCAAACTACTGTGCGGCGCTGGAGAAAAACGACAAGTCCGTCTGCTCACCGAAGGGTAAAGACGATACCGATCCATCCAAAATCATGATGGTCAAATTGGCAGAACCGCTGAAAGGCGGAGTTGCTGGCTGGCATGTGAGTCAAGACCTTCCTCTTTTCAGAGTCGCTCGGCATTGCTAACTTGGATGCGAGATGATGAATTTCGATGCTGGCGATAGATGGTCCGGTCATGATTGGCCAGGCGGTTTGAAGAAGAGAGAGCAGCAGGCGGAGATCGAGGCCTAGAGGGAGGAGGATAGTTTCTGCAGCGCAGACAAGGATTGTAATCTAGGCAGGGCAAATACGCATTAGGTACTGCTGGCGGGATCTTTCCGTGTCCAGCCTTAAGGCACCTTGTTGGTGTTGGAGGATATGCTGGTCAATGCTCCCACTGTATAATAGAATACAATGTCTGAAATTATCATCATGATTTGATTCGGTTAGCTCGGTAGCATTCAAAACGTCCACACGAGATGATTTCATTTTGATGTGATGTTCAAACTGTGCCAACATTGTCCATTCGAGTGCGCCTCAAGGATATTCTGTCTTCGTTTCGTGGGAGAGGTTGCGCTTCAAATTTCACCATTAGAGCATGGTTCTGTAAAGTCTCTTCGTAAGTGGCGAGCGAGGTGACTGTTGGTTCATGCATAGCGGAAGGTTCTTGGTTTGTAGGATCATCCAAAGCTGAGATACCGATTTGGATATAGTACCGAGAGCGCGGCGGCGAAACATGCCGATTGCTTGGCCCCGCCGATCGTCTTCCCCTGGGGCTATTCGTCCTAGCACTCGCAGCGCATTGCCTTCGAACAACCTCAAGCTCACAAGTGGCAAGGCTGATACGCGTAAACCCAATTGCAACACATCTATAGTGACGTAGACTTTCTGCCCATCATTCAAGATTCGTCAAACATTTGTTGCAGTCACGTGTTGCTTGTTGGTCGCGTCTTAAGAACCAGGCATATTCTTGTACTGTATTTACATCACTGTATATAAGCAAATCTCGCTCTGCCCTTGGATTCGGACTCCAACAATCCACTTCTTATGTGTTCAGCCATAGCAGCTTGAACAATCCTTGCGGCCTGTCAAAATCCGATCAACCTCATACAAATACTGTAGCCTTTGCTTAACCACAATTTCAGTACCGTTCAATAACTAACGCGGCTACCGAGAAATAGTGTGCACGATGTCAGAGCCCATCGTATTCGCTACATACGACATTAAGCCCGAGGTATACAATAACTTCTACTACATATCTGCAATTTCCTCACACTTTTCTTAGCAATGGGCGGACTTTGCCAAAGCGGTTGCCATGCCGGGTTCAGACGTTGCACCGTACGTTTTGGTATACTCGCGCTCGCCAAAAGACACTTCGCGAACGACTAAGCTCGATTCATCTGTCAAGACCGAACTTGGCTCGGCAACATATGCGGAACTCCGGGGGATATTTCGCAGTCTGGTAGACCCAAAAGACAACCAGCATATGAGTTTGAGGCTATTCTTGACCCTCGATGAGCAATCGGCAAACGATCGAAGGGTGTTAATAGTTCACCGCGAACCAGAATGGGTCAAACCAGACGGAACAAGACTTCCAGTCAATCCAAAGGAAGTTGGTAGAGATGATGAGGAAGAATTCGAACGTAAGATTGTCTGGAGGAGATATCGTGTTCCGTTTGATCAAGCCGTATTCATCTGGTTAGTATTGGAGGAGAAAGGGCCCCAGCAACTGGAACAAGGTAATGAAGAATCTCGAGAGTACTTGCAAGATGTCGAGATCGGGCCAATTGAAGACAAAGCACCGCTTTGAACAATAATACTTGTGACGCTGTGAGCTGGGGAATCGGGTGCCCATTTCGGCTCCACTCATCGCTGCTTTAGTCTGCCTGGACCGTCAGAATGGTGACCGGGGCAATATCGCCTAAGATTGGTGTGCATAAATTTAGCTTTGCCAAGTATTTGACCTTCAAAGATGGAAGGCTGAGGGGTCCATTCTGAGCTGTTCTGGAAAAATTAGTAGATGTTGCATATTTCAATTTGAACGTCTGAATAGACTTAGAATCTTGACTTCTTCCCACGAGAGCACGAGTTGCGTCGGTAGTTCTCGTCCCGCGTCGACAAAATATCTCGATCTTTCTTTGACATTGCAACAAGAAATCTGGAAAATGTTGACTAATAATGCAATTACGACGGCTCTGTGGTATGCTTCGAACTCGACATGCGCTTTTGTATCGCAAAGTTGCAGTCGTACGAATTGGTCTAGTTTGGGCCGAAGTGAAATGTCGGGCCACGATTATAAAACAGCACGGTACAGTGTGGCTTAGACTCCGATTAGTGTTCCGAGCATTGCTCTAAGGGGTTTTGTGCTGTGGAATATCCGGCGCCTCAATTTCTTTACCCCTGTGTGCTCACTACCCCCACGCACTCCTTATCCCCACGTATGATTTCATGCTACACGCTCTCTACTCTTACGTGCTCGCGATCCCTACGCCCTGTCTCCTTTTACGTTCTTTCTACTCTTACATACGACTTACTCTTATGCTCATTTTACTGGCCCGACACCCCGTTTGCGTATCAGTTGCGGCTCTGTATTTGCAGATAAACCATCCATACTGCTGTGATGCTATTGACAGATGTTAGAATTGTCAAAAAAAAGGCTAAATTTAGATCACTACTCACGTCGCCATACTTGTCACGACTTCAAAAGCCTTCTTGTCTGTTGCCCAGGCTAGAAAAACTGCCAGAATGACTGCAGCCGTGCCGATGGTAATTTCCTTGCTTTGCATGTCTGAAATAAGATAGTTTAGGACAACCATTGTTCCTATTAGGATCACCATGCACACGAGCACGATGACAAGATTTGACATGGTCTGAACTCTTCTATCGTTGAAGTATGACGTGGACGCGGATTGGATGTGATGGCCGTCGACTCGCTGCTCTGGAAGCAGATATTGCACCCATTTCACGCCTCGCAGCACTCTTTCTAATGGCAAACGTGGTTCCTGAATCACTGCTACAAGGTCTTTCTCTTTCGTGATGAACTTTTGTTCCTCAAAATCAATAGCATTAGTATGGTTGCTTAGCCAGGTTTTATTGCTCTTGATTTGCTGCTTCTCTGCTTGTGGTAGACTCTGAATGGCGGAACATTGATTGACGTATCTGTCTGAAAAGCTTGTTAGCATTTGATCAGTAACAAAATACAGGCCAATCTCACGGTATAGCTCCGTCTCGTACCATAGCTCCTCCATGATCTCCTCTCGTCGTCTATACAAGCTTTCTGGAGCCGAAAGTGGATCATTGGTTTTGCGAGACGCTGCATCGACTCGAAAACTATCATTCTGTCCAGTGTCCAGGTCGGGCATGCCATACATCAAGCAATAGTCGATTTGTTCCAGCTCCGTTTCCAATCTAACGATTCTATCTTGTCGCCAGAGGACAAGTCGACTGCTGAGTGCGCCAAAGCGACGGCAGACCCAAAAGTCATGACTGGACGCCTGCCATTTGGAGAAAGCCGGGTAGCCTTGGAATTTCCAGGCTCTTATATCCTTCTCGTATTGATCAACGTTAGGTGGATGAACATATGCAGGAGCAGCCGCCATCTGGACCAGAGTTTGATCACCTCAAAAGCTTTTGAAATACTCGTTCAATTATTAATTAAGGTTTTAAATACATCTCATCTTGGGAACAGATGAAAATCTACAAGAATCGTCATACGCAGTACACGACGCAGCGTGAGCGCGAGCGCCTTGCCCAGGACTAGCCTGTGGATTGGGAAGCTGATGTGTCCAATCAAATTCGATACCACGCCCATTTTGGACCAGAAATACGGCAAGCCCATGGCGTCGATTATATGCACGTATCCCTGTCAAGCTGAATGGTCTCAGACGGACCGGGGCAAAATCAAGCCATCGAAAACCACATGTAGGGCGACTAAGACTTGCTATAGGACCATTAATGAGATGTGCCTTGCGCCCGGCAGATGTGCCTTCGTTACCCAATCAGCCTAGTGACTGCGCAGCCTTATTGCTTCAGCCGTGAGTCATGTGCTACTTTCAGGGTGATGGCGTTTACCCTTCTCTTCCAAAGTTTCCATCTCATTCGATTTCGGCGTCCAGCAAGAAAGCCTGTCCTGAACCATATTTCCTTCCCTTTCGAAGCTGTCTTTCCTAAAGTATCCAAAGGATCCGCGCCTTGCTAGCAGGTTCGCGTTAGCTTGCGTATGCTCCAACCCTGATCAGCCTTTCTGCAAAGCAAATCGCCTCACTGATACTTACCGCAAACTGTCCGCAATGCCTCATACCGTGGCAACAGTTCTGAAAGCCGCAGGAAAGTTCAAGGAACGTGTTCAGGTTGGTGCCGGTAGCCACAGACAGGATGATTCGAATCAATGGTCTCCAAATGGTCCAGATGATAGCTATGGGTTCCCTGGCGCCGGCTCTGCAGCAGAACAAGGTCTACGTGGCGGCATTGAGAGGATTAATCGCAACCGCCCGGCTGCGGCGGATTATGTCTTGCCACCTCAACACCGGCAGAGCGGTCAGGGTAAGAACTTTGACTTCTTATAGGATCCTAAAACACTCTCTGTCGTCCAATGAGTTCATACTGCTGCTATCGCTTGCTGAAATGAATCATTATAGTGGCTCTGCGTGGCAATTGGGAAACTCAATCACACATTCAGGCAAACCAGTATCAGGCGCCTTATAACTACCCTGGGCCACCTTATGCTCAGTCGGCACCCAATTTACCTGCGTCTAGTCACGGATATGGTTCCGGATACGACCCAGCAGTGAATTCCAGCTCCGGCCATTCGACATCGGCGACACCGTACAGCTCGTTTACTGGCATTTCTACTACAGCCCCTGCTTTTGGGGCACCACAGCAATCTGGCCATCAGGGGTGGGGATATCCACCCCCAGGTGGTTTTCCACAGATCGAACACACCCAGCAGCATATGCCACATCCGCCGCCCCCAGTATACAACGGTCATGGTGGCACTACAGACTCCAACTACAATCCTCCGTCAGCATTCCAGCCTGCACCTACATCTTCCTCAGGCAATACGCCGTCCAATTATGGCAATCAAGACTACCAGTCTACATCCGCACTTCAGTCTGGACAGGCCGCATCATACTACAATGGTCTCCCATCGTCCCAGTCTACCCCAGCACCTCAACCTGAAGCTGCTCCTGGCTATTACACCAATCAATCATCAGCGGCGTCCACGCCTCCACAATCCGGTCCATCATATTCAACTTCGTATGCCTCACCATCATTTCTAGGCCCCATAAACAGACAAGTTACTGTCCCTGGGTACCAAAGTACTGGCCCGCCTCCACCGCCAGATTTGCCAAGAACATATACAGCCCCAGCAAATATGCAGGGCGATTGGACTACCGGCAACTCTCAACCCTTCCAGGGTGGCTACTATTAGTAGAAAACTGTGACGCCACACGTTCTCAGAATTACGATAGGTTTATATTTCCAACTCTCCCCCCAACACCCCAGTTATTCTGAAAGGTTGTCTTTTTGGAGGAGGCTGCGACCTTTGAACCCAGAACCTCTGGGAGGATTACCTCATTAGGATTTATCTCGTGTCCAATTGTCGCAGTAGAAATCGCCGGGCTCATAACCAGTAGAAACCAGTGATGCCACACGTTCTCGGAATTACGATGAGTTTATATTTCTGACTCTACTAGGGGAACCATTCGTACTGGTGATACCGCTAGCTGGATACCAGTGGAGGGATACTGCCAAGACGCGACGGTTTAGCCAAGTCCAAGCAAGGATGAGAGTCGATTGCATCTTTGACAGCCCAACAATGTATGCATTAAAGCCAAAGATTATGAACGTAATTCCAAATGCAAATCACGTCAAGTCACTTGCGCCTTCCTCGGGGGCAGCAACGCTGCCAATGATAGCAGGTCTTTCGAAGCCGTCGCTTCAACACTTTTTGAAGTAACTCTCCATTATCCCTAAATACCCATGGATGGGCCGCAGCTTAGGCGTTGGAAGATGGAAGGTTGGGCACCTCTTAGTTGGCCTGAAGCGTGGAAAGTGCTTCAGGTATGCTTGTGATAGAGATTAACCTGGGGCAAAGGCTTAGCGATTGACACATGTACAGTACAGCTTTTGTTGGCTCACAATGTGCAGGACTTGCAATGGTAGGGTGGCTGCGCTGTACGCTCTGTATGATGATCTACACTGTTACAACCGATGAAAGCTAAGATCTTTGGATCTTGCTTCAGATATTTTTGACGCATGCGTGCAAGCTGAATAATCACATACAAAAGTGAACATCTACGTTTGTACTAGACAGCATGAAAGCTTTATTTAGCGGCTACAGTGCACCTTGTAGGATGGTAAGATATTTCCTCGACATCACCATGGGTTTGCAGAAGATTTAGCCTTCTTTTGCCTGAGATGAATTACTACCTCTGTCACAAATGGAGCCTGAAGGAGCAAACAGCTCAGCTTGAATAAACTGGATTCTCTAAGCTATCTGAGGTGGTGGTTGAGCTACCTTATATAGCTGAATTCCGTGCAGCGAATAACCACCAATTAATTAATTGTTGGTAGAAACTAAATAAATCAGATGGCGGTCTCTTATTTCACCGTCACAGACCTACTAAGGTGTAAGTTTTATTTGATTAGGGCCGAAAATCGCTAAGACGAGAACAGAGTTACCCAAATGGCACAAACAGGCCATAATTACCCAGCATAACGATTGCTCTTTTGATTATTAGTCTGATCATTCCAACTCTTTCAAATTTTACTCTTTATTATTATTCGTAAAAGAAGTAAAAGTAATAAAAAGAGAAGCAAATAAAATAAATGAACACTTCATGAAGTGAGCTTTCGTGATATCTTCTCAAATAGCATGCATACAAGATGTTTCAATGGATTTTGTAATCATTTCAGGAGAATTCACGGCGCAAGTTCTGACGCAATTCGGCCGGATGGCTATTTCGGCCAGACAGGCGTCAAGAGCTGGGACCTAATGCAAACGCCCGTTGGGCAGGAGCCAGACCAGTATTGACAGCCAATTCCCGAGCGTGCGGTCTCTTAGGTGTAAAAAAAGAACTTTGTGATGAGACCTTTCTCAAAAATATTACCACAATAAATGACGCATACGGGTACCTTGAAGCCTTACATTACGAATGGAATCTGACTTTTAGAGTAAGCGGCTGATAAAGGATAGTTCGGTGGCTGCTTTTGACTCCATCCGGGCATGAACAACTTTTGGAACTGAAAGAAAAGTGTCAAGGTACATCCTAAGTCAAACGGCAACAGTGACATGAGACCAAAGCTCCCAAGCCCATCATGCGTAGCGAATTGCATGCTTTTTCCTCAAAATATTTAATCTCATCGTATAATTACCGTGCACCCTGGAGCTAATTGAGGAAAAAGGCGAGCCGTATTTCTAAGATTGAAATAATAGAAACGAGAAAAAAAATAACGCTTCTTTCGGACCGGGGAATCGAACCCCGATCGCGTCGGTGAAAGCGACGAATGCTAACCGTTACACCAGTCCGAATATGTGGTGAACAGGATTAAATTAGTACTGTATATATAAACAGACTCAAAGACCATGTCTCTCAAACAAGAAGCTATTTAAGGTACACTGCTATAGCTTCCAACAGAGGTTGCTACATGCTCCCTTCCTTAAAGTGCAAAAGAGCGATTATTACATATGAAGATAAGGTATGACCATGAATTCAACCGTCAAGTTAGCGCGTAAAACTTTGTTCGAATAGGAACGAAAAAGTTCCTTAAAAATACACTTCAATCTTCAAGCTACAGCCATCAATACCCATATGCCAGAGATCGCGGTTATAGCCACCGCTTCTTTCCACCCTGCCAACCGAATGGCCAGATTCACCACCCTAACCTCCAAACTCCAAACTCCAGGGATATCACATACCGCCACCCGGTTCTCCTTCTCGGCCTTGGTCTCCATCTCCAGGACTATTTCACCCACTGCCCAACCCCCCACTACAACTTCTTATCCAACTTCTTCAAAAACCTGCCCACACCCTTCTCCACCCTCTCCACCCTCCCCCCTCCCGCACCACCCCCTCCATGCCCTCCAGCCTCGGCCTCCGTCGGCCGATACACCTGCGCATGCACCATGAACGCCTGGTCCGGCTGGATCTCCTGCTGCGCCGCATACGAGTACTGCGAGTAGCCACCAATCGGCGCGGCGGGGTGCGCGCCCAGAGGCACGCTGGCGGACGAGGGGGGCTGGCCTTGCGAGGGCGTTTGCGCGTAGCTTGGGAGCGGGAGCGTGGAGGTCGAGGGCGCGGGCGGAGAGGAGGAAGAATAGGTGGGTGGGTAGGCTTGTGAGGATTGTGCGTAGGCTTGGCTGGGGTTGTAGGAGGATTGCGAGGCTTGGGAGGTTTGCCGGGTGGGTCCCCATTGGTTGTAGGGGTCGGACGAGGTGGGAGGCGATGAGCCGATGGAGGAGGGTGCGTAGGGGTAGTTTTGTGGAGTGGACATTTGGGATGTGGAAGAGGCTTGGGAGGGAGGGGGTTGTGGGAAAGTGCTGGAGCGTTGGAGGTTCCCGGGAGAATTGGCGGCGTTGAATGGAGGGGGTGGAGGCATCGAGCCATTGGAGGTTTGGCGTTGCGGTGGGCCTGCGAAATATCCGGGTTGCTGTTGGACCTGGGGCTGCATTTGGGCGTAGGGATTTGCCCATTGATGGGTTGCGTGCATTTGCCCTTGATCATTCACAGCCGCGACATTGAGGCCCGTTCCAGTGTCGCCATCTAGAGGTGGTGGTGTCTTCTCGCGGTGTGCGATTCGTTCTGGCGCTGCAGGTGCAGCAGGATTGTATGCCATTGGGACAAAGGTTTGTTGCGAGTCATTTGGAGGTGAAGATGCGGTGGTGACAGGTGTCATGCTTGGCGCAACCGAAGATTGGTTTGTGCTTAGGCTATCACTTCTCCTGCCCTGGAAAGGTTTTGTGACTGCTACTTGCTCGAGTTTTTGCACCAATGGGCTGATGTTGTCTCGATATTGCGAGATGGGAGTCGGAGCATCACGTATACGGAACTGGTGATCTGGTAGTATGCGCTTCGCGGCGTCTAGAAAGGTGGACGCATCTTCCATCGTCCAGAAGTACGCATCCAGTTCGATTAATTTGAAGACATAATGTCCTTCGTTCCGGGGATCCGGCGCAGGCAGATGCCATTGTCGCGTAGCGTTTGGGTCTGCAGGAGTTGACGGATTGGAATAAGATGTTAAACCACTGGGATCAACAACTATGGTGAAAAGCGTAGGATGTCGGTAAGAGTATTTGATTAGGACATTGTCGAGTGCTTCCGTGAAGGAAACATATGTCAGCCTGATGGTTCACTAGCAATTGATCCATGAAGAACTCACAGCCTGCAAACGCATCTTGTTCTGAAGTCCCCGCATTGTTCGCAATTTCGATTCGAGCTCGGCGTTGGGCGGCATTGTGGAATAAGTAAACGTACGAGCCCTTCTCGAATCGGTGATGCGGGGGCTTTGCGGTAGGAGGGCTAAAGTAGTAATGGACATCTGCAAAGCTACGGTTTCAAACAATCAGCTTCGCTCAGCCTGGCCATGCGCTCTGATGTAGTCGTACAGGGTCAGGAGTGAAACCTCGCCGAGTAGCTGAGGCATTGTCATCCGGGATATGGCCTGGCCTTGCGCGCTTCTTCTCGTCTCAAAAAACGAGAATTCAAAGCACACACGAGTATTCTTATAGCAAAACGACTGGCGAAAAGAGGAAAAAATGGAGGAAAAAGAGTGAACTTTGGAACGAAATAAGCAAAAGGGAATACGTACATGCAAGCAGCGACAGGGAGGCGCTGGGCGAGAACTCTGGGGCGCCTGAGGCTCCAATCATCGAGAGAAGTGGCAGACAGGGTCAAGCTGACGCCGGCATGGGGAGAGCCACCGTTGTGGGGGGCCCGAAGCACTGTGCACTTCTTTTTCACCTAGTAGAGAGCTATCAGTCAGCGATCAACATCGTATTCTCTTTTACCCACCCGGCTCAGCGAATTCTTCCCCAATATCACGAGCCTGCGATTCAGCTTTGTTGCCTAGCTTGCGCGTTCAGCGCAAGACATCTCCACCTCATTGGGTCAACACCGCTCAGCGGCCCTCCCGGGCTTCATACCATCCCGTCCATATCTCATCTCATCCACCCATCCACCCACTCACCCACCGACCATGTCCCTCGTGAACCTCGCCCACGTCTGCTCTCACCTGCAAAATGCCTCAAAAGCACGGCTCGGCCTAACTTCCATCCCCTCTACCAAGCTTCACCTCAACGTCTGCCTCAATCTGCAAAAACAAGGCTTCCTCTCCACCGTCATCCGCGGCGGTCCCTCCCCCCCCGACCTCTCCGCCCTGCACACCGGCGAGCCGCTCCCCGCTTCCTCGGATGCTACCGCATACCTCCGCGCCGCACATCAAGAGACCAATGACGCTGATGCCCACTTGGAATCACTGGTGGAAGAAGCGACGGTGACGCAGGAGAATGTAGCAACCAGACGGCTATGGCTGGGACTGAAGTACTGGAACAGCCAGCCTGTGCTCAGCGAGATGCGCATGGTGAGCAAACCAAAGCAGCGGATATGGTTGAAGAGCGAGGACATTGGACGGATTGTGAGGGGTAGAGAGGCTGGTTATGTGGAGGGGTTGACAAGGCCGGGGGAGTGCATGTTGGTTACGACAGATCGGGGCGTGATGGAAGCGAGGGAATGTGTGGAGAGGAAGTTAGGGGGAATGGTGTTGTGTCGGGTGAATTGAAAAGATGGCGAAGGATTGTATGGTGTTTGTACTATATTGTGCATTGATTTTGCATATATTCCCAGCTTGGCGTTGGCATTTGGTTGCATGAAGATATAGAGAGTGATCTTGTCGATCCTCACGTGAGCACTTTTTGAATAAGAGGGAAAATATATCACATTCACATATATTTTAAAGATTGTAAATAATGGAGCCAAGTTGGAACGACTAATCGCGATTGTCCTTAAACGAATGTGCTCTCCTTTGGTCATAATCGGACTTTTATAGAATTCTCAACTCAGGCAACTCCGCCATTGACCCTGATGGTCTGTCCAGCAACCCATTTGCTTCCACTTAGCCAGGCGATGTTCTCAGCAATCTCCTCGGGCTCACCAATCCTATTCAAAGGGCTAAAGCCAGCAATCCTCTTTAGCAACTCTTCACTCTTACCCTGGTAGAAGAGATCTGTGCCTGTTGGACCAGGTGCCACAGCGTTGACGTAGATTTGCTTGCGTCCGAGATCCTTGCTCAAAACACGAACCATCTGCTCAATAGCACCCTTAGTAGTCAAATACACCAAATAGTTTGGTGTGACCGTGGACATGCCGCAAAGCGTGGTAGAGAGGAGAATGACATGTGAACCCTCTCCCATGTAAGGTACGGCTTTCTGCACAAGAAAGTAGGGTCCCTTAACATTGATTTTCATGCTAAGGTCAAAATCATGCTCAGTGGTGCTCATAAGGTCCTTTTCGAGTGAAACACCCGCGTTCGGAATGAGGATGTCGATTTTTTGGAAGCGGTCTACAGTGGCCTTGACAATCTTCTCAATGTCTTGGACATCTCCGGCATCGGCTTGAATAGCAAAAGACCGATCTTCGCCAATGGCTTTGACGACTTCGTCGGCAGCGCTGGCACCGGAGGAGTAGTTGATGACAACATTGGCTCCTTGCTCGGCAAGCTTGAGTGCGGTAGCTTTACCAATTCCTAACAAGTGATCAGAAGATTAAAGAAACGTTCAACTCATATGCTCGCCACAATTACCCTTAGAACCTCCAGTAATCAAGGCAGTCTTCCCAGAAAGACGTCCAGTAGCAGGCATTGTAGCAGTAGTGTCTAAAGAGACCGTAGAATGATGGAATTTTTCTTTGATATGAGAGATTTCGTTTTTGATTGTATTCATGAACGTCCACGTTCGACTCTTGTTGATTGAACTGGACCTGATAACCGTCTTTCATCCATCTTTTATATCTAGACTACTCGCCGACACATGCTTACACATGATTCGGCCGTGGACAAGCCTTCGCAGACCAGCCAATCTCAGCATGCGAAATCAAGTAGCTGGAACGGATTAATCAGGCAGGCTTAAAGTGGCAACGGAGCTAAAGTGGGAGAAGAGCGGAATTGCAGGGCTCACTTCGGCCGCTCATAAGAATTCCGATTTCTTGGCAGCATAGAGATGGGACTGGGCTTCATGGTTTTAGTACCGTGGGAACGATGGCTGGGCTAGCCGTCCACGTGTAGTCATAAATGAGTAAGATTCTCGCTGCTCTTCCTCCGATCATGTGCAGTGTGGCGGCGGGACTCATCTATAGCCGCTTCTACCTCCGCACCCTACATGGACGTGTCCCGAAGACGTCAAGACTTCCTGCTTCACTTGGCCTAGACTACTAATCAAGATCCAGGTTCTTAAGGGCACGCTCGAAGGCATCCCAAGCCGACCGCGGTTATCTGTCATTTCTTAGTAAATCCGGGGCGAAGATGAGCCAACAAGGAGGCCTTTTAAGCTCAAACGCTACGGACAGTATGGCAGTCTGGACCGGACCCCTTGTTCGCAATCAACAGGGGTTAGCTTTATTACTTGGTATGCATCTCGCGTCAACATCGCGCAACAAATCCGAGCTTCAAGACTAACGCTGCAGAGATCCGGCCAACCTTTTGCCACAATGATAATATTCGGATTGAGGAATCTTTCCTTGACTAGCGGCTGCCGTAATGACATCTTTGATTTAAAAAAAAAAAAAACCTCACAGGATTTCGGGACTTTGTGCATGTATATACTTGTTTTTCAGTCCTGACTTGATGTTTAATTGACATAAGAAATTAAATGGAGCTGAGACTAGTACTGCTTGGGGTATCACCAAAATGTCACAACTCCCCTGCCCAACAAAAGAGAGTGTTGTACATGACGAGACTGTCAAGAAATGAAAACGACATTCGAAATTAACCTCCTGTTCCAGTAAGCCTGACCGTCAAAACGCCTACTTTCCCCTAATGCTGCCCAATGGCGCCCAGTGCTGTCCAGCGGTACCCAGTCCTCCAACGAGCAGACTCAATCCCTAGTCCCGCTCGAGTCTGATTCGGCAGTGGAAAATTCGCTTGACATGATGCTTTCAAAAGAAACGGTTCTTCGGTCTGGTTCTCTCAATGGATGTCCCAACACTTGGCTCATATCTGCGCTCTCCTTTCCTCCATAGGAACTGTGATTTCCAGTCCCATCATTCGGATTTCTCGAGTTGACTCTATCTCCGAGCTCGTCGCGTGTTCCATCTAGGTCTTATTCATCTTCATCTTCGCTCAACACTCTCCCACCGAGTTTCACATCGCTAACCCTGACTTTGTACTCCAAAGCCTTCTTTCCTTGACTGATTAGTTCTTCTGTGAATCCTACACACCGCTTGATGCTTTGATTCAGCTTTTGGCTGTCCACCAAAATCTCCCGGTGTTTGCTCAGATCTAATCTCAATCGCTTGGCATCTTTTTCCTTTTTCTTCTCGCCACTCTCATCATCCGAGTCTTCGGAGTAGTCCTCGGAATCAAAATCATCATCTTCATAATCCTCTTCCAAATTTAGGCCCTCAACACCCCAGCCTATCCCGTCAATTCCAGAGTCTTGAGCTGTGCTTCCATAGCTGGCAGTCCGTTCCGTGCTTGTAAGGGAGAAGTTTCGAATGGAACTTTTCCGGGTCAGTCGTCGAAATCGGCGCAGTTCGGCTTTCTGTTTGCGAATTTCCCGCTCGAGACTGCGGTTGATCGATAGAAGTGAAGAATTGGAAATTTCTAGATCCAATACTTTCCGATCATGACGGGCCTTGGTAGCAAGCTCGTTAAGGTTTTGAAGGGTCGAATTATGGCCACTATTACCATCAGACGCGTCTTGCGACCCGCTTGTGGTTGTCTTAGTAGGACTGCGTGGCCATGTACTGGACGTGGGGGAGAATGCCACTGGGGACTTCTGTGTGGCTTCGATATTCTCAGAAGGTGGAGAAGTGTTCAAAGCGTTTATGACGGGCGGAGGGGTTGGTGACGAGTTTTGTAGATCAGAGCTTTTGCGGGAGGTGACATCGATAGAAGATAGGCTCGCCGTTTTCACGTGAGTTCGAGATCGTGAAAGAGTAGAGGACGCAACACTTGAACGCCTGCGAGGTGTTTCGTTTACATCAAAATGAGATTGGCTTGATAACACTGGTGTTGATGTGGCTGAGATTGAACCTGCTGGCTGTCGAGACGCTTGTGTCGGTATGATTTGTGAGACGCCTTTGCGGTACAACAAATGTATGTTTCCCTTTGGTGGAGAAGCCGATCGAGTTTGTGAAGGCCCTATCTGAGAGTTCGGGAGCAGCGGAGGCATTGCTTGAGTTGGACTACTGATAAAAGAAGACCGCGACGATGTGACACTGATTGGTGGCGATAGCAATGGAATCGCCTGGGATTGATCTGTGCTACCATCTGCATAAAAGAACTTCGATGGACCTTTGGTTTTATCTTCCGCCGAAATCGCTGGCGAGGGGACATCAACTGTCTTTGTTTGATATTCTTCTCGCCCATCCGCGTAAAAAAATGTTGGAGCTTTCTTAGGTTCCATTTGCCTTGGCGCAATGCATTGCATCTTTGTATCGTTAGCATGAAAGAAATGAGGTGAATCGTCCCTATCTATGGCTTCTGAGAATGGCCTGGAACTCCCACGATTGTTCTGCAACGAGATCGTGCTGGTTGCTGGAGAGCTCCTCATCCCAGAGATCTGGCTCGAGGGTCGCGAGGTCACCAGGCCAGGCGAATCAGAAATTCCAGGCCCACTAAAACCATCACTCCGCCCAAGGGTAGGCGACTTTCCTTGACCGCCAGTCGGTGTGTCCGCCGAGATACCATTTGGGGTCGATTGAGAACTGTCAACTCGCGATTTTCGCGATGAAGACCTCGGGGTGATATTATTATTCAGTAAAGCGCCAACCGGAGTTGTATGCTCTCCTCTAGGTCCGACTCTTGTTGGTGTGTTGTTTTGGCCTGATGCTGCAAGTCTCGGCCCGGGACCATTTTTATTATTTGCCTTTGCTGCTAATTTAGGTGTGAGAGGGGCTTTTTCTGTTCTGTTTGTAGCCAGAGCTGGCATTAACGGTCGACCATGGCTGAATTGATGGGACCGATCTCCAGGCATATCGGCAATACCGGTAACCTTGACTCGACCAATGAGAGGGTCACCGGAGAGTTCTCGAATATACAAGCATGCTGATCAAGCCTCTGAAAAGCGCAAGACGATCCTCGCGCCGTTGTCAATCACAGGCAAAGCAGTAGCCGTTCGGAAGGTTTTGCGGTTCAAAATTGCTCGAGCACGTACTGTTCGATCGATTGGAACTGTGGATGTTGGGTTCAAGAGATGACCTGCATTGATTTTCTACCGTTTGAGCAGTTTCGTCCTTGAGAAATGCCGGAGAGTGATATTGCATTGGCTGTTGAAGTGGTACGTAGAGTATACATACAGAGGCGGTGGATTGTTTTGGTGTCGTCAACGAAAGTATCCGACGCCGCCGTCTCACCCCTCAACGCGTATACCCGGGTCCCCTCGTGCCTCTATCCCCACAAACGCCACACCGACACATTTGGAAAGACCGGTTCACTTCGGCAAGACGCGTCAAATATCATCATCGATGACTTGCATGGAGAACGTGGCAGCCAACCCGAAGAATGGGCCCAGGTGACGAGCTGCTCTCTGAAGAAGATCAGGCTATACAACCACGACAGAATTCTGGCTCACCAACGAAAACCACACAAAATGAGCATGACACGCTCAAATATCATCTATTGGGACCCTCATTGACCAAGTCCGGTCAAGATGGAGTTGACCAGACGAAGGCAAGCCTGTCCTGTGCTGGCTAGATAATAGCTTTGCTAACATTCTTTGTTAGGTTTCTGAGATCATATACAACGCCTCTAAAGGATCGAAATACTTCAACAACGAAGAAGTAAAGGACAAGAACCTTACACAGAAGATCGAGCGTGTTCTGGCACGGAAGCGACAACTAGACAAGTTGGACATGTCAATTTATGTTCGACGTGCAGACGAGTATGTAATAGAGCTTGAAATGTCGCGGGATCTGACGCAGACCGTCGTGCACGTCGATTGTGACGCGTTCTATGCTGCTGTGGAAGAGCTTGATCGGCCTGAGCTCAAGGACGTCCCCTTTGCGGTTGGGAAAGGAGTCCTTACAACATGTAACTATCATGCGCGGCGATATGGTTGCCGTAGCGCTATGGCAGGCTTCATCGCCAAGAAACTCTGTCCTCAGCTCATCTTTCTGCCTCTCAACTTCGACAAGTACACTAAAAAGGCAACTGAAGTGCGAGCTATTCTTGCTCAATATGATGGCAATTACGAAACCGCTTCTCTTGATGAGGCCTACTTAAACATCACCGCATATTGCTCAGAGCATGCCCTCGATCCGTGGGAAGCTGTCGAACAGATGCGCAAAGAAATTCATGAGAAAACTCGGATTACTGTCTCTGCAGGACTTGGTGCAAATGCCACAATAGCAAAAATTTGCTCAAACAAGAACAAGCCAAATGGCCAGTTCAGGGTTCCTAATGATCGTGTCGCAATCATGGATTTCATGCGTGCTCTACCGACTCGAAAAGTCAACGGCATTGGCAGAGTCTTTGAGCGGGAGTTGGGCGCTATCGGCGTTTCTACCTGTGGTGATATCTACGAGCATCGCGGATATCTATCTTCTCTCTTTGGCGAAAAAGCATTTCAATTTCTTATGCGTATCTATCTTGGCCTTGGAAGGACCAAAATTCAGCCAGCGGAATCATATGAACGAAAAAGCGTCGGCACTGAAAGTACCTTTGGAGACATGAGTGACCCCGATGAATTGAGAAAGAAGCTAAGACGTACTGCAGAGGAGTTGGAAGGGGATTTAGCCCGCACAGCCTTCAAGGGTCGAACCCTGTGTTTGAAGGTTAAATTGCACACGTATGAGGTTCTTACTCGTCAAGTCGTGCCTTCAGGTGCTATCAGCAAAGCAGATGATCTGTACAAATTTTCATTGCCAATGCTGGCCAAACTTGAAAAAGAGATACCGGGAATGAGGCTACGGTTGATGGGGTTGCGCGTAACCCATCTAGTTAGCACGAAGAAAAGCGGCATCGATTTTTTTGGACTCCGAAGGACACCTGCTGCTAAACCAAATAGCACTCACGAGAAAAGCACGATTGACGATGAGGGAGAATGGGAAGTCTGGCCAGAGGCGGAGTTTGAGGAAGCTGCTCGACAAGAGAGGCAGGATGACATGAATGAAGTCTTAGCTTGGAGTCAAGAGGACCAGAACGACGACGAAGTCCAAGAGGCTGTTAACGGGGGAATTCCACCGCAGCAAACTCAATATTTGGCATGTCCCATATGTTCTACTTTGCAAGAAGCCAACGACACGGCGTTCAATGCTCACATCGACTTTTGCCTTTCGCGACAAACAATTCGTGATGCTGCAAAAGATGCGACGCCTGAGCCACATGCAGAAAAAACGAACGGGCCTAACAAGATTACAAAAGGCAAGAAGAGAGGCCGGCCAAGCAGCCAAGTAGAGCAGTCAACTAGATCAAAGAAAGCCTTCTTTTCTTAAATTCTACCACGCTAATTAATCTTGGCTCAAATGCTCCGTGTATCTCTATTTTGAAGTATCTCAGCCTGCCATTGGTATGTCAAACCCCTGTTAACAATGTTGATCTTCGACCTGGACTGGATGTGTTTGCAAAGGGCGATAAGACATTCTTCTTCATAGAAGGATTGCCACTAATGCCACTCCTGGAATCAACCCGTTGAGTCGAAATATCCCTTCACGTAATACCTATCTAATAGGCATAAAGAGTCTTCCCTAGACCACCAGGTCTTATCTCTGAAGGATGCTTTGCACAACAGGCGACTATTTAGCTCTAGGGATACAGAGCATCGTCGAGCATGCAGATAACGGATCCTTTTTGGTGAATACCGAGCGTGGTCTTAAGTCTCTTGGGGGCGAAGAAGATGGTGCTTTCGATCCGATTCTAGGCCACTCGTTGATGTCGACAATGGCGTTGATTGTAAAGTTGCTGCGCAATTGACATCGCAGGCTCAGAGTAATTCGGGCAATGAGGAAGTGCGTAATCGCATGCACCTAATTACAATGTTTTTACGGAGATAGTAAAGTTTGGGCAGGAGCAGAAGACCGCTGATTTGATTACAGTAGAGGCCGTGAAAAGGGACCACTTCTCAAGCTAGGATTGAGGAGAGACGGGGGTTGCCGGGTACTAGGCAGATGAATTCCAAGTGATACGGCTGTTCTGACGCCAGGAGGCGTCATTGACAGGGCAAGGCGGACTTTTGTAGGATTGTGCATGATCAGGGATATAGACACCGAGAGGACGCCGGTCGACTTCATGAGATATCGACTCTTGTAGAGAATCGTATGGCGTATCTCCTCCATAACTTCGGGTCCAATTTTCAGTCATTGTTCCAAACGGACTCCTTCATCGTTGCCCCATGGTCAATCAAAAGGTTGATTATTTCTTCGCTTGCCCCAATCTCTCTGGCCAACGGTAATACGGGTTTATACGCAACATGACTGTGTTCGACATCCGCCCCTTCTTTGATGAGATATGCCAAAAGATCGATGTCCCCATTTTCCACTGCAAAGCCGACAGCATTTCCCGCATGTCCGAACTCCCAGTCCACAAGCGAGTGGTTGAACTCGAGAATGATTTTCCATATCTCAACGCTACCTGCAAGGGCTTGAAGACCTGTCCGAGGCTTTGTGAGAAGAGAGGAATTCCGCTCGAGAATGTATCGGAAAACTGCCGTATTTCTGCTCCGGGCTGCTTCACCCAGCATGTACTGTTCAGCATCCGCCATTGTGGATTTGCGATCAAGAACGAATTTGGCCGTTTCGACGCGACCAGCCTGAGCTGCGATTTGAAGCACCATCCGATCTTGTTCATCAAGAATAGATTGGAGCCTGGAAGTGCCTTTTGCCTCGCAAGCTTGTAGTAAAAGATCATTAAAATTCAAGTCTTTCTCGTTCATCCTGGACATAGACTTCGGCTCAAATCTGAGTACTAAAAGACGAGTTAGTTTTGAGAGAGAGGCAGGGACCAGCTTCTAGTAAGAGTCTACATTTGCCTAGCCGCTCCATCTTGCTCTATTTAAAGGCGCGAGGAAGACAGAAACAGAAACGCCGCCTTGAACAATTGATTTTTTGGGCGTTGCCTAAAAACATAGACACACATGTTCCTTGGTATTTCCCAGAACCGTGAAATTGATGTTATACAAGCGCTGGCTGAAACACCGAAACATGAGAACGTTCGACGGCTCGGCGCAAGTTCAGCCTTGTGCACTGATCCCTGTATCGTCTATGCCTCTAAACAGGTATGTCTCCCACTAAGTCGCCTTTCTCCTCTAGTTTGTGAGCCTTCTATGCGAAAAGTTCATTTCTAGCGACTGAAGACGGTATCCTTAGATATTTCTCCTCTTGAAATTTTTTCTAGTCATCGATTGCAGTGCTTTAGAGTGCAAAGACATGCAAACCAACTCCAGCAAGAAATTAGGATTGGCGAGCACGGCCTAAGAATGCTGATGAGTGGCGTTTTCCATTCGTATTTGGATCAGCCACTTCCGCAAATAAGCCAGCCCTAAATCTGAATTCCGCCCCAAAACATCAAAATATCTTCGGCGGCTACCTATGTCACCCTTTTCATCTCCAAAACTATCACGTAGCGAGCTTGACAACCATCCCAATTATTATCAGCGGCGCAGCAGCTCGTGCGAGGCCCGGTAGATAATTTAAAACTGGATGTTTCAAATCGCTCTCATCGTCTACACGAGATTTAGGGCTTCCTTGACGGTTTTCCGAAAGATCATGATATAAACATGGCTCAAGTAGTTCCGTGGTTTGTAAATTTCAACAATCTTCTCATTATTTCCTTGGTCTCCTTATTGTTGCAGAAATATTGAATTTCATTCCATTTCATTGGTTCGAGTATCGCTGTCACTACTGGTTTTCCATCTTTTCTCTTCGCTTTGGAAAATGAAGACGCTGGGGTGGCTTTGTGCAATCCTCGCCTCTCCTGGGGTCTACGCCATTCCGCAGGGCAAGTTCAAAGACGATGCTGGTATTCATCGACTTCACTATCGCCAAGTCAACGAGTATAGCACCGTTGGTTCTCTTCAAAATACAACAAGCATTCTCTCACAGACATCGACAACAACCACTCCCTCAACTTTCCAAAGCGCGACGTCCATCACTAGTAGTCCCGGAGTCAACCAGACTTCGCTTGTGACATCTTTCTCAACCACATCGACAGCGCCAAGCACAGATTCTGTGACAAGTAATACCGCAATCAACCAGAGTTCATTAGGAAACACTTCTCCAACCACATTCCAATCACAGACTACCTCCAGCAACACGACCTTGCCAGCCAGTACGGGGGGATCCTCTTCTGGGACCGGCTCTCAAATCGTCAACGCTACAGGTTATCTCGGTGGCCCTGGCTTCAGTATTGGAAGTCAATCGGTCAGCGATGGTTCCAGTGGCATTGTCCTGGGTGGATCTTCGACAGTTCCATTTTCAATCGTCTCGAACCCGTCCACCACTGCCACAGAAGCGGTATTCACTTTAGGCTCCACGACACTCACTGCAATCCAGGAGGGGGGCTCCTCGAGTTCTGTTTGGATCATTCAGGGAAACCAGTCCGCACCTCCCCCTACAACGACTACATCTCTCAGCCCCGGCCAATCTTCTGACTTGGCCTCCTTGTCGACGATTACCAGTGTTTCAGTGTCCACACAATCCTTCAGCACCATCACTGGTGTATCCTCAAATACTGAGATTAGCACCACTGACTCTTCTGGCCATCATACTGTCGTACCAGTCTTATGGCATTGTTGGTTCTGTGGAGGTGGAGGCCTGGCGCTCTGGGGTATTGGTAAGTCGTACTTATTCTCTTCCCGATTAAGTACTTATACCTCTTTGCCCGATTTGTACGCACTTTAAAAAGTCATATCAAAAGAACAATCTCATGCCCAGTGACTGAAGCTTCACACGACTTGTACGAGAATCACCATCTTTTACGCTAACTTTCCCAAGGCCCTGGACCCGGTATTTACCCTCCACCGAATCCTCCTCCAATAAACAATTGGCCTACAATTACAATCGGCAACGACCAAATCCCTACACCAGGACCTGAACCTTCTGACGAGCCAACTACAACAACATCTTCGCAGTCATCGTCATCATCTTCCTCATCGTCTTCATGCACGCAGTCAACAATTGTTACGGACTATTTCGTGTCCTGCAGCTCAGTGTCGGGTAGCTCGTCAAGTTGTTCAACTACATCGTCCTCTTTGGTAACAGGATGTGATGTGACTGCCACCACCACAACGACAGCGTCCGCCTGCAGTGCAACGCCTGCTGATCCTTGGCCATTTGGTGAAGGAGCAGAGTATCCTACACTTGCCGCAGGTGATGATTGGTCATCCGTAGAATGGACTTATACTGTTGGCGTTCCTTCGTCAACAGCAGTCCTAGGTTCTACAGTCACTTCTCCATCATCTGCAAATACGACAGCAACATTTTCAAGCTCAACATCTTCAGTGACGACCATAGCGTCGACAACCTCCACTCCTTTGTGCTATCCATAGTGAGTTTTTCCTTGGGGTACCTCCGAATATCTTTGCTGATTCATTGTAGTTCTGACCCAGATAACGGGATAGAAGGTCAATGCGACTGTACATCCGGCAGCATCACGACGATGCTCACAACGCTTGCTTCAACCGCTTCTCCCTATGATCAATGCGGATACACATCTCTACCCTCTCCTTCTCCCACATCGGCTCCCACGACAACCATTCCTTTTACGTACACCAATTTGATCAGTGGTGGAGTCGTTGCATGCGACAGTTCGTCGTTTGGCAATGCTGGTGGTATCTTGTATACCGTGTGTCAAGGCTCCTCCACAACTGTCTCCACTGTGTCTTCCATTGCATCCTATGCTTCGATGGTATCAGTATCTGCAGCATCAGCCATGTCAGCTTCGGCCGCCTCTGCAGCTTCTGCATCGAGTGCATCGGCCGCAGCTAGCCCAAGGGCTTCATGCGACTTTTATGACGAAGGCATCGGCTGGAATTTTGCCATTTCTGATATGAATGAGTGGGTTGGAGATGGATCGGGACTCCACAAACAAGAAGATGGGTGTGGTGCCTTGACAGGATGGGATTTCAAGTCAAGCAACGGCATCTCCTGGGTGAACTTTAACCTTCCGTTTTTCATCAAAGATGGCTGTGTCGAAAGAGCCATAGCATCTGCCGGAGGACCCTCTGGTCTTAAATGCAATGGACACGATAGCCCGTTCAAACGATCTCTTGATGAATCGGCCCCTTCGGATTCAAACTTGACCGAGGCTGCCAAGAGGTCAGCCGAGGATGCTCTTTCTACCTATTCTGGCACTACAACAGTCTCTCAGTATGCAAATCGCGGCGTGCTTGAAAAGCGCAGCCACGAACTCATCAAGCGAGGCTGTATCCCCAGCAAAGAAAGTCCACCCACAAGCAACGCTGTTCCCTTCGAATGGATCTGCAATGCCGTCATCCCCGGAGTCGACGAGTGCCTACAGCAAATTGCTGACAAAGGTAATGTTGGACCCAAAATGTCTCTGTTCTACACAGCTGGTGCCTCTCAAGCTAGCTGTCGTAGCTGGGCATCGGCAAACCTCGATTGCAACGGCGATACCTGGGTTCTATGGTCTGGCATCGTTGATATGATTTGGTACTATGCCACCACCAAAGCAATCGAGAAGCCGTTCGGTCCTGATGGTCAGAACCTACCCCAGGACCAGGTGAGCCAGAAATCGGACCCTTACCCGAAGAATCTATCGCAGGCATTTGGCGAGGCATCTCGCGGCCGTGCATACATTTGTATCCCAGACAGCGTTGCGCCCAACGGTGATTTTGACCTGAGTTCGGCGTGGGGCGGATGGGAGTATCCTGCATTGACACATACTGCAGCACAGAATGGACTAACTGGGATTTGGCGCGTTGATCCGAGCCTGAATAATCCTCGCAAGATATGGGGGACGGGCGACGCGGCGTCGGCGCAGCTACCAAAGGGTACCCGTGGTCAGAGTCTACCTGTGGGTCTACCAGATTCACAGATGCCGCCGAATTGGCAGAGTGGGCCGTAAACGATTTCGGTCGTTTTAGCTATTTGATCCAGCCTGGAATCCAGTAGTATTCTTGTACCTACTATTTGTGCGTTGGGGGTTTCTGTTCCGTCTGGAGTTGGTCCAATATTCTCTTCCATGGTCTTTAGCCCCTACTTTGAGCCAAAACGTTCTCGCCTTTCGGTATCTACAGTGACAAAATGGCTATGGAAGGTACTTCAGTTGACGCATTGCGGAGCGATAAGTAAATAATTTCTAGCTTAATTTTAGAACTCATTTATATGCACCCTTACAAAGTAGATGGTGGGACGAAGAAAGGAATGCACACATTCTAAAGAAAACATGTGCCTCTGGTCGTGACGATCATATTTCTCTGCAAAATACGTATTGAAGGATCTGAGTTGAATGCCGAAAATCTTTTAGATTGATGAGAGAACAGAAATTGAATAGGGCAAAAGCTAAAGACGCAATGGCCGCGCAAAAGAAGTACACACAAGGAAAGCGAAAGGCAACTTAGTTGATGGACGTCGTAGAATGGCAATTAACAAAGTCGAGAGATTGCGGTCCTGGGTTCTAAAAACTGTATATTCTTTTTATGCCAAAACATGAGAGACGACCTTCAGACAGTCTGGAATCATTGATCTCGTTAGTCCATTCTGTAGTTAGTTCATGAGAACAACTAATGTGGCCTTGCGATCGTAGAGATTCTCAATATACGTAATGTTTGTATCTTGGTAGGTTTTCTTCAACTCACCGGTATTAACATTGTGATTCTTGCTCCAATTGTTCTCGAGTGCCAGTCTTACAAGGATCCTGCACGTCATTCCCATCTCTGTTATCCAGTTTTTTGTTTCCTTCCATCGGAAATTGACTTTTTTAAAGGGCACGTCAAGACGGAGCTAACGGAGAGCCCGATTTCCGTCCTGTCCATACTCCTTCTCAACTTTTTGCGTTTGCCGCCCACATCCGCACAAGCCCTTGAGATGCTTATCACGGAAAGTCATCAAGATGTTACGAGTCAAGCTGGGGGTGATATGCGTAAGAAAGGCACATTGATAACCAGCATCGTAGCGTGCTAAGGATTACAGGGATATTTCTGTTCCACCCTTCAGTAGATGGATATCCGCAGGCCAAATTTCCTGCAGTCGTAGTCTTCAGTGAAATTTATCAAGGTGGGCCCTGCTTGTTGAACAGCTCATTCCTTGACATCTGCATTTCCCGCTTCACATCACCTCTCAGGTCAAGAATCACGCTGTGAAGCGGTTTTCTCTTATATGCTAATGATTCCACAAGTGACTGGCCCTGTTGCCCGGTTTTGCCGTCAAATTGCTAGTCATGGTTTTATTTGCGCTGCACCATCATCATATCATGAATTCACAGGACCCGAGTCACTTGCATACGATGGACCCGGGACTGACAAAGGAAACGAATGGAAGATTGCCAAAGTATGCTTCTTTCCAAACTCTGTCTTACGACGACCCTGGAAGGTTGCTAAAATCTAGCAGAAAGTATCTGCATATGACGAGGATGCTACCCTGTCCATCGATACTCTCCTTGCTCTCCCTACCTGCAATGGTCGCGTCGGAGCTACAGGGATGTGTCTCGGGGGACATCTTGCATATCGGTGTGCATTAGATAAACGAATTAGCGCTGCAGTATGCTACTTTGCAACAGGTAAGAACACATGTTTACTCTCCGATGGCTTCCATCTAATTATTGCGGGTCGAATTGGAAGTTGGCTAATGCTCAGCGCAAGATATCCACAGCCATACTCTCGGTGAAGGTAAGAATGATGACAGCTTGGATCGAGCAAAAGACATCAAAGCCGAATTGGTCATGATCTTCGGAAAACGAGACAACCATGTTCCACCTGAGGGTCGGGATCTGATTCGAAAAACACTCCATGAGGCCGGCGTCACGTTCAGCTTTTATGAAGTTGCCTGGGCTCAGCGTACGTTACCCTCTCGAATTCTTGTCCACTCCTCTATTCGAGTTCGTCTTATAAACGGAATGGGTGGTGTCGTACTGCAGCATGAATTCAGCTAATCTTTGTGACCCACTTTTGTAGATGCCTTCATCCGGGATGAATTGAGCAAAGGGCGCTACGACCCGGCTATTGCAGGAGTCTGTTTTCAGATGTTGCTTGAGCTATTCAATCGTACCCTGAGGTCGGATCTGGGACCGAGAGTGGGCGGCGACGGAAAGATTGAGGATATTTGTTGACGCAAGATGTATCTAAGAAAAGAATAATTAGTAGAGCGTCTGTTTTTGAGTAGGTAAACAGTAGCACGGTAACTAGCTAGAATCAGTTCCCATTTTAGCCTGAGCTATGTTCTTCAATTGTTCTTTGGTTCAAACGAGGTCCCGGCTCCTCGTGAAATTAACTTGAATGGATCACGGACTGATCGTTTGGAACTTCTCTTGTCGAATTTTGGAATGTTTATTTTAGATTAAAGATTATAACAGCAAAACTCTAACCGAGTTTCTGTAAATGGTCTCCGACCGCTCAAAATATGTGCTTACTTCTTCTGGCGATGCTCAACGTCTTGAATTAGAAATATTCGCCAGCAAGGTTCAAAGCCAAGAACAGCCTGAGTGAAATCTCTTGATAAACTCTCGGAAGACGCCTTGTTTTTAGTGGCTCCAAATGCCAGAACCAAGACAGATATGTACAAAACTCATCCGACTTTGGCAAAAGTTGCGGCAATAAATCCTCCTGTACAAAAGTTTGGAAATGTATATACATCCCCAACTTTTTGAGAAATCTAATATGTGAGGCGTAAGAAATGGCATCAAATCCAGATTCTAACCCTTTTCCCGCGATTCTATTCATATTACGTACTATCAAATGTTTGTCAGCATAACCGAATACTGCAAACACTGGACTACTCACTGGTATGAAAAGATACGGCACCTTCTTCGTATACAAGTCCCATGCATCGCCGTATTTGGTGCGACACCGCTGAATGTCTCTCCATGCGCGATGCACAATCATCAGGCAAAAGAACGCGGGGTAAAACCAGGGAAAGGGACTATGGAAGCCCGTGATCAAAGCCCAAGTAATGGCAAAATAAGTGTCGCAGGTATAGTGAATTTTTCGCGCCAACCCATCTAGATCAAAGATTGCAGTTACGATATGACTCTAAGATATCTTGCATTATGAAGAGGAAATTTCGAAATGACTTACACCAGCCGTCACAGAGCAGATCTTCGCCGTCCTTTGTTTTGATGACCATTGGATTTTCTATCTCTTTCCATGGTAATTGAGGGAAAGTCTTTCGGTCTTGAAGTATTCCTCTACCTCGCCCCCGAAATCTGGTCTTTTGGCTATTAGCGGTGTCCCAGACCCAGTAGGCAAATATGTAGGAGATATAGAGCAAGGCTAGAGCATAAGGGTTCCAACGATAGGTAGCTGGATCGCGGTTCGCAAGATATATTGTGCAATGACAATAGGATAGGGGTACGCCAGCAAGGTTCCAAAAGATGAGCATGAAACCCCATTTCTCGTGAAACATATCCCTAGCGAAAAAGTCAATCAACAACGTCGATGCATGAGTGGATAGGTTCAGTGACACACCAAGTTAGTGGAATAAGCTCCTCACCCTTACAACACGCATTTGCGTACAGCCAGTGCGCCATCAGTACGAATCCCAATTCTCCACTCACATACCCATATTGCTCATATTGCCTGGCGACTGCGCCAAGACTGACCAGATACAGAATGAACCACGGCAGTCTCACTTCAAAAAACATTTTGAAATCGAGCCACTTGAACATCCTTGGGTTCAATTCCGCACCCATGAAAAAGTCATATATCAAGTAGCCCGACATCCGATGTTGAGCTCCTCTGTAGATCGCACTCACGTACGCCACAACTGAAACCAAAAAGCCCGAGATGATGGCTACACTCATGAGCGGCCCAAACTCATCAATCAAGGTGTACAGCTTAAACGCGCCAGTAAAATGCAGCACGACCGTCACCACCATGGTGAAATAAAACGAGCTCACCCCACTACAATAATACTCCAACTGCTTCCCACCGAGATGCGGCAGCGGCTTCCCCCGCGTATACACGCCCGGCATAAAGAGATAGCAGACAGCCTCAAACACAAAGAACGACCAGTAGATCAGCCAGGCTTTCGCATGCGGGAACGCGCCCGTGTACACGAGGCGCACGAGATGCGCGGCGAACTCGGGCCACGGCTGATCGGCGGAGGCGCGCGTCGGGAACTGGCCGTCGTAGTAAGTCGCACCGATCCACATGTACCACATCAGCAGCGGAAAGCCGATCATCAGAACGCTGACGCCGATGGGGCCGCAGAACTCGAACTGGCCCGAGTGGTCGATCTTTGGGTCTGCCCCGGCTTTCCAGCCGTCGATGAAGTGGTCGCTTGGGTCATCTGCCTCGGGGGGGTGTATGCCATTTGGGAGATTGGTGGTACCATTGGGCATCTTGGCAGTGCCATTCGGGATTTTGGTAGTGCCATTGGGGAGTTTGGTGGTGCCATTTTGGTATATATCGGAGCTAGTAGAGTACCCGTTCGGAAGCACCTTGGACTCGAGAGAGGAGAGTTGATTTATGCTAGAAGGGAGGTCTGGAGTGGAGTCGAGAGAAGAGTCAGGAAGGACAGATTTCCGCGAGGTGCGTGGTTTGCGACCCGGGGTTTCCACATAGTCAGGGTGCTCAGTTTTTCTGGAGGTTCGCCAACGTCAGTTTCAAAAGAAGCCAATTGTCGAGGTTGGGAATGAAGGTGCTCAAATGTCAGTAGTAATACGTACTTGGGAGTTTTTCCTGTCTGTGACCGTGTCAACGTCATTATGCCGAAGCAGGAAGCTTGTTCCTGCAGCAGTAGTGCGTAATGGACCAAAATTCTTGCTCGACTCAATTGGCGCTATTGACAGACCGTTGGCTAGGGAATTGAGCAAGAGCTCGACAGGAGCAATAGCTCTATTTGTGACGGTCCCCAGGAGCAAGAACTCGAGCAATGGACGGCGGAGAAAGATGGTGCGGATGGTCGGCAGGTGTTTTCGTCTCGTACGATTGTCGACGGTGCATTGGCGTCAACACACAGGGACCAATCCAATCAGATCTCTCAACTGGTGCATCTCGGTAGTCTCCGCTCCGCTGTGATTCGGCAATCAAGCTTACATAAGAGGCGCGGGAATTATTTCCATGAGCGTGGTGATTCCGTCGCGCTCCGTTGTCCACTCAACGCTCACACCGCTCTGAGCAAGAAAAAGAAAAAGGTATCGTACTTTTCTCTACTGACATCATCAGTCCAGCAGTAGCAATGCTTTGCCGTTCAACACATCGTACCGTTTGGTGGCGAGTTGCCTTGTGAGCGTCGACTGCTGGTATCCAGTATCCGACCGATGAGGTTTCACTACAACATTTGGGACACATCTGAGGCACATTTCGCATGCTCATTCATCAAGTGATCTAAAGCCATGAAGCACGCCTGCTGACGAAGGTTATTCTTAATGGATGACTTGCTGGGGAACCCTGAGACCGGATTTCTGTCAACCGGACCCAAGATGCCCCAAAGGACCAATGACTGTCATCAATACCATTCGGAAAGCTAGCGCAGCAATTCTGTAACACCAAATCTGTTCATGGTCTGGACTGGACTCTACGAATGACAAGGCAGTCAAGTGTTTCTCTTTTATTCTTGGTCAGATTACAGATCTTGAATCAATGGCTCAACCATCCCCTTGTACTCTCGAAACAATCTGTCAGCGAAACAACGCAGCACAGGATAAGAGATCACTCTAGCTGTGGCCGTTTGGATGGTTAATCTCGATGATTGTACCACGAAAAGAAGCGCAATTGTGAAGAACTTCAAAGAAAGGGTAAACATGTACGAAGACGGTACCCGGTTTCAGGGAACTTGGTCACACTCACAATTCTCCACGCGTACCAAGTCATTCTCATCCGCAACCCTTGTAGTCGTTCGGCCAGGGATCCAAGTGATTCGCGTATACACGTATAAATCTGGAGGATTGGGGCGATGTTTACACGGCCGAGCCAGGAACAGTTCGAACAAGCAAGTCGATACGAGCCGCAATCCGAAAAAGGGTCTAAACATCTGTTTCATGGACACTGCCTGGCTGCACACCAAGCCGCATATTATACCATTTCCCTTTGCGAGATTGTCCGATCCCCGTTTCCGGAGCCATCCTGTCTCTGAGGTTCAATATGTGCATTGCAGCGTCTTTCAACGCGCACTCCACGATCGCGCTTGCCGATGAAAACCGGGGAGAGATGAGTTCTCCTGCGCCGGAACTCTTTGTAACAGGTCGCAACCACGTGGCGGAGGGGTTCAGTGGTCCGCTAATTCGGCAGCAACCCAAAATTGTCTAGAACTTCCACAAAGCGGGTTTCCTAACCTATTCTTCTAGAAACAAGAGGTGGTTGAAGCCGATCTTGAGCAAGTTTATGTTGACTAAGTTGATTGAATTGATCTCACGACATTGCTATTTGGAAGCCAAATTCTAAACTGACTCGTGCACTGTCCGCCAAGAAAACAAGCGTCTGGTAGGTCAACGTAACCGATTTGGCAACGGAGAAAGTGGGGAAATGGAGTGACTCCAGGAAATGCCATCCCGCAGGTGGGCGTTCGGCTAGATACACCTTGGCTTTGGCATTATCGGCATCGCCGAATCACCCAAGAGTGTGCCACTTTCGTTAGCTCAGAGCCTTCTGCTTTGCAAAACATACCATTTAGTGCCTGATACTTTGATGCTTTTGCCCTCATTATATCTTCAAAGCCATGGGTCGTTCATTTTTATTGAAAAGTCGTTGTAAGATATTTCTTTCAGGCTCCGTCTGGATTTCGATATCGCTTCAATTTTATATGCGGTACCATGGCGTCTCTCTCCATGCTCCCACCCAATCAACTGCAAGCCTTACTTGATGGACCTGCTCTCGCACCTCCTCCGGGTGTTCAACCCAACTTTGAACATTCCCGGAATCACTGGATCCTGAGCATTTGCGTATGGTCGCTTACGCTTTCTTTATCTGCTTTGGCTATTTTTATGAGGATGTATACAAAATTGTTCATCACGCGCAGACTTAGGACGGAAGATTGTACGTTATCTTACCAATCTATACTGGCAAATAGAATTGACAAATTCCAGATGCCGTTCTCATTTCATGGGTGTGTAGGGACCTCCGGATTGTCCTTGAAGCGGTATTGATGAATCCTAGATACTGTTTTGCGCATGTTTTCCCCCTATGATAAAGGCGTCGCAGTTAAACGCCGGAACCCATCAATGGAATTTTCAGCTTCGATATCTTGGGACTTTCTTATATGTGATTTTCTCTGAACACTTTCAAAAGCTAATCGAGGGCTGACTACCTGATCAAGGATCTCCGTATCAACTCCATTCTTTACAACCTCGTTATTTTCAGCATTAAACTGAGTATCCTACTCCAATATGTGCATGTCTTCGTACCTAACAAGAGAGCCGACCCCATGTACTGGATGTGTCATGGTCTGATTTGGCTTAATGCTCTCTTTTATGTCATCTGTAGCTTCTGCGAAATATTCGGATGCACACCCATGGCCAAATCTTGGGATCCCTTAATCACAAACGGCCACTGCATCGGCTACCTTGCTCTGAACGTGGTTTTGAGTTTCATCAATTCATTTTCAGACATTGTAATTCTCATCTTGCCACAGATGGCGATCAGGAAGTTGCACATGCCAACAAAGAAAAAACGACAAATTGCGCTTGTCTTTTTTGTCGGGATTTTGTAAGCCTTCTCAAACCAAAATCTCAAGTTTTCCCATCACGGGACAAGACGGGCATTGAAAGACACAAAGCTTATACCGAACAGTTCCTGCATCTCATCCATTGCCCGAATTCCCACGACGATCAAACTCGCGAAATCAAAGGACGCCACATGGTGGCTATATCAGGATGGTATCTGGACGTTTCTCGAAATGTCCTCCGGCATTATCACCGCTTGTCTGCCGTGCACACCAAAATTTTTCCAAAGTCTCAAGACATCGAGCGCATACACATATTTTATTGCATCTTCTCGCGTCATTTTCAGCTCGAAATCCAGCCCGCATTCATCTGGCGCCGATAATAGCAATGCGAGGCCCCACTCCTCCGGAGGCAGGGAGGAAAGAAAGTGGCCAGCATCCAATTATGCCAGCTTACTAGATGCGAATGAGGACACAAAGTGCAGCGTCGGCGAGCGTTCGGACTCTGATACCGAAATGGGAAGAGTCAAGACACGATCGGAAATGGGGACAGCGTGGAACGATACAATCTACTTGAGCGACTTTTTCGCACTAGATAAAAGCTAAAAACCCAAGAGGAGAAGATCCGTGGATACATTCGAGCCGGGTTTCGAAGAATCTGTGTTTTCAGCTCTCAGCTACTTCAAGATTTGCAGAGATGAGTTTTTGGAGGATTGCAACTCTGCTTCGGCTTGGAGTTGAGTCGCAGACTTTGAATAGAATGGTTTAATTACATATCTAACGACTATCTTGTTTGTAAATACTAGAATTGAATTGAATTGTATGTTTTACCAAAGACATCCAGCCAATGAACACGTTATATGATCTCGCAGCAGGACCATTAAATCGGGTTAGTGATTCAGCTACACGTTCGCGTTTTGTGGTGGCAACAAACTTCGTGATTTACGGACAGACCGATCTGAATCTTCTCACAATTCCGACTTAATTCTCGGGTTCTACAATAGCCGACGACTATTGCACTCTTCTTGACGCCACCGACGAATTAGGATAAATTGCCCGTCAAGGGTCTACAAATGACACCATTAATTCAATTAGTGACTGAATGGCATTCAAAATCCCAAGGCTCTCATTAGTCGAAGGGATCTGAGAAAAAGAAATATTTTGAAGATCATGTCCTGCACGACTATCGCACACATTGTGATAAGTGTGCAACTCAAGAACCCAATCACAACCATCCGGATAGACTAACTGACAAACAAGGTATCATTCAATCATCTGTGCAAATGCTAACAGATATATACAAGACTCCGGCGAGTCCGCAACGTACGAGTCATGGCAATGTCCCTTCAACAAACGCCGACTCATGGTCCTCCAAATCCATTCAAGAATGTTTCTTCGCCAGCATTCACTCTAGTATCCCATCCCCTCTTTAGACTACACTCACACCAACCCCCTTCTGGAAAATGCCCACCCCACATCCCCCACCACCCCATAATTCTAGACCCAGCCGAATGCAAGTTCACGCCCCCCTCCTCGCCGTCGTACTCATCAGCGTGATCTTGCGACCCTTCTTCTTCTTCCCCGCAGCAGGCCTCACAGGTGGCGTCGCCCTCGCCGCCGCGGCCGCATACGACGCCTCGGCCTCGCCCCCGAGCGACGCGGCCTGCACCCGCGCCACCAGCGCATCTTCGTCGTCCCAGCCCTGCAGCCAGCCATCGTCGTCGGCGTCGCGCTGCTGCTGTTGCGGCTGCGGGGCGAGATCGGGCGAGGCGGGAGGCACGACGGCCGCCGTGCCCCACACGGTGCGCGGCTGCGAGGGGCTGGTGGAGGGCGAGGCGAGCGTGGCGAATGCGGAGCCGTGCGGGAGATGGTGGTGGGAGGTGGGCCATGGTGGGGAGGTGGAGGGTTCGGCGTCGAGGGAGGGGAGGGAGGTGCCGAGGGGGTGGAATTCCTCCTCGGCCGAGAGGTGCTCTGGGGGTAAGGTGGGGCGTTTGCGACGCGCGGCTGCGTATCGTTTGTCCTCTTCTTCCTTTTCCGCGCGGATGCGCTCTTTTTCTTCGCGCGTTTCTTTGTCGAGGTTCTTTTTGCGTCGGCGGTCGAGCTCAGGGCGGAATTTTTCAAGGACGTCGGGAGCGACGACGTCAGTCCAGTCGCATTCGAGAAACCCGACTTCACAGCCGTGGGGGAGGTGAGCTAGGTATTTGGTACGTTTTCGTAAGTCGTCATCAACGATGTGTCCTGTGGAAACATGTTCCACCCGAGGGAGTATTGTAGAGGGAAATGATGAAAATTGTCCAAAAGCTGTCTTTAAAATGCGAATATCTAGTGGCGACAAGTAGTAATGCAATAGCGCTTGGTAAAAATAATATTCAGAAGATTGATAGTCGTGATGCGGTCGGTTTCGTAGCTCTGCTAGTGATCTGGCGATTCCACCTGGTATTGTCTGCATATGTGCAGAAGAATCTGGTGACTGTTGATTGACGCCGTGGGCATTTACTTCAGAGGCAGAAGACGCATCTGTTGAGTTTGCAGCTGCTGAGTCACTCTTTGATACCGCCGAAGATTCTGAAGCGCTCTGACCTGATTTGATCGCATGCTGGATGTAGTACATGTCCGGGACATCGGTGTCAGTATTGTTGAATTGAATTGGAGTTCTCTTGAGTTTTGGCTCTGCGGGTTTGGTAGGCATGCTAGACGGGTTGCCAATATCTTTGAATTTCTCTTTTCCCTCTTCAAGCATCCTGACAGCTCGTCGAGTCCACTGCGTATCATCTCCAAACATCAACTCGTCTTCTTGCTCTTGAATTTTTAATTGCGCAATGTCCTCGTCAAAGCAGGCGGCCATGTAAGTTTCACTTCCCTTCATAAGCCTCGCGTAGTCCATGACTTCGGCAGCAAAATGCCAAGGGATATCATCTTCTTCAGTAAGCGCGTCAGCTCCATCCCGTGGAAGTGCAAGTGTTCTTCCACTTGGCCGCATAATAAGACGAAGTCGAACATCGGCACCTTGAGTTGGAGCACTTTCCTCCTGGCCCGACACAAATCGAGTTGGGCGTGTCTCGGAAATATAAATACTATCGTAGCAGATTGGACATTTTTTCCATCTGGCCCTTTTCTCGGGGGGCGGATTCGTTGGGTCTTCAGAATGCATGTAGCGGATGAGACAAGGCAAGCAAAATACGTGGCCGCATTTCGCCATGCGTGGGGCAACCGGAGGGCCCAAGCATATTGGACAAGAGGTATCCTGAGATTCGGAGGAGGCCAAGATCTGCAAGACATTCGACCAGTCAAGGTGAACGTCCGGATTTGCGCTTTGGGCCTTGTAGTTTGCACGCGGATCGACGATGAATCTATAATTTGCATTTATGTACCTATGAGCGTCAGCAGGTGTGGTTGTGAAGGCAGTAAGTCATGTACCTAGCCTTGTCGACAGCGTGGTAGCCAGAACCGAGACCCCAAGTTGGATTTCTGCGGGTATTTCGGTGTCCATAAACATGGCTTTGATGGTTGTACTGTGGTCTTGGCGGCAAAGAGAAGTTCATCAAATGGGTGATTGACGTCTGACCCTTCCGACTGGTAGTTGATCGCATGGCGACCTGTACCACGGTATCTCAGCATACGTCATTCCTGCAGCTTGCAGCTTCACTCACAGATTCCGCAATAGCATCCTCATCCGCCAGCCTCGACCTCTTGGACGGTTTATTCTGCTTCCGTGAAGCTTGACTGTTTCGAGGTGTTGCAGATTGTCTCGAATTTGCACCCGCACCAAAGCTACCAGAGCCGCCTGACCGACGTTGTCCTGCACCGTCCCCAAATGAGGCCGAGCTGCCTTGGGAATGAGCCGGAGAGAGCTGTCCAGGTGTGTTGATGGACTTGGAAGGAGCAATGGGGGGCAGTGGGGTATTCGACATGGCGGGACGGAGGTGCAATGAGGCGATGACGGAAGGGTTTTTGGGTCCAAGAATTGCACTCCACCAACGTACTCGGGCTCGAATGGAGAAAATTGGGGAAAGGCGTTTGAATCAATTTTTGTGAAGGAGTGAAACGGATGATATAACTGCCGACCGGTCCCCTGAGGGTGGCCGATGGTTGTAGGAGTCATGCATCAGCTTGAGGGGCAAAGAGGCATTGAATGCTCAGTCATGCTGGTCAAATACTTGGCCCTCATTGTCAGAATGATCATCTGGTTACTTGATCCAATCAAAGCATTCGACCATGACATGCCTTCAAATTCTCCCTCACGTTGAAAGTCGAAAATTATCGATGAAATGTCCTGCCAGCATTTTTGTGCGGTGGAAACAGATAGTAAAATAACCATGGGTACAAGTTGACCACTTGTGCATTATTGATCGATCCTCTATAACAAGCCCAGAAATGCAGTCAAATTACCAAAACCCAAGAATATGGACAAAGAAACACATTAGCTTCTTAAAACCTCTCCATCAGATTCTTTCTCACGGTCCACATCCTAGCTCGCTTACCATAGATGTACATAGGAATTGTAAACAAGAGTAATCCAAGTTGAATCCCGCCTATAGCAAGAAAGACCTTTTTCGCCCCATCATCTTGCAGCCAAGATGTAAAGAACAGCGAGAAAACAAGCCCATGGAAAATGTCTATCGATTGCGTTAGTCTCACAACAGCACACGCGAGCAGGGGAAAGTCTTACTCTTGGAAAAATTCAACGTAACCAACGCCTCCCCGGCATACTGCCGATAGCTATCCACACAGAACGTAATCGCCGTCGTACTCCCCAAACTACAACCAAAGCTAATGATCCCAAAAAACACCGTCGGCACAATCCACGCATCCCTGACCTGCGCCGCCCACCCGAAGCCCATCAGCCCAACCACCGTACTCACCATCACCGGTACCACCATGACCAGGCGAAACTCCGGCTCGTACACGCCATCGTTGCGCCGGCTCATCCAGCGCACCACCACGTCCGACACCTTGCCCGCGACCGCAGTGCCCAGCACGCCGCCGATGAACGGGCCGAGGTAGATCAGCCCCGCGCCCAGCGCGCTGAAGTGGTACGACGTGTCCCGGTAGATGGTCGTCACGCTCTCCGACAGCACGATCAGCCAGCCGATGCTGAGCGAGTACAGCATCGCCGACCAGAGCACGGCCGGGTAGGCGTACAGGATGAAGGGCCGCACCGCTGCTTTCCACCATTTGTCGTGGCTGAGTCGCCCGCTCCAGGGTTTGAGTGTTTGTGTGTAGGTTTTGGGCGGTTGCTTGCGGAGCGCGGTCGTGTAGGATATGATGTTTGAGGGCGTGGCTGTGGTGCTTGGGGGATGGTTGGGGGTGGTGGTGGAGTGGATGTCCGGGTAGGGGGTTGCGGTGTGGTCGTCTGTGGGGCGGAGGGCAGCGGTGCGAGAGGAGCCGGACTGGGTGATATGTGCAGAGTCGAGGTCTGGGTGGCCACTTTCTTCGTCTTTCGAGGGCGGGATGTTGAATGCATTGATGTAATCGGGGCCTTCCTCCTTGGTATTGGTAGCTCTTCTAGGTTCTTGGCTACCCTTGGGATTTGCAGGGACGCTTGCTTTGATTTTTGTCTGTGTCTCATTCGATCTGGGCGGAGATGAGATAGCAATCTCTGGTACGTTTTGTGCGTCATGCAAGGTAGGCGCACTTCCTATTGAGTGTTGATGATCCTTTTCGTTGGTTGCGACTGCACCCTCATCCGCGAATCCGACATGATGAGACTTTTTCTCCAGGCGTCTTATTGCAATTTCTGACTCTTCGATAGGGTCTTGAAGGTTGATTTCATCCGTAGTGGGCTTTCTTCCAACAGCAGAAGGCTCAATCTCTTTGTGTTTGTGACTGAAAATCGATCCAAATGAGGCGTGACGAGAATGACCAGGCCGTTTATGATGCTTGCGTGGTTGAGGCGTACGGTCCCAAAATGTCTCGGGAACGAAGAAAAATAGCAACGCTGAGCTGAAGCCAACAATGATCGCAACCATCCAAAAGACCCATCTAAAAGTAATTGAATTAGTAAATTGTCCTATCTCTCGTCTGATGCCAAAGACTTACCGCCAGCCAAGCCCTTCTATAATCGCGGCTGCCACAAGCGGAACCAAATTCTTTCCCGAAAGTAAAAGCAAAGTATATATTCCTAAACGATATGCTCGCTCATGCAAAAAGAAAATTTCTGCCACTGTTGCAGATGGCAGACACTCTACGGGAGCAACACCAAATCCCATAAAGATACGACCGAGAACCAAAGAAGCATAATTTGGCGAAGCAGCGCACCATATCGCACAAACAATAAATATTATGCTGCCCAGTATATACACGGGCCGTTTGCCCCACAAGATAGCAGTGGGTGACATGAGAACATTGCCAATACCGAGACCCATCATATAGAGACCAGTTGTGAGCGAAACCCTCGGAACACTGACATGATATGTCTTGGCCACATTGCTGAATCCAGCAGCCAGGACAGGCGTCATGCCTCCTCCCAACATGCAGTAGAAACCAATCGATAACAATGCCATATCTCTCCGCCATCTTGCCCAATTGAGTGGATCGTTTAGCGAATTCTCTGGCTGTGGTTCGAGGATGATCTTGCCATCTGGTGTACGTTTCTTCTCGGCCGGCGTCATTCTGCGACTGGACGAGGCACTTCTCATCGATGGTGGATACGGAGATGGCAACGACGAAGACGACGTCCTCTCAATTGTATGTCGTTGACCCAAGGGCTCATTGTGATTCGAGAGGCCTGAGAGCAGCAATATCGAGCCTATCGACGTATTAGCCATAGCTTCGAATAATCCAAGGCTGAATCAACAGATTTTTGATGATCAGACTACGCTTACCGGGTACTTCATCCGTGTATCTGTCGTTGAGGATCCCAAGACTGGACTTTGGGATGGGTGCCTTGGGTTCGCCATCTTCGTCTGATTCAGAGGAATTACCCGCACTTTGCTGAGGCTGAATAGGTTTGGAGGAACTTTTCCAGAATGCAAATCTCGAGCCCAGCGATTTGGTTGTAGGGGTTTGAGTGTTGTTCTGAGGAAGGCTGAGACCATTATCCAGCTTCTCGTTGGGAGATGACATTTTTGACACCAGCTCTTGTGTCCGAGAAGATTGACAATCAAGTAATCTCCTCTAAAAAAAAGAATGGGACGTGTACAGAGATAGGAATACACAGAATTCCAACCCAAGAGAGGCAGTAGAGAGAAGTAAAGATGGATAATCTCGACGATTTCACATCACCGCTTCGTAATGCTCACCGTTTCGGTAGGCCCTTGAGAAGATCACAGATATGTGGGGATTTGATATACCTAATACGGTGCCTTACGGACCGGAGCCATGCCCGGGGTGCACCACGCAGCTACAACAGCTGCAACGTGGTGACATTTGTTAGCTCAGTGGCTGGACAGAAAGCAAGCTAAGGAGCGTCTGGGGTGGGCGAGTGAGCCTTGGTGCGCGAGAGGTCTTGTGTTGGCCTGTAAGGCCCTTGTTGACATCTTTCTCTTTGACGGGGGGAGAATCGGTTGCGTGCGGCATGACCCAGGATGCCTTCCGCACTCCGTGCCTCCGTGTACTCGAAACATCATGGCACCATCTGCTTTTTTTATGGAACCAACATGATTTGCACGTTCTCTTTGGCTCATTCTCTGTTCAAGCTACTTTGACACTTCCTTCGCTGTCGAAAATTCACTCAACGTCTAATTTCTATTTGTCAATCCTTATCGATGACCTTCTTCATGCTGAAGCAGATCAACCCTGTTCAATTACTGGATCCCACGGATGACAGTTGTGCCGTTCCAGGTCTCGTGAACGCGGTGAGCAAGTTTAGAACACGAGCACTTCGATATGAATCGCGCCAACGCTTGGCTCATATGACTCCATATGCTTGTTTCTGGTCAGGCCGTCCATATTCTGCGGCCTGACCCCGCAATGCTGTTGGATGGAGTATGGCTCACACTATTGCTGACCACATCGAGAAGCATTTATTTTTGATTAGTAGCCAGAATATTAAACAAATCATCCTTTGTAATTTTAAGCGGTGATAGAACTTGGTGAAAGATAGTTGCATCTTTTTTATTATTTTCGTTTACTGTTTTTATATGAGACAGTTTGCTGGTATGCTTTCAACCCATTTGCACCTCCTGGATAAGCTACACTACAGTGGAATATGTAGATCCACTATAGTTTTTATCTAGGTACATTGCATACGGGTCGTTCGAGTCCCGTCTTGGCATAGTTGCTTGCCGATGATCAATGAGTTGAAAGTGGTAGGTGGCGCACAAGACTCGACGACTGACGATGCACGATAAGGTACCTTGCTTCAAAGCTCTGACATGGGTACCCAGCACATCTCACTGATCTCCTCAACGTCAGGTCTCGAGCTCCAAATTGTCCAAAGAACGTAGCGCTGTTCTGCGGCCTCTATGAAGAGGTTTTGGTGGAACCCTGCAAGCATACTTCCTCAGCGTATAGTCCTTCATAAGAGAAGTGACCCCAAACACACGCATTACCCATAGTTCAGAAGCACAAGGTAGGCAAAATGGGTCCGAGGCCCTCAAGACTCTTTTCAACAGTAACCACCAGCACTCCCATATTCGTTGTATTCGATGGAGTTTAATGAGATGATGTTGATGATCATCGCCTCTGTTCGGTGAAAATAATCAAAAGGCACATTACGCTACCTCTTAGCCTTTGCACAATCAATCCCAGTATTTCAACGTTCCATCTAGAGCTCCCGTGACAACTTTACTCGTCTCCCTTGGATGCCAAGCACACGCCACGATCGCGCCGTCACTTGCTTGAATCTTGTGCCACATCTTGCCCGTCTTCCAATCCCAAAAGCAGACATATCCCGCGCTATCACCACTCGTCACGATGCCTCCATCCGGACTAATGGCCACATCAATCGCATAGCCCGCATTGTTGTGTCCGCGGAATCCCTTTTTGCGATTTTGTCGGAAACGGTCGGTGGAAGCGTATACAACAATCTGATTGTCGGATGATTGGAAAGCTACGTATTTTCCTGATGGGTGAGGTGCAGAGCGGACCATGGGGTACATGTAAGGCTCGGCGATGAATTTGATGGGGACGGGGATGCCATACTCCCAGGCGCGAAGAGACTTGTCGTCCGAGGTTGAGATGAAGCGACGGTTGTTGTCGCAAAAAGTTAGGGTGTTGATGGGTCCAAGGTGGTGATCGTATTCTTGTACCAATTCGCCGGATCTTGTATCAAACTGAATGATTTTCTTGTCTGACATGCCCGCGATGAACTCGTGGTTCAGAGATGGATCTGGATTGAATCGGAGGACATGCGGAGTTTTGCCTGTTGTGAATTTGTTGATACATTTGCCATATTCAGTATCCCAAAGTTTCATTTGCCGATCGTATGACGCTGACAAGAATTGACGGCCATCATTGTTGAAATCAATATCGGAGACAAGCTTATTGTGACCTGAATAGGTTCGAAGAAGCTCCCGCTGATGGTACACATCCCATATCTTGACTTTGTTATCTGCAGAGGCAGAAAGGAGCAAGTGGCCAGATCCGGGAAAGAACCTAATCTGCGTAATAGACTTTGTGTGTGATTTCCAGGTGTGAACGAGTTTCTTGGGTACGTAATTCTTGAGCTCGCTAATGTCGCCTTTGAGATCGATGTCCAAGTCCTGCGGCACATGCATATATGTCCGTCCCTGATAATCGTACATCTGTGATCCATGGAACTCCGTTGACTCCTTGCCCGATCCGTCATTCTCATACTCTGTCCCAACTTTTGTAGGTGCTTCAGGCTGCGGCTCTAGTTCATCTTCTTCATACTCCACTTCCACTTCCACCTCCTCTTCTGAACTTGCATCAGGTCTTTCTTCTTCATATCTTGCCCAGGGTCCCTTATATGCTCCAGCGCCGTAGACCACGGAGGAATCACCCTTTCCTTCCCGCTTGCGCTTCTTGGATGGAGGCTCCGCAGCTGATTCCTGTGCCCGATGTTGGGATCGAAAAGTGGACTCGCTGAGGACAACTTCTTCTGCATAACCGGTCGGAACTTTGCCTTTGGTTGAAGTGAGTGCCATTTCACTTGGTGGTTGTAAAGATAAACTCAACCAGAGGAAAATTGGGTGGGCCTGTTGTCAAAAAGTGCGTACCCTCAAAACGAAAGATCGCGCAAGCACGTGACAAAATTAAGCCTTTTGGTAAATTTGTCTTCAAAATTAGCTAGTATCTAGTGAGGTCAGTGATTCCAACCGCAAGTCGGAAATGAGCACTGTATAGAAATTCGCATGTCTACAAGTTCGGTGTATATAATTTTGGAATCATTACAATCCATCACGCGTCAGCGATGCAGAAAAACGCTCCTTTGGTATCAGACCGACGAAAGTTGGACTACAAATCTCCAACCCAAGAATGAACATTATCAACACCTCTTGAAATCTACCGTGGTCTTTGCTCAAGCTCATAGAGCCGCAACGCTTCCCAAATTTACTCCAACACCTGGCCAAATTCCAGCCAACCACATTCTCGAAGCTGGAAATTCTGAATCTCCCGACCCGGTGCTTTCCGTAATTCTCAAGAATCTTGTGCCTTGTATCAAGGCTAGAATTCAATCCTAGTGAGCCTCGTCTCTGATCAGAGCGACAATCATAGAGTACAGGTAGAAGAAGAACATGACGAGGTGAAAGCCTAGCTTGAAAAATGATTCCTACATTTTACGCATTAGTTTCTCTTAGGTGACGAGTTGGGACACTAGGATTTTACCTTCTTGTGGACGTTCAATTTTCGGAAAATCTCCGTTGCGTCAAGTAAATGTTGATTTTCGAAGATCCTGTAATTGTGTTAGCCAAGAACTTCGCCGGTATCATCCCCCAGATCAAGGATATAGGTTGGTATACTTTTTGGCATTCCATGCTAGGAGAGGTACATTTAGAAGCAGCGCGATCCAATATCCATTTATCAAGAAGAGCGCTGTGAGAAAGGCGTGCACGGCTGCTTCGGGTACGATGTAAGTGTTGAGACGATTGCAGAGGTCGATAGGATTGATGTAGTCGCTGGCATCCCATAAATCAGCTTGGATCTTACAAAAACAAGCAATCGTTTGCAAGGATCTACTAAAAAGGACTTACCATTCCAAATCACTGTACATGATGGTAAAGAAGACTTGTAGGAAAAGGTTGACTGCATTTATGAGCACTGCCAAGAGGTACAGCCATGCTTCGCCCGACATCTTGACAGCTAGGACTTTTCTCCACTCAGGGAAGCTTGAATCGTCGACTTATCGAGGTATTCTTCAGACCTCAATGCGTGTGGTAGCCTGATCGGAGGTTTGTTTACGGAAGTTTCCGTTCTTTAGCACCAATAGCAGTTTTGAGATTCGCTTGCGGAAAGATGGGAGAGAAAGGGCACTGCGAACCGAGACTCTGGAGAGCGCAAAAGATAGGGAAATAGTGGCACGCTTTATAGTATGCGAAGTTGAGGCAGTGATAGCGCAGAATCAACTACGAGGGGTGGAAGACTTGGGTACGGCAACGCTGGGTGACGTAGAGAGCGGCTCGCATGTCAATTTTCAGCTGCCAAAGTCTTGGCACGGATAACCTCATTTCCTTAGATACGACTTGATGTTGACAACCTCACAACATCAATGGACGGCAGTCAATATAGTTGAAAAGCTCAATCGAATAGACTCTGAATATGGACAAAGCTATTATATTACTTTTGAATCTTTCACCCAGGGTATGACTCCTTATGCAGAATGCTTAGTGGTATCTTTGCACCGGAATCCCATAGAAACCTCCTGCCAACCCCTAAGTTCCATTGGTCCCATTTGAAGGTGGAACAGAGTCCTTGCTAGCTTCCAAAGGCATCTTAACCGCTCCACCAGGTGAATCCGCTTGTCGCGCAGTCAGAATTTCGACACCAGTCTCAGTAACCAGCAACGTATGCTCTGAGACTGGTCAGAATCATGTTGGAAGGACAAAATTTTAGAAGATTTGAAGACTCACCAAACTGCGCGGACCTCATTCCATCGGTTGTTACGCTGGTCCAATCATCAGGCCAGGTCTTATCCTTGTACGTGCCAAGCGCAACCATCGGCTCAATCGTAAAAGTCATGCCTGGTTTCGCCTCTCCTACCGCCTTGTTTTTGGCATAATGCGGAACATTTGGGGCGCAATGGAAGACTTGGTTGACACCATGGCCACAATACGTTTTTATTGTACTGCACCCACGACTCTTGGCATGCTTTTCGATGACATTTCCTGGATCACGGAAAAGCATTCCCGGCTTCACCAGCTTAATTGCTTCGTCCAAGCACTCTCGTGCTGTTTCTACGACTCGCACAGAATCGGGATCCGCAAGCGCCTTGTCACCTACGTAGTAAGTCTCATTCAGATCGCCGTGAAAGCCACCGTGGTAGAGCGTGACATCGATGTTTACAATGTCACCGTCCTGTAGAGGCCTCTGATCTGGAATGCCATGACAGATGACTTCGTTTAGAGATGTACATACGGATTTCGGGAATCTTGCATAATTCAAAGGTGAGGGATATGACTATGCCAATTAGCTTCGACTCGTCGCCTTGAATGGAGCTCCACGGACAAAATACTGTCAATGAACCTCAAGAGGCATGCTCACATCTCGCTCCAAACAGGCATTGTGGACTATTTCGTCGATGCGATCTGTCGTTACTCCTGGTTTAATCTCCCGCGCTGCAATATCCAGGACCTCACGAGCTAATTTGCAGACCTTGCGCATGCCGTCTTGCTCCTCCTTGTTCAGAATTTTTATCTTGGTCCGAGCTCCAAATGTCTGTCCTGAACGTGGTACACCATCAGCTGCATAGTCGGGATGCCGTATTCGCTGGGGTACTTGGCGTCGAGGTGACAATGGATATACTGGTCTTAGAGGTCCGGTATATGGATAGGCTGGGAATGGATTATATTGACCGGTCGCTGGGTCGGGTTTAGATACAACACTAGGAGCGATGAAGTTGCGGATCAAATTACTTTGAGACTTATGCAATGCTTTGTGACCCCCCTATTTGCCAGTCAGCATTTCTATATTTTCTTGGAAGATCTTTGACCACATACCCAATTGCGCTTGAAACAGTCTTGCGAACAAAAGTAGCTATCCTTGCCCAACTTTTGACATGTAGGACATTGTAGCGCTCCCGCCCCGTTCGAACAGTCTTGTCCCATACAACTTCGCTTTTTACTCTCCTCCGCTGCCATGATCGTCGGGTGTGTCTTCTTACGCGAAAAATTGTAGTCTGGTACCCAAGGTATTCGTGTTTCAGGAGAACGTCATGAAGAAATTGCAGAAGAGGAAGGCGCAGGCGTCATGAGGTCTGGGGTGCGAGATAACGCGAAAAGGAGATCGTGCAGGAAGGGTTTTAAAAGTCCGCAACATTTATGATTCGGCCAACGTCCTATAACAGGTCGGTAGGGCGTAAGGAATGTTCCAGGCAGGGAAAAGCCAATCAAAGTGGGGCAATTTTCTGGAAACATGGGGGAAACTCTGGTGGCACGGATGGCCGCGTCATTGTCATCAAACGCCGCGGTCCTCTGCAAGTAAAAATCCACCTACTCCCTTGACCATAATGAATTCGTCCACATTCCCTCAGGCCCTTATCGGGTCCAGAACCTCCAAGCATGGCGCCCTATCCACAGCAAAAGACCGTTGTGGTAGGTGCCGGCCCTGTCGGTGCTCTAGCAGCTCTTTACGCTGCCAGACGCGGCGATGCCGTCGAGATTTACGAGTTGAGAGATGGTAAGTGGCATTCTACTTGTCGTTTGTTGGATAGTGCCTAGCTCTATAACCTTGGTTTTACTCAATGTTTCTTTTCCCATCTCAAACTATTACTATCTGTCTGCAAACTCTACGCACTTGCGATAGATTGTCTTCTCTCTAAAATAAAAATCCATCGGCGAAAGCCGAGTCAAAGAGACGGATCCAGTATGCTCTATACTAAAACTCGAATGATTTTTAGATTTACGCCACCCTTCTACCGTGCCTCTTAATTTCACGAAATCGATCAACCTTGCCTTGTCTGAGAGAGGCATAAACTCCATGAGGCAGGCAAAATGCCCAGGTCTCATAGATGCTGTACTCGCAGAAACGATTCCCATGTATGGACGGATGGTTCATGGAGAAAAGAATGGCAAGCTGTTCGAGCAGTCCCAGGCCTACGATATCCACGGCAGGGTTCGCATTAGTAGTCCGTTAGTGCTTGAGTGGCTTCGCTAACGTCTTTTAGTACATTCGCGCGATTGATCGCGCAGGATTAAACAAACGCCTTCTTGATGAGCTTGAGAAAATGTCAAATGTCAAGTTTTACTTTAATCACAAGTTAACCGGAGCCGACTTTAATCGGAAACTTACATGGTTTGAGCAACGGTCGAAAGCCAAATCGGATGATCGACCACCAGAAGTTGAGACGCAATTCGACTTTATGATTGGTGCCGACGGAGCTCACTCTGCAGTCCGCTTTCATCTTATGAAATATGCGCGAATGTCGTATCAGCAGGAATATATCGATACACTCTGGTGCGAGTTCCGTATCGATCCTTCACCAACTGGCGCATTCAAACTTTCACCGAACCATCTCCACATATGGCCGGGTCAAGAGTTCATGTTCATTGCCATTCCTAGTCTCGATCATTCTTTCACTTGTACTCTTTTCCTCTCGGCTACACGATTTGCCGATCTTGACCGCAGCTCGTCTGTTCTTGTCGATTTTTTCAAAAGACATTTTCCTGGAGTGACTCCCGACCTAATATCCGAAGCCGACTTGCAAACACAATACAAAGAGAGTCCGCATCTCCCTCTGATCAACATCAAATGCGCGCCATTCCACTACTCTTCGAGTGTAGTCATTCTTGGGGATGCGGCGCATGCTATGGTACCCTTTTACGGCCAAGGCATGAATGCTGGTTTGGAGGACGTGCGTGTTCTTTTTGACTTCCTTGACGCCTACAAGCCAACTCCCGGATCGCTTCCTAGCGGACCTGATGGAATGAGGGAAATGGCACTCGCAGAATTCACAAAATTCCGCATGCGGGATGCTCACACGATCAATAACCTTGCGTTACGCAACTATCAAGAAATGCGTAGTGATGTCACTTCCCCTATCTACAAATTAAGGAAGTGGGTGGAGGAAAAGATTAGCATCTACGTGCCTGCGCTGGGCTGGGCGACGCAGTATTCAAGAATAAGTTTCGGCAATGAACGTTACTCCGAAGTAGAGCGGAAAGCACACAGACAGGGTATAATATTACTCAGGTCGATGACAATGGTCACTGTAGGTTTACTTGGTGGAGGAAGCTGGTGGCTTTGGAGGTGGAACAAGAGCTTTGGAATCGGCGATAAAGCAGTGCATTGGGTCAGAGCTTTGGGAACTAATGTGACGAGAGCTAACGAAAATCTAGCTTGATTGTAATCCTCGACCATGATGCAATGGTCATTTGAGATTTAATTCGGTGGACAAAACAGCATTGGACCTTGGGTATGCAAGATGATCTAAGATACCATATAACTTGTACTATAGTAATCATATCAGTGGTCCAGCCAGACTTGCTTCGGACTTTCGAAAGGCCCTAATGACAGCCAGCGAAACGTGCGAATAAGTGACAACACGATTATGTCCTGCATTTACGTTGTCAACAAGATTTCCAACTACTGATGTTTGAGCAGAAGAAAGTACTGACCGCCATATTGCACAATGTCCAGTCGAACATTTCGCCCATCCTTTTCTATCCATTCACGCGCTCCCGGGTAAATCTTCTTTTTTGCTTCAGCAATGTGTCCATATCGCTTTTCTGCATCTCGGCTTTCTTCGCTGTCTCCTCCGACCTCTGCACGAACCATATCACAGAACAAATTCAGGCTATGTGTCCATGGAATGTCAGCATCGTTCAGCGCGTGAATGAGCGCTAGAGTGCTTTTGGTTCCTTTCACGGCTCTTTGATAGTATTGTAGTCGCTGCGCAGTATTCCACTCGTCAATAATCAGTTTGTCGAGAAACAAATGCATGAAGCGAAACGGACGAATAGGAGCAAGGATGGGAATCAAGCCCGCAATGCGGTAAGTCAGAAGCAGGGTAGGTAGATACGTGAACGACGCAACTAATATCACACCCGCAAATACTACTCTCTCATTCTTCCTCCTCTCTACTTCCGCATCCTCACCTTCATCTAACCCCCTCCATCCTACCTCTTCATCCAGCGTAAGTGAAACGGGCCCATGCGGATTCGTTGCAAAATGGTGCACTACTCCAGCAGCCACCGCGGTGCCCAGGCTTTGTCCAAGAATAACGATTCGCTCTGGCGAAATCTTCGCAACTTGCAAGGCCCAATTTACCAGCGCCACCCCATCTGAAATGAGACCACGTTCGGTGGGACTGCCGCTGGAGACGCCGAAGCCGCGATAGTCGATCGTGATGAGATGAGTATCCAAGTTGGAAGGGTTGGTGGTGAGAACTCGGTAGGTATCAGTACGCCAGCCTTGGGCAACGTGGCCAGCGTTCTGAAATATCTATCAACAAGGCAGTGAAGGAAAGGAATAAGGGGTCCAACGAACACCATGGACTAGTCATTCCATTTAGTATGATCTTGTTGCACAGGGATATGAAAGACCCTTACAATTTATGACAAGCTTACTCTCTGGGTCGGACTTGAGGAGCTGAAAACTGAGAGTGGATGTGAACTCGTCGGCAACGCCGGACTGTTGTTTGAGGAGCGCTGTCTCATGTTGCTCATACAGACCGAGGGGCAAGACATGCCAAGCAAAGAGAGATGTGTTATCGGTTGATTTGATTCTGAAGGGCGTGATTTGATTTTCTTAGAATTGTGAGGGACTTGCGGAAAAGGATTGTCATTGAAGAACACACTTGCAAAACCAAAGACTTGAGGTTCGTAAATGTTATGCCACCAAATTGGAGTGCGGATCTTATGAGCATAAAGGGCGCTTTGGAGATTAGAGAGAACTGGACGGACTATGGGAAATACTGTTACGTACAACCGTTGGATACATGGAATTGAAAGGCAAGCAATCAAGAGAAGGTATGCAGTAAGCAAAGCACAGAGTACCGACAGAATCAAGCCAAGGGTTGACAGTGCTTCCATCCCCACGTAATTAGAAGAAATTCCTACTGTAGCAACTGAGAGACGGTTTCCTTGTCAAAGGACGACTGCAATATCTCTGCTTTTCATCCGAGACCAAAATTGGTGTCCTCGACCATGGGACGTGAATGGAAGGAGGAAGATTGTTAATAAGACTGATTAAGCAGTCTCGTTTCAAAGATAGTGCTTGAAGGATGTGGAAGGTCGGTGGAGATGCGAAACAAAACGTGATGAATGAATGGTCCCGCAGCCGTTCACCTCCGCAACTTTGGGGAAACTCCCCTCGACTTTTTGCCTCTTCCTTCTCCCCAAGCCCAGAGCTTGCCACCACCCGTGGCTTTGCTCGCCTCTGCTGGGCTTGTTAAAGGTCTGTCCAGAATGTGTCTTGACGCGAATCTCCCATAGAACTTAACAACGCTATCAGATTGCTTCACCGGTACCCATGCTGCGCGATTACCTACAAGGCCCTCCAACCTGACCACTCCACTTGTTCCTTGACGTTCCAAACGCAAATTCAAATGGTCGAGAAACGCAAGGCTAGCACAAGGGCAAAGGGCGAGGCTCCGGCCAAGAGAAGAGCTTCGGCACAGATAGTGGAGGACAGCAAAGAGATAATTGTGCCGGAGCCCGTCACCATCAAACCAGCCACGAACTCCCTGCCGACTAAGATTTCTGAGGGAAAACCTCTTCCTGCTGTCGGCGAGCCTCAACCTTTGGACTTGTCAAATAAAGAGTATCAATCCATAGCTCAAAGGTATGCATCTGATATTTAGTTTCGTGGAATACCGGTACTCACTCCTCCCTTAGTGGAGTCTTGGCCGAGTCACTCAAGCGGTCACGCAACAAATGGCTGAGTGAAGGAATATTCGAACGATACTGGACGAAACCCTCCAAGTCCAAAAATGTCGCTGCTCCAGAGAACAATCCAGACACCAAGTCTATGCAGCTAGTGGGACCGTGTCGTCTGACCATCGAACCCCACGTATTCGATGCAAAGTTGTTCATTGTGAAAGATCCTGCTACTCTCAACCAATCACACAAGCAATCATTTCCGGCACATAGGCCAGTGATGCAGTATGGACCCCCAAACGGCGTTGTGGTGACTCCTCCGTTACCATTGCGCGCCTCACAGCATCATTCGCCATACCAGCAGACTCCTTCACCACTAACATCTCAACCGCAGCCATCAAAGGTGCCTCCTGCAGTTGACTTTCAAAATCGAACACTCCCTCCACCACATTCTTCACCGAAACCCCATTCTCCACATGCTGCGCAGCCTCCACACGATCAAATCCTTCCCCAGCCACAAAATCATACAAATTCTGGCAATGCCACCAGCGCAACAGAAATTACAAATGGCGTTCCGTCAAGCTCGCAGAGATCGAAACAAAGTCCATCAACACCAAATCCGAATATGAATGGTGTAGGAGGAAGGCCAAAAATGGAAAATAATGTATCACCAAGCACGGCTGAACCCAAGCCAGATCCTGTGATTCATGCCTTGGCTAAGAAAGCATCATCTGATCCTCAGCTCACAAGTTTGATGAAAACTGTCGCATCTGGACAAGCTACGGAAGAGCAATTGAAAATATTCCAACGTCATATTGATGGGCTTAGCGCTGTACTCACAAAACAAAACGAGGAGAAAGCCCAAAACGCAAAAATGTCTGCCTCACCCACCATGAATTCCCGTCCCGGCGCTCCCAAACCCGTGCAAGCTCCGGGAACCCCTGTTGTTCAAGGCAACTCACAAGCACCAACTTCCAATGGAGTCCCTAATAAGGCAACACCAGGTCATTCAACATACCAACCTTCTACTACCCCACTTCGACCACACCATGGTACCTCTTCATCTTCCCAACCTCAGGCATACTATCAGTCTAATCCACCACTTTCGAAGGCTAACAATACTGCCTCTCCTCGTGGGCCCGATACGCGGGACGCCTTGATCGAATTCGAAAAGAATGGCGATCGCTTCCTGTTTCCGCGTTATAGCATTCTCGAGTACCTTCCGAATTGTAATGTAGTCATTGCGAGCTTTCTCATTGTGCGTCGTGGTAGCACTGCCAATTCGAATTGCAATAGCCAGACTTCCGCAAAAACGAAAACTGCAACCAAGTCTAATTCTAGGTCTTCGTCTGCCCCAAATCTAAAGGCTGAGCCCACGGAGACAGAAGGAACTGGGGATGTGAACGCACCAATTTACGATCCCTCATTAGACTACTATCAACCCGTTACTGTTCGATTTTCCTCTGATGATGCCAAGGTTCTCAGTGTACTTCAACAGGCAGTGGCGCCACCGGAGGAGGTGAGACGCTACATGGATGACGTAATGGACAAGATGACAAGGGCAGAATACGTCTATCTTGCGATGAGGCTTCCGAAACCTGACGAAGGTGATGCCGAGGATATCGATGGTGTTGCAGAAGACGGGACGCCAGGAGTTAGGGAGATTGGCGATGGTGCTGGAAGAGTGAAGAAAGTTGTCAGGATTGAATAAACGCTTGTTGGAGGGAGCGTAGAGTTATTAGAGGTTGCCCTGAATACAGACATTGCTATAGCAGTTCTGATTCTTGCTGTCCCAAGGGACTTGTTGATTCATTTAGCGATGCATACATTGGCGGTGGAGCTGGAGGGAAATCGGTATTTCGGTCGGTTTATGTAAAGAGTGTAAGAACTTAGTCGAGTTTTCGGTTGCTGATATCACATAACCGAACATACGGTACTCGTAATAAAACAAACAATACTCCAGGGTATCTAATCCACAGAAAATAGCCTAGCAAAAAACCCAAAACGCCAATGTCCCCATCACCAGCAACCACGACATCTCCACCATTCCCGCCCCACTCCCCTTTGGCTTGGCACTCCCCGTCCCACTCGCGGACGGACTTGCTCCACTCCCACCCCCCGTAGTCGTCCCCCCGCTCCCACCACTCGTCGCATTCGGCGCACTCGCACTATCCAACACGCCCATCCCCGGCACCAGATTCGCCAACACCACATCCAGCGCCGCCACCTCCTGGCTCAACCCCGTACTCCCATCATACTTCCCAGTCCGCCACGTCGCGCCACACGCACTCCCGCTCTGGCTCCAACTGCTCTTGCCCGTGCACGACTCGCTCGCGGCCCCGGCCGACGCCCGCAACACCGGCAGCACCTGCCCGGCCGTCGCCGGCACGAAATACGCCGTCTCCGCGAGCGCCGACGCAAACAGCCCCTTGTACGCGAGCTGGTCGGTGTCGCAGGTGTGGGCGCTCTCGCACGCGAGCTCAAACAGGACGTTGGAGTTGTTGCTGTTGCTGTGGTCGGACTCCGAGGGGCCCCAGAAGATGGCCGACGCGTTGAGCAGGTGCTGCGTGCGGTTGAGCCAGGCGCTGCCGGCCGCGGTGCCGTTGGTGATGTTGGCCATGACGGCGGCGCCCGCGAGGATGGGCGCCACGTTGCCGCTCCATTGGATGCGGTTGAAGGTGGTGCAGCCCGTGGTGTCGTCCGTGCCGTCCCACACGTCGTATTGGGGGGAGATGAGGCCGGTGGTCTGCAGCCAGGTGTAGGATTCGTTGGCCCAGGCGGTGTAGGTGGCGTTGCCGGTGTAGCGGGCGAGGCGCGCGGCGAGGTGGAGGAAGAGGCCGTTGGAGAGGGAGTTTTTGTAGTTGTAGCCGTTGTTGAAGGTGAAGATTTGCCAGCGGAGACCGCCGTGGCAGGTGGAATTATCCCAGCGCGCGATTTGGTCGTCGAGGACGTTGGACGCGAGTGTGAGCCAGGACGATTGATTGGCGGGGACGGGAAAGTCGCGTTCAGCGGCAGTCATGGCGGCGAGGGCCCAGATGGCTTGGTCGTCGTTGCCCTTGAGTTAGTTGTTAGCATGCACGTAGAGCTTTGCTTGATGTGTGATAAGGCTCACCTCGTCCAGAGTTTGGTTGGTCGGCATGAAATCTTCATGTTGTCCCACCTGGAAACTCAAATGTGCAGCAACTTGCTCGTTATACTGGTCGTCGCCCGTCAAGAACCAGTAATTGATGAGGCTGTCCCATACTGAGCCTGCTTCCCACCAGTAATAAGGGGGTTCGAAGATGCCGATATTCTGCTTGTCTGTCGTATTGTAAATGGTCATGATATCTCCGACAATTGTTTTGGCTGCATTTTTAATTGAACTCTGATCCTGGAGATCGAGGTTGATGGCATGTGTATGCTGTAAAAGCAAGGAAATGATAAAGGGGAGTGATTCAAGAAAACGCATGTTTGCAACAAATGAGATCTTGGATCTCGAAATTCAAGAGCGACTGTTTAGAAATGAAGGTTAGAACATTATTAAAAGGAAAGGTCCACTCCAGACTTTTGACATCGGAGCTGGGGAAATATTGGCCTGGTTCTGAGCCCAGTGGCGCAGACTTGTTCAGCCTTGGCGCGCTGCGGGCCAGCAACAGGCACGTTCGTTTCGTATTAAGGAGTAAAACGAATCCATTTCAAGCAATCCTGCCTACTCGGGGTACGGACTATAAGTGCAATGACTGGTGATCAACCGAAGCCATAATGTTGCCGGCCAAGCCGATAGGCTGTTGGAGAGCAAGGTTAGTGCCCAAAATAGAATGTTTCGATCCATCACAATGCCTTCATCTCGCAGGACAGGGCGCAAGGAAAGAGAAGGCCAAAGGGGTCTCATTTCTTCAACATCTAAGCCACGAGTAAGAAGCAGAGAACGAATGACGGACCTATAGAGTACAATGCGAAGGTTCGAGTATGAGTAAAATGCGAGTTGGATTGCTGTAGGGTTCGGGTTAACCCCGCGATTAATGGAACGCCACTGTTTCACCTCTCAAGCGCAGCTCGATTGTCTTATTATCCAGAGATGATTTGCAGAGGGAGATGCCTAATGGAGTACACCGCAGCAGCCTCTTCGAACCTGATTACAGGTAGGATGTGGTGAATCTTGAAACGGTCCAGCCCGTCCTCCTTCTCATCCAATCATGGGTCAAGGCGTTTCGGTATTAGGAAATCAAGAACCTCCCTCCATAGGTAGAGCTGATTGGTGCTTCTTTACAATGAGATGGACTGCTTACTTGGGCTCATGCAGATCGACTCAACCATGATTTGACCGAGGCCTTTGCTACGAAGTGTTTCACCTCTCTTGAGCTTTATCATTTCAAAGAGGTCTTCAAGACCCTTGCGGATTCCCAATCAGGGTTAAAGTATTGGAGTGAACCGACGTTATGTCGATTCCTGGAGCTTCCCGATGTTTTGGGCGTTGGACCTATCATTAATCAAATGGCAACTTATCTCGGAGCTTTTCCTTTTCCTAGCCAGGCTCCGGCAATTCTTACTTCAGATGCTCTGCTCAAAGTTGTCACGCTGCTGACAGGAAGGTACACAAAAGTATTGAAAACAGGAAAAGGTCAATGGACGAGAGTAATCTACCAAAGTCTTGCGGTGTACGATCGAAAGTCATTGCACATTCGTGATGAGAAAGAGAGACAAAGTGTGGATGAACCCCCAAGACCAAAAGACGAAAGCCAAACAACTTTATCCAAGGCTGCTGGCTTCTCTATCGACCAAGCGACGGGTGACGAGGAGGAATTTGAAGATGACGATGACCTGACTTTGGCGGCGCTGGATTCGCTCGATGCTATTGGCGTCTTTCAAGAGGCAGAAAGATCAAATATACTCCGCTCCATCATTCCAAGTGATAATTTTCTCAAGCTCCTGGAATTGCTCTTGCTTGTAGCACCTTTACATGCTCAGCAAGACCTGTCGATTTCTGCGAGCGATCTCACTGATCAAAGGGTAGCGACAATTAGGCAGACGGCACATAACATTCTGTCATCTTTTGGTGTCGATAAAGGCCCCGGTATTTCATACAAGACATTCAAGAAAATCATCAACACTACATTACCATATCTCTTCGATGGGCTAGGACCACTTTTCGAGCACTTCTTGTTCGCAAAGGACATTGACCTATCCAGGAGAACTTCGGCACTCCCGACACCACAAAGTCCAACAACTCCCAAGACACCAAAGACACCCTTTACTCCAAAATCCCCTCCCAAGCCCATTCCAGTGCTCCCAAAAGAAGGAGAAATCCTTACCATGCCTGTTCTCAACCAACTCTCTTTCTTTCTCAAGCAAGGCGGCGAACCGCTCTTCCATCGCCTGCGTCCCCTCTATTCTGGTGCTGAGCAGGGCTTCAGCATGGGCAGCTTCGAGAAGAGCGTTTTCAACTGGCAAAGCCCTACTATCCTCCTCGTCGCCGGCACTCGCCTTCCCACCAACCCCACCGGAAGCCGTGAACGCACCTTCGCCGACTCCCTCCCCCATTCCCGCCTTCCATCCAGCGACACATCCACGCCCACCTCCCCCGCTAGCACCGCCGACTTCCCACCAAGCTACTCCACCAACAACGCCCACCGTCTCGTCTTCGGCGCCTACATCCCCGTGCCCTGGACTCACACACACAAACACAACTTCGGCACCGCAGACACCCTCCTCTTCCAACTCGCACCCACCCACGACGTCTTCCGCGCTTCATCCCTAGCCACAGACTACATCTACTTCTCCAAACCGCCTTCGTATCCCGTCCCTGGACTCGGCTTTGGCTCTGCAACCCCGGGCTCCGCAGCTCAACAAGTTGCAGCCACGACCGCCAGCCTCGCGTCACCCTCTGCGACCGTCTCCACATCGCCGACCGCGCACCGCCACCGCAGCAGTCTCAGTGGAGGCGGCATCTTCACGCCGGGGCCCGTGTCCCTGCACTTGGACGACGCGCTCGAGTTCGGCGCTTTCACGCATCTGGCGTCGGGAGGAGGCTCGTTCCACGCGAGCGTGCTGCGCGATGCGGACTGGCAGGATCGGTTTGAGATTGAGGCTGTGGAAGTGTGGGGGGTGGGTGGGGAGGAGGAGATGGAGAGACAGCGGAGGGCGTGGGAGTGGGAGGAGAGAGAGGCGTTGAGGCGGCGGGATGTCAATTTGGGGAAAGGGAGTGTGGAGGCGGATAGGGAGTTGTTGAAGATGGCCGGGTTGATTAGTGGGGAGAGGAGTGGGGGTAGTATGGGATGACGAGAGGGGGATGGGAGGGGATTGGGTGGACGATTGTGATACGATTTTGTTCCAATTTTTATGATGTACATGTGTGATTGAGATTCTCTCTCGTCCCTGCCTTGAATATGCCTAGCCGCTATTGTACCTGAACGTCCAGAAGGGGTATATATATTCTTGTATTTTGTTTGCATAGTCAATCCTCAGGTTGCCGGGATCTATCTATCGTACATTGATCATGTCGCTCTTAGTAGAGTCGGGTATATTCAACCTTGCCTGTACCTTGTTAGGAAGCCGCTGAAGATTTTACGTCGAGCATGATCATACCTTTGCTTGTGCTTCGGATTGGCGCTGCATATTATGTATACTCTCCCTTTCCTTCGAACACTCTGACCAATATGTTAACATATCACTAGCTAAATGATCGTGGCCGATTGCATAGGATATACGCATACCTTACAGCATTCGCAGAGTTTCTTGACAGAACTCCGTACTTTCATGCCTCGGACTTGGTCCACATTCCGCACAATAACACGTGTTGCCGACCATGTAGTTCGAGATGTGATATCAATTGCTTGCCTCCGCTCTTGTAATCTAGATAGGTATGTGATTGAGATTCTGGTTGGACGTGCAAAGGTAGAGATGGTTCGAGGCGCATTGGTTGTTCGAATTGGAGGAGCAAATCGCCAAAAATTTTGTGCAAGGTTGAGAGAACGTGCGAATGCCATTGTGTTTGTATGATAACGACAAAGCGGTAGGAAGTTGGAAGGGACAGTAGGGAGATAGTTGATCGTTTGTGTGTATTCCCCCAGAGCAAAGATGCAGAGCAGCGAAACTCTTGGCCCGGCTTAGTCACAGTGTAGACTTCATCTCTTTGAGGTTCTCAACATGAGACGGAATAGACACAAACATTTCAACTCTTCGAAGCCCGTTGATAGCGGCTCACATCTGCCAAACCCACCTATTAGCTAACATGTTCCGTGATGCAAAGTAAAGGTGGTTTCGAGACACATGATTGGAATCGCCGCCCATTATATTCTGTGTGCGCTATGCGTCAATCGAATCGACGCAAGCAACAATACCAAGATGACCATCCTCTTCTGCTTGGCTACTGCTGAAAGATATAGTAATGTGACCTTTTGGATGGACTCATAAGGTGGTCCTCATGGAGTAGTTTGGAAAGCTTCCGCGCGTGTACCAGGAACGCCAAGTATACACATTTTCGTTGCCTGATCGCTCCAATAATTTTATCTACATCACTTTTAAACGACTATGAAAACTGAATTTTATTAGTTTATCGAAACCAGCGTTGGGACTTGATGAAACATCTTTCAAGGCCCAGTGATGGTCATTTAATTTTGGGGGTTGATATATTATTCTGGTTCTCTAGGTTTCTGCCCGAGGAGATGGCGGAGTGGTTACCGAGCATTAGCATTAGCTTGACTCAACGAGAAGTCGCTAATGTGCCTGTGGCAGAAAGTGCTGCGCAACGTTCTGTTGCAAGGTGCCGCCAGGTTTGGTGTAAGGTCTCTACAAAGTTGTCTCTGAGGGTGCCTCCCTCGGGGGGCTTCTTTTTTTGGTGGGCAAAGTCTTGGGTTCGATCCGTGGGGGTAGCGCACTGAATTTGTTTTTTCCCTCTCCGAATATTCGCTCAAAAAGTCAAATTTGATTAGGGAATACCCCCGGGACTTTTCGATGCTTTGCCATTTATTTCAGAAGCACTTTACAGCGAAATGTTGTGCACAGTGCGTCAATGAGGTGAGCTCCAAGTGTCAATTAATCATTAATCAGCTAGTAAAAAAAAGACTCTGACCCAGCAGCGAAACGTTCTCAGCCTGCCTTCATCGGAAAGGCAGGTCACCTCCAATTTCGTTTGAGGGACCCCTCAATCCCTCAAGCTCAGAAGCGAAGGCATTCTCCTCCTCCCCTTCCTTCCCTTCCTCCTCTATCTCTATTGCCTCTTCATCGTCCTCCACCGTCTCCGCAGGCCCTTGACCGGCCGAGGCACCCCCCATCTCTCCACGAACCAGATTTCGCCCGCGCCTGGTCCTTCTGCGGGCGCGTCTACCGGATTCTCCGGTATTATGAAGCTTGTTGAATAGGATTCTCTGACCCGCTTCCTTTTCGGCGACATCGGCGTCGCGTTGGATGATTGTGTATATGGGGTGCCCCCCATTGGTCACGGACTTCAAAAAGTACGCCATGAAATGGCAGTACTTTGATCGATTGAGTCGATTTCGGCGCAGGTTGCTCAGCAGCTGCCGCTCGAAATGGTAGCCAGGGCGGGTAGTGTCGGCATGGGGGTTGTGGTGCTGGTCGGCAACTTTGATGCACCAATTCATGAACCAGCTGTGGAAATCGGGGTCCAGCCTTTTGCGTACTAACCACGCTTCAATATAGTCGTGGTCTTCCGGATGTGTGTTGAAAAAGCGCTCCGGGTATTTGTGATCGATGGTGGTGCCGTATGCCATAGCTGTATGGGGTTTGCTTGGACTTTCAATGATGAATTTGAAGATTTAAAAAAAAAAGTTCGAAGAATCTTCAAAAAAGAATGGAGGAAGAAGAAGCTGGTCTGGAGCTGGTAAGTGATTCATCGGGAATATTTCACTTTTGCATAGTGTCAAAACTGATTCTTCTGGTTCGGGAGGTCCTCAATAACAGTGGTAGGCTATTGTGTATTCGGAATGACTCTTGTCAACCGCACGGATGCAAAGTCTGCCAGTACGAAACGAGGGAATCACCAGTGAACAGGAGCTGCAAATAAGAAACATCGCTTCGGCCAAAAATATCGCATCGACACTTTCTCTCTGAGTACGTGCACAACCTAAGCCACGCGGTTCCCCACATTGGAAGGCACATCCAGGTGGGCTACACCTAACAACTTGGAAGTCTCTATCTACAAAAACGACAACGTCACCGAAATCGAAGTGCGGCGCATCCGACAGGCCTTTCATATTCGTGGTCTTCCTTTGACGGGCTCCTCGTTGAACCAAGCCTGCTATTACATTGCTAAAGTGACTCTTGTTCATTTTTCAGATATGAATACATCATTATGGTGGCGAAGATCCTCAATCGGAAACGCCTCCTATTATGCGCTGGAGTCATTTTCTGCTAATTTTCAACAGGGGAAAGGCGATGCCTGGTGAACCAAGAAACGATTCGACCTCGATGATATGGAGAACCCCTCAATGAAGTATATTCGTCACGGCAGTGTTGACAAATTCTCGCTTCGTGAGTATAGGATAATTTACAGGCTTTCGAAAAGTCGAACAAATCTGCCATTGTGACGCGAAGGGATCACCAGTTAGGTAAATTTCTCCTTTGTCTACGATGTGACTTGGATCCATTGATTGAATGACAATGGGCTGTTGTTACACTGAGGAGATCCCTAACAAATCATGGGCGAACCTACGCCCAACCGCTCATTCCTTCACTCAAAGATTTTGGACACCAGCAGACTACCTTGGTCCATGATGTCGCAAGTCTATACCATTTCTAGAAAGTGCTAGTTTGGTCTGTGCGATCGTAAGCGGTCCCATAAAATATGTAGGTGATTGTAACCAGCAATTGAATTCACCCGATCCCGTGAGTGCTTCGCCGACTTCCTCACAAAGCGATAAGATTGAAACCTTACAGGTTGTGCGGATAATCGCCCGAATTAGGAACACTCTTAATGTCAAGATTGACAGCCCGAACGCAACGTTTTACGCACGTAAACGAAGCCATAGTATGTATAGCTGGAACATTTTTACTTCATAACATTTAAATCGATTTGAACCTTTGCTACGAGTCTGCATGTATCTTCCCAATTGCGTTGAACAATAGTATTGTACTTTTATTTCATTCAAGCACTAATCTGTAGTAGAGCCTTCAAAGCTGTCGTCATGCAATATATACAGAGAACCCGCCAAATCCAAAATAAATAGGCGGAAATATTCGCTCGCACTTGAAAAACCTAAAAGGTAAACTCTGGAATATCAATGGTGCTCACAGTCCAAGTCAATCCGCCATCGTCAGTCACCAGATCACCGGTGACTCCCTCACTTTTAGAAAGAGTGTTGATGTAGTCTGGGTCTGCCGCATTCAAGGTAATTGTGGTGTCGATCCATGCTGGGAAAAAACGGTACGTTAGTTCGGTGTCCATCTCCTAGAGACACGAGAAGACTTACAGTGAGCAGGCACGGTACCGCAATTATCCTGTGCGCACTCGACTGCGCTTCCCCAACCTTGGGCTTCGGCATCATCGGTGGAGAGTGTGGAGACCTGGACACCGTTGACAAGGACATACTGAGTATAGTTTCCAGTAGAATCCTCGTACACGTCTACACGTTATTTGTGAGCTTGATGTGTGCGAAGGGCTCTATTCGGTGGGAGAGGTCTTACAGTGCATCGTTACCTGGTTTCCTGCAACAGCGGTGCCACCAGGAGCCTGAATGGGCTCCTGGGAAGTTGCTATATGAACACATTAGCGTCGTGGATACAGAACTTCTCAAAACCTTGATGTGACGCACGCGAAGTTTCCTTGAGTGTGTAGGCGTAGATGCTCCAGTCGCTAGAGGCATAGTTTTCGGCGATGGACTGGATCAAGTCGCCGTTGGAGGTGCCCATGCCAACCCAAAGGGAAGTATCTCCAGAGCCACCGCTTGGTGCTGCAGGTAAGACTAGAGTGGAGATTGCCTCACGAATCCATGAGTTTGAAGAGACAGGGCCAGTGCTGAACGACGGGCCAAAGGCAGCCTCGACTGAAGTGAAAGCAAGAGCTGCAAGAGCAGGCACTATCTGGCGTGATGAAGGCATGATGTTGAGCCTGACTGATTGATTGAGATGGCGCAGGCACAGTCGTCTGAATCCATGTGGGACATAGCCATGATTTTATAGTTTCTCACATCTTGAGGGATTTTGATCGCGAGCTGGCCGTCACATATTGTGACGTTCTGAGCAAATGACTTCCCCTGCCAAAGCAATTAACATGGTGCTAACAGCATGGATGCGTCAGGTACATCTCTGCTTAGTGTTGGCCTTAGTTTTTCCGAAGCTGATCCGCATTCATCTAAGGGTTGCGGAAATGTTTTTCCCGCCCTTGAATTTTCCATCGGCCTTTCCGTTTCAGATAAAACACCTACCTATTCGATCACCTTGTCACCTTAGTCTCAACTACCGTCCAGTATAAGCTACAATCGCCTGGAAGTCAGATTAGCTCTCCAGTAGTAGCCGGAACGGCAAACAACGACTTGTATCACATGCATGAACCAAACGGCGCTGTCGAGGGCGCAAACGCCTATAACATAGGCTCTATATTAGGCGCTAACCGGAGACGAGTCGAAAATAGTGAAGATCTTGTCCTTTGTCTCGGCTATTACCGCCTTGCCTAATACATAGCTTGATAGCTTTTCGCTTCAAGGCACTTCCCCGATATTTACTAAAACTCACGTATGAACAGCAAAGATTGTCTGCTGCTTCGAAGCAAGCTCAGTAGACACGCACAGCTGGTAAAGCGGCTTGTCGGAATTGAGTCGGGGATATATCGTGGTAGAAATTGATCTGTGTTAATAGGCCAATAGGTTTCAATCGATTTCTGGTTACATAGGACGGCGGCGGAAAAAATTCTAAATGTCTTGCCCCTCTGCCCTCGGAATTTCGCTCTGACGTTGTGTCGAGTAACATGCAAGCACGAACAGGCCTACGTTCGAAGTTCTAGATGTAAAATCTTCGATTAATCCGGAGCTTGACCATGACGGGCCATCCATGACAGTAATGCACATGAAACCGGTGGATTCATGTTGCATCACTACAGCGGTTTTAGCTCTGGAGCTCGATTTTGGAGGACTAGCCAAATCAGAGGCTCCCCATACAAATTTTCTTATGACATAACGTTGCAAAACTCGTAGCCTCTGCTTTACCAAGAATGGATACCATCTTTGTGAACTAAACAGCCCACATCTGCGTCTTGCTCTCCTTGTACGATGCTCAGGATGATCTTTCCAGAGACTTCAGGATCTCCAGCTTTGCCCCATCCACTCCTCGCTTCCTCACTCGGACCACGGAGATTTGATCGAACAAATCCAGGGCTCACCGCAAATACCTTCAAGCCTTTGGGACCAAAATCGCGAGCCTCAAGAACGGCAAGCATGTTCAAAGCCGCCTTGCTTACAATATAAGCGTCCCCATTCCGAATTTTATCGTGTGTCGAGGGCTTTCGAGCGGCATTTCGTGGTAATGTTCGTTCACCACTGCTTACATATATTGAATATGGGTTCTGAGACTTGAGTAGCAATGACCTGAATGCCGCAGTAACCATAGCCGGTCCGGTAACATTGGTTTCTAGACATAGTGAGAAACGAGTTCTAACGTCTAGATCCATGCTGCCGACGGCTGCGTTGTTAACAAGCACGTCCAGTCGTCCAAATTGTTGCTCAACATACGTAGCAACCTCTTCGATCGATTTTGCATCAGTGACGTCCAGCTGTACAGTCGAGAGGGTCCCTCTGATACCACTTGCTTCAATTTCGTGCAGCGCAGTGTTGGCCTTTTCTTGAGACCGGCTCGCCAGGATAATGTGAAAATTGTCCGATGTGGAGGCTAGCGCTTTTGACGTTGCGAAGCCTACCCCAGAGTTCGCCCTTATTTCACTTGGTAAGCAACAGCAAGTCTCACTTTTAAATCTATTGAACTTACCAGTGATGAGGACTATTGTGGACGCCATGTTTAGGATTCAAGTGCTTAGTTATTTCCAGGTACAAATGATTCAGCATCAGCAAGTTATTGATATTGGGGTACTTCCCTGGAAGTCATACGAACTTATACAGCCAACACGTTGGGATACAAGCGATATCGGCCCGGACAGCTGTGACAACTTCTGGTCTGGTCGGGCCGAGTTACTTGGAACTATCAGTGGGAAATCAAACTAACAATTCAATCTCTCATTCGGCATTAACGTTGGGCTGGATTTAACGGGCGGAGATAACATATGGTCCGTTCTTTGACCTGGGACTGATCCGAGAAATTGTCGGCGCATGATTGAGCAGTAGCTGAATTGCCTTCATACTGCGGAGGGTCATCAAGGCATGAGCCAAAAATGGGCTGGTGGCTAGCAGCCCTTCATCGTGTTAAATATCCCTGGGCGTTCAATTGGGCGTCTATCCCAGCCACGTCGATTCTCAGACGAAGATTCACTTGCATCTGTCTTTTTGACAAGCCAGGATGCCTGGTTCATTAGCGGACAAAAGGTTGTTGTAATCTTGAGTCGTTCCTTAGAGGATGAGGGACCGTAGGCTTCCTTGGAACTTTCTAGCGAACTGCTACTGCCAATGGTTACGAAACGTGTCCTGAATCATCTCAATGACCAGTTCGTCCGTCCTGTATCATGACTGACGCATACGTTGGCAATCATCGGTAAAGAATGTCTTGAAATCACAATCTCAGGAATCAGTAAGACTGATTTGATGTTTTAGCTTGTAGCGACGATGAATGACAGGGGGCTGGGTTTACGCTGAAAGACTGAAATGCGTAGAAAAGAATTGTCGCGTCAGAGTCATGTCTAGGCCGCATGCAGTCGTCGACGCTCAAAGTCTGAGTCGAGACATTGACTCATCTCGTGTAAATATCTAGCCAGTCATTGGAGAAAGCGCAAACGAATCGGAAACGGCAATTATTTGTGTTGACCAAGCTCTTAAGTACACACTGCATTCACTGAAGTATTTGGCCGAAAGGGCACCCTCAGCAGCTCCTTTGCTGCTTAGACGTTCTGCATGTGTTGTGACTTAGCAGTGGATGTTTGACTACGGCTTTCGAGTCAGCAAGATTTCTGGGCCGCCTGATCGGATTCACATGATTCAAGAACATGAGTGATGCTTTTGTTACTAAAAGAGAGCAGTATTGTGTCGCATGAACCACAAGCAACCGGTATATATAGTCCCGATTAGACTCCAAATACTTGATTTCTCCTATTTCATCAAATTTTGCGCACCATTGCCTGTGTAATAGCTTAGCTTTCTCCAATATCTGATATCATACCCTAAGTCCTGATTTGTGTGTGTTAATAACAAGGATATACCATGGGAAATTCCTCCAGTAGCGATGGGTTACCCGAACAGTGGACCCAGTGCTATGAGAACCTACTACAAGCCTGGCGCGAGTATTCACGGCACATGGAAAATCTAGGCAGAGCACTGGAACCCTCAGACACGGCATTCCTCCAGCAGTGCTAGTAAGACACTCTTGTTCCTCCTTTCGCCCTCCTTCAAAACCTTGATGTCAGCACAAGATCCCAAAGGTTACCACAGAAGCGACGCTAATCATGATTGGAGCTAAGCTTAGGAAATGATAAACGCTGCAAAGTGTGCGTAGTGCGTCAGCAGTTGAAACAGTTATGCTCAAATGAAACGCATGCCTCGTCGAGGCTACTCAAACGATTTCCAAATCTGGAGATACGCTGGATTCGAAAAGAGAGGAGCGAGATCTTCTTCAAGAACAGAAGAAGGCGGCTTGAAATTCCCTTAAATGGTGTCCGTTGGCTCCCAGAGGGAGAGCTAAAGCGAACCCGAGCGATGATGAGACTTGTCGAACAAATCCCCAAATTCGTCGAAGACAGCAAGAAAAGTAGAGCAAAGCTCGAAAAAGAAGCCGAGAAGAAAAGTAAAAAATCGAAGAAGAAATGCAAATACCAGTAGCCTTGGATGCGATGAAGAGCAAAATCCATCTTGCAGTCTTCTCATCAAGACCCATACATTACTGCAATCAAGGGTCGAGGTGGTCCACTTCCAATTCTCTAAGAGTCCTGGTGTTTGATGTTTCCTATTTAAGTCTCAAATTGGATATCAAAGCTGTGTATGTGCTTCTGTAGTAGATATTGAAATTGCGGCTGGATCCGTGGGAGCTGTACCTCGATCTTGGTGTATCATTGTCAGATTCTCATTTCATTTTGTATGTCTTCTTCATAGTATTATAGTTTTGGACCGTGAAAGCAGGCAAGTATTTGACTATACTGAATAGAGGCTTGACTGAAAATTCGACCGGCTTGTGAGCGCGAAACAGTTGGAAATATAAGCCCATCGTAATTCTGAGAACGTGTGGCGTCACAATTTTCTAATGAACCAAGGCCAATCGTCAGCGGACCGGGTGTTGTGGGGCATTGAAACCTCCATCGAAGCAATAGCGCGTGTTACAACTCAGCGCCTCCGAAACATACTCAATCCAAGAATATCCATCATTCAAAAATTCAGCCCCGGCGAACGCGGTGAAAGCTACGTTAGGACGCCAGAGTTATGTCGCTCGGTCCACCAGGCGCGAGTCTTGATCCAAACCAGGCCGAGAACAACCCAGATGTGCGCCTCAAGTACATTTTCTGCGTCTCTAATTCAAACTGACCGTATACACAGATTGAACACCAATTCGCCGTCAAAGGTACGCCTATTGTCCACTTGATCTTGTTTGGAAATGTAAATGGGCTAATTCCAATTCTAGTAGTCGAGCATGTCGAAGCTTATTGGGGTCTACTCAATAAATGTCGCGGCAGCGAATTGCGCCTCACTAAACTGGACGATGATATCTATAATCACTTCAAGCGAGAGTTTCCAGATATAGACCTGAAGTCGACTATCAATGAGGATGAAATGAAGAGCAAAAAGGGCAAGGAGCGATGGCGAAACTTTATCGAGACATACAAAGACACAGTCAAAGATTACAACTTTGGGACAATACTCAGGTCAAATCCGACATATGAATACGGAGAGAAGGAGACAATCCTTGGTATTTGTCTAGAATGCGAAAAGATGGCTTGGGCATAGCTGACCAGTGTACATCAGTCGTTCGGATACAATTTTATGCCATTGAGATTGCTAGGTGAGCCAATAGATCTCTTGCGGTTCGATAACCTCCGGACTAATACCATCAAAGAAACCGAGAAGGGCTAAACGACTGGGTATACGAAAAAAACCACCCAGAGCAAGCCACGGCAGCGTAGATGCTGGAGCTCTGGGGCTTTGGGTTGAGAATGCAGTTGATCGTTTTCGTTATCAAGTTCACGACCGATTATACTAATTGGAGTGAGGTCAATATGGGCATAGAGAGGCTTCCGAACGATGATGCGCTTTTGCATGCTCCTGTTCGCCGTCGATACCATGTTTTGGCGCCTAGCTTTGGCAGGCCAAGATGACTGCTCACGCTTTTCAGTTCGGTACCCTTACGATCTTCTGACAGACGGGAAATAGTGATGGCTTGGTGCTGAAGTGTTCTGGAGGATCAAAAAGCAGATAGTGATGTGCTTTTAACTAAGCGGGGATGGGGAGCTGCAGAGAACAATAGCAACGATTCACACGGCATGACCCACAACACGACTCCCAAAACAAACCTGCATTTAGTGCTTGGACTTTCGCTACGTCCCCTGTGAAGCAAAATCTACTCAGTCATAATCCTTGACGTCAGAACATCCCTTGCAGGCTCTGCTTTACAATTATTTTGCAACGGTCGCATTCCTGCTTCATAGGTTCAGAATCGCCTTCGGGGCAAATGCCTGAGAATGAGAAAGATCCGAGCACCACCACTGAACCAGAAGATGACGAGAAGGCTCATGCCGCTCCATGGAGTGCCCTATTTTCCTTTACGACCACCAAACATACTTCTGTCCTCTTCCTCGCCATCCTCTTCTCAGCCATTAGTGGTGCCAGTGTCCCAGCAAAAGCATACCTCCTTGGCAAAGCCTTCAACTCCTTTACCTCATTCGGAGCAGGCCTCATATCTGGGCAGGAGCTAAAGACACAGGTCATGAAGTACTGCATATATCTCACAATCGTTGGGCTTGCCACTTGGTTGGCGAGTGCGGCATTTTTTATGTTCTGGTTGGCATTCGCTGAGATGCAAGCTAAATGTGCTCGAGATCAAGTATTTGATGGACTACTTGAAAAAGACGTAGAATGGTATGACCTCCGCAAAAGTGGAATCGCAGCATCAATCCCACGAATCCAAATGTAAGATCAAGACAGTCTGCCATCGTAGCGCATTAACATGTCTCTTTTAGGCAGATTCGTGAACTCCAGACAGCCCTTTCCGCACCGATGGGCGACTTTGCTCAGTATACGTTTGTCTTTTTCACCTGCTTGGGGCTCGCCTTCTACTATGCATGGAATCTAACGCTCGTCACGATTGCCGGAGTCCCGCTAATCTTCATTGGTACACGTCAGATCTCCCGGCGTGTCCACGCCGCAATTGGTGCTCAACAAGATGCAATGACGGAAGCATCCAAGCATGCAACAACGGCATTTTCTTCGATTGATATCATCAAATGTTTCAATGGTCAAAAGCAAGAGGCAGGAAAATTCAGTGACGCGACCAGAGCTGCAGCGAAGCACTACGTTCGTCAAGCACACTGGAACGCCTTCCAGCAGGGCTTTGTTACATTATGCACAAGGGCGATGTTTGTTCAGGGCTTTTGGTATGGTAGTATACTTATTGGAGACGGCAAGAAGAATCCCGGGCAAGTACTGACGACGTTCTGGGCTGCATTACAGGCGATTGGAGCGCTGCAGTCTGTGCTTCCACAAATGATTGTGCTCGAAAAGGGTAGGGTCGCAGGTGCGAATCTACAAAAGCTTGCTGCAAAAGTTAGGAAGGCAAAAGTACGGAAAGACATCGTCAGGGTTCTAACCATTGATGCTGATGGAGGTAACATTGAGTTCCACAATGTAAGTATTCAGTGTGAACGTTTTACGGAACTGAGCAAACCAACTAATTTTTTAAGGTCTCCTTCGCCTATCCTACACGTCCAAACCAAGCAGTACTTCAAGACACCACCCTATTTTTCCGTGCGGGAAAGATGACTTTTGTCATTGGGAAAAGCGGATCTGGGAAAAGCACACTTGGGCAACTGTTGATGCGCTTCTACACCCCAGCATCAGGAAAAATCATGTTGGACGGGACATCCATCCCCGAAATCAATACGAAATGGCTTCGTCAAAATATAACCTTTGTTGAACAACAAAGTACACTTTTTAATGATACTGTTCACAAAAACATTGCCTTTGGAAGTCCGAATGGTACTGAAGTGGTGCGGCAAGAAATTTTCGACGCTGTTGAATTCGCACTTCTACACCGGATGATTAGCGAAATGCAAAATGGTCTTGATACTATGATAGAATCAAAAGGGAATTCGATGAGTGGTGGACAGAGGCAGCGCATGGCTCTCGCCCGAGCAAGAATCCGAGATTCCCCAATCCTTATACTTGATGAATCAACGAGTGCACTGGATCACACAACACGCGAGTCGATGATGGCTGCAATCCGCAAGTGGAGGTCAGGCCGGACTACATTGGTTATCACGCATGATGTCACGCAGATTCACCCTCAAGATTTTGTATACATCCTAAAAGACGGTGAAGTTGTTCAACAAGGTTACCGTAGTGTAATTGAGAAATTACCAAACTCTGCCTTCCAAGGATTTCTAACATCCGAGAATCCTTCTCTAGAACATTCCAGTCTCGAATCAAGTCCGATATTAGACTATCTACCTGTCCGACGATTTTCGTCAGTCCATTCACAGGACTTTGTTACAAAACGACTTACACTCAAGAATATTCCTCGTCAACGAACTTCTTATGTCTCGCGTTCTATGTCACCAAGACCTACTTCTGCAATTTGGTCTCCCTATGCAGTAGCCGCGCAGACCTCGCCGGTATCGCCTTCCAGGCAACCCTCAAGCGCATCAACAACTCCAGGAACGAATGCGCGTTGGTCTCACTTTGTGCCTGCTGATGACGATCGGCCACCAAAACCTCCACCCAAGGACATGCCGGCAGAACTCAGCAAACGGCGTTCCAGAATGCAACAAAGATCGATGGACGTGTTGACCAAAAGGACAAGCTCCGAAGCTTCTTCTATCCCGCTTGAAAACTTGCGAAACCAGGCTCAATCTAGGTATCGCTCTGTTTCGCCTCTTTCACTTGATCCTGATGTGGATAAGGAGGACCAGGAAGGAGATGTCATGGATGAAGGCAACCCTTCGGAGAACGAGATTTGGTCTACGACGAAAATACTTGCAACCGTTTGGCCTTCACTGGGTTGGTGGCCACGATTGGTCCTTTTACTGGGGTTTTTAGCAGCTCTTGCTCACGCAGTGGCTATTCCAATATTTTCATGGCTCTTTTCTCGATTAATTTCTACCTTTTTTGCCGCATCTAATCGCAAGAAAAGCGCCATGACATATTCTCTGGGTATCTTGGGTATTGCTTTTGGGGACGGCTTTAGTATTTACTTTATGCACGTGCTCCTCGAACATACAGGCCAATATTGGGTCGATCGTATCCGTCTCCAAGCCCTTTCTCATATACTTGCACAACCCAAGGATTTCTTTACTGCAAAGGAGAATAGCGTTTCACGCCTTGCCGAATCGCTAGATCGCAATGCTGAGGAGATGCGTTATCTACTCAGTCGCTTCGCGGGCCTCATATTTGTCGCAGTCCTCATGATGGGTACCAGTATTACGTGGGCACTGATTGATGCTTGGCAAGTCACTCTTATTGGTCTCGCATGCGCCCCTTATGTCTACGCTATTTCAAGAGCTTATGGCGCCATCTCCTCGAAATGGGAATCTACCTCTAACGATGCTACCGAAGCTGCAGCTTCCATCTTTACTGAAACATTCACTTCCATCAAAACCGTACGCGGCTTGACTCTTGAGGATCACTTCCGAAAGAAACACTTTGCTGCCACCAAATACGGCCTAAAAGTCGGCCTCAAGAGATCATTTTACACTGGCTTCTTCTTTGGCCTTACAGAATCCAGTATTCAATTTGTCACTGCGTTAATCTTCTACTTTGGCGCATTCATAGCTTCACGAGGACATGTAAATGTCACGTCCATCATCGGCACATTCAGCCAGCTGCTCTTTAGCATTGCCAACGTCAGCGGAATCCTCGGATTTATACCACAGATGAGTTCAAGCCGGGACACCGCAACTCGACTTCTCCGTTTTGCCAACCTTCCAGTTGGTACCTCACACGAAGATCTTGGGAATGCACGTATATCAGATATTGGTGACATTGAATTTCGGAGCTGCAACTTCAGCTATCTTGGTCGGCCTCATCACCTGGTCCTCACGAATCTAAACCTAACCATCAAATACAACCATACCGTCGCACTCGTCGGTGCTTCTGGCAGCGGCAAATCCACAATCGCCTCCCTGATCCTCGGCCTCTACCCTCCCAACCCACCCCCAGCATTCGACATCCGCGCACCACCTCCCCTCTGCATCTCCACGCGCCCCATATCTCGCCTTAACATTCCCACTCTCCGCAGCCTCATTGGCGTCGTCCCACAAACCCCAACCCTCTTCCCAACAACCATCTACGAGAACATCGTCTACGGCCTCCCAGCCCAAAGCCCCTTTCGGCGCATCGAAAACGTGACACACGCTACTCAGCAAGCAGGTATCCATGACTGGATCGCCTCCCTCCCAGACGGATACGAAACCTCGATTGGCGAGAACGGCGCAGGCCTTAGCGGCGGCCAAGCACAACGTGTTGCCATTGCACGCGCGCTCGTACGTGACGTCAAGTGTCTTGTACTTGACGAGTGCACCAGCGCGCTAGACGCAGAGTCGGCGGCGTTGGTGCGGGATACGATCGTGCGGGTGACGAGGGCGAAGAGGATGAGTGGAGAGGGCATGACGGTGGTGATGATTACGCATAGTAAGGAGATGATGCGGATCGCAGATGAAGTGGTGATGTTGGAGCAGGGGCGGGTGGTGGAGGAAGGAGAGTATGAAGGATTGATGGGGAGAAAGGAGGCATTTTGGCGGTTGTTGAGAGGGATGGACGTTGATGGAAAAGGCAAGGCTGTGGAACGAGGCCAGGGAGATGTGAGGGAGGTATATCAGAGGCGAGGGCGGACGGGGTGGGACGACGGTGGTGGGCATTGGAAGAAGTCTGATCACGCAGAGCCGGAAGAAAATTGGCCACTGGATGACGATAATGTCATTTAGGGATGAGGTCACAACCTTTGTGATCCCTACGAAGCTTCTCGTTCGCTACCGAGGAAGGGAGTGCTCATGGATAGGTTTGTTGCTGGAATCAGTTGCCAATGTTTTTTGTCTTTTCCTCTAATTACCGGTTTGTAATTTTGTGGAGACAAGACTTTGACACTGTTTTTGGGGCGTTTACTTTAAAATGCGCATTTTGAGAATGAGGTGAACTTCTTCGTTTAAAAGACTTCTAAATCTACCGAAGAACGTCTGAGGATCCAAACAAAGTGAAAAGAAAGTCAACCTCACCACAAGATGTGAGATCGCTCAAACAAGTGTTGAACAGCTGGCTACACATGACGCTCACTTCTCTTTCCTGCGTTTGAAGTTTGACATTTACACGCAATCAGAGCTTTAGTACCCTTTCCTTGAAAATCTACATCCTGAAGGAGATTATGCGCTCCAATTGTGGCAGCTGCTTCACTCGCTAATACTCACCCGTCACGCAGCTAGTCCAGAATGTTAAACTCGTCTGAGAAAGATATCGCAGGGAAGGAAGCTGGGAAGTCGTTAGTATCGCTCTTTCTTTTTGTGAATTCGAGGTTATGCTCATCCTAACCTTAGCCGTCTCCATACCAAAATATTGATTTCTTTGAGACGCAAGGAAAGCCCCATGACCGCTGACGAGCCGATTGAAGACCAGGCTGAAGAGAATGGCGAAATGACGGCCAGAGAGAGGGCTGAAGAGAGGGCTGAAGAGAGTGGTGAAGAAAATATGCCTCACACCTATGACATTCAACCAGCGACAGAAAATCCCAAACAGCGCTACCGCCACCTCCATCATCTCCTTGATCTTTTCCTAATATCCGAGGACGTCGAAGAATTTGCTCAGCAGTTGAAGGAACTTGGTGGGAACAAGCCGTACGACGTCATCGTTGCTCCAGAAAAGCGCACGGAGGAAGTCATGCCCTTCGTTTCTCCGGATGTCATCGTGAAAGCTTACGTCGAATCTACCAATGACGAGGATTTCGAGGAGATGATTAGAAACGTGCATTGGGGGAAGAATTACAAACTCCGGATGGAGGGTTGGATGTATGAGCCTGGCGATTTTTCGCACAGAAGATCAAGGAGACTGAGGAGGGGCAACTGAAAAGCACTTCTCCCTTCAGAAGTTCCGCTGGGGCCGCAACGCTGATGGAAAGGATGAAATAGAAGGAATGGCTATTGGTCATGCTCTTAAATCACTCCTTTGCGAGAAGAGACAACAGCAAAAATGAATCAAATGTTTCCATTGTCATGAGATGTGGGGAAATTGCATTAAAAAGCGGTATCAGCCCACCCAAATCGTCTGATCGAACCTGAAATAAAGCACCTAGTTTTGGCAAAACATATTTAAGTATTTGTTACGGGATGAGGCTCTTAGATGAGATGAGGCCCTTGGATCTCATAAGATGAGCAAGGACCACCTTGTAAATTTACTTTAGCTGCTAAGCAACTGGGTTTGATGGCTCCAGAGATTCCTTCAAACCTGCTTTCGGCCTACCAAGAACCCACATCCAAACTTACTTCTTATTGTTCCTAATAATGTCTCTTCTTCGAGAAGCTTGCTCGTTCCATTTGAAGCCAGAAGCCATGGGTAATTCGAGAACTGCCTTGGACGCACTGACTTACAGCGCGACACATGTCTCCGGGGCTGGAGGGGAGTGTCATGAGTAGTCCTTTTAGGATGAATGTAGCATGTTAAACAAGTTGTTCGTGCATTCTCGGGTAAGACGAAACTTTTCTCCTCACGAGCAATGCGTCTAGACGTCATCAAAACTATGCAGAGCGGATGGACATTTGTGATTTAGAACGGAAATACATATGCAAGGCATCCGTGAATATGAAAAGAAGGCAATCGGATATTAGGAGATATAACGAGATAGTGGATTACCAGGATGCCGGCTAAATACTAGACTATGGTCTTGAGTCTTGAGCAGTCATTGGTAGACATTGCTTGAGCTATACTCGAACCACGTTTTAATCAACAATTTTCCTAGGAAACCACAGCATTCTTATAATTCGTAGGTTGCGTCTCCTGCGATGTCCTCATCCTGTCCCTCTAAAGATGGTCTGATAATGGTACTGCGGAGGTCTTCGCGTAGAACCAACCCGATGTTGGATGTACGCGCTCTCAGATCCCTGCATCAAGGTACTAGATATGCCACTGGGAAACTGGGAGGCGAGGTCACTGAGCTAATAAAAGTTTTAGCTCCATTTTCATAATCAGTGACTCGAATATTGGTGTGAAGAACTTCCTAATATTTGGGAACGTGGAGATGGTTCGACAGCTAACGAATCTAAGCCTCGGAGATACATAGTTGTCGCAAGCTCCAACAGCGAATACATGGTCATACCAATGTGCGGGATAGGTCTCACGCCAATTCTTAACCTCATCAGCGGTACTACAGTAGATGTTGTGCTGGGGTATCGGCTTGCTGTTTAGAGAAATTTGTCTCGTTCGGATAGGTGCATGCCACGCGAGTGAAAGGAAGAATGATACACCCAAATGCGGCCCCAAATCCCACATCATCAAAATTACTCCAGGTGTCTGGTAAAATCTTAAAACCAAGTTACATTCGTCGATTTTCGACCGAGATTGAAGTGCGAAAAGTTCAATGGATGCATGTCAAAGTACTAGCTACCTAAGCTGCTGAAAAGGGCCTAGCTAATCAGAATCTGAGTGGGGGTTCTGGCTGAAATAAGGCTCAACTCAACTCCAACTCATTTCTTGCTACCGCAAGTCAGCCTTGTGGCCTTGCAGCAAATGAAGTGTAATACTTCCCCTTGGGGCCTCACCTTCCCCATGAGCCTTCACCTCCATACTCTTCAACGATGCGAATCTAACAATCCTCCTTACCTATTACCTTCCGGAAACCACTGTCCAACATGGTCCTCGATCCTTTTTCAGCACTTGGACTCGCGGGTAACGTTGTACAGTTCGTCGACTATACTACAAAGGTGATATCAAAGAGCGCAGAGCAGTATGAATCTGCTGCAGGATGCTCGAGGGATCTTGTTGATACAGAATCGATTGCACGGCATCTCTGCAAACTTGCCGAATCGCTTGGGGCAGATCTGGATCTCACTTGGAACAAAAGGGGACTGCAAGGAACCCGCGACGCAGAACAGATGTTTGAAGATGCTCTGGAAGCTTGGAGCCAAGGAACAGAGTTGCATAGACGTCACATTGTCAAACGGACATCAGAAAGAAAGCTAGGTTTGTCCATAGTTGGACCAGAACAGCATAGAAGCCACAAGCACTCAAAAGTACTTGAAGAAGCCATGGAGGAATCGAAAGATCAAGCAGAATTGGAACAGCTTGCAGAGTCTTGTCACAAAACGGCCGTCGAGCTCATTGATATGGTGAGTAGTCTAAAATTAGATCCCAAACTTCAGGGAGCCAAGCGACGGATTCAAAGCCTCAGACAGGCCCTGCGCATTGTCGGAAAGGAGGGACGTATTCGAGCCGTTGAGCGGAGCCTGGATGCGTATCGCTCCGAACTTACACTACAGATTGCGACGATGACACAGTGAGTTTCCAATATCTTTTGCCATCACGAAGATGATCATGTGCTGGAAGGGAACGGGTGAAAAACTAACGCCACCGATGAAAACTTCTCTCTTCACTGTGTCGGAGTTGGCGATATCTATTTACTAACGATTATAGTTACGGTGGATCCAGCCTAAAACGAGAATTACATAAATTGCAATGCTCTATTGAGGATATGCACATCAATCGCAACGACTCTTTGATCCACATCATGAAATTATTAGAGTCGATAGAGAGCAGTTCTCGAGAGGCATACAGTGTACAAGAATTACCGCAGTTACATGTACAGCTAGCAACGGCGGCAACTGCGGCAACCCAGCTCAGCCGAGAACGCTTCTTTCTGGCCACTTTGAACTTTCAATCTTTACCAGTCCGGTATTCAGATATCCGTCCAGCTCATGCAAAAACGTTTGACTGGATTTTGGAATCATCAAGTGACTCTTCAGGCAGGTCGAACCACTATGTCGCCTTCCAAGAGTGGCTACAAAAACCGCACGATGGTAAAGGACTCTATTGGATTTCCGGGAAAGCCGGATCTGGAAAATCTACTCTGATGAAATTTCTCAATCATCATCCGCAGCTGGAGGAACTATTGGCAATGTGGGTTGAACCAAATGAGCGACTAGTCATTGCTAGCCATTATTTCTGGCATGCGGGTACGACATTACAAAAGTCCCAAGAAGGCTTGTTAAGATCGCTGCTCTATGAAGTATTACGAGAATGTCCTGAACTTATACCAATTGTCTGTCCACAAAGATGGGAATCGACCACAGGATTCTCGACGTGGAGCCGGACAGAGCTTTTTGAAACATTGAAGCGGCTGGTCACGCAAACCACCATATCCGCAAAATTTTGCTTCCTCATCGATGGACTTGACGAATACGAAGGTGACCACCTCGAACTTGTAGAACTCTTACGCGTCATCTCCGTAAAATCTAACATCAAGTTGTGTGTCTCTAGCCGTCCCTGGGAAGTTTTCAAGGCGGCATATGGCACAAGTAATTTGACGTTCTCTCTCCAAGACTTGACCAAAAATGACATTGAAATGTATGTAAGAGATCACTTGGAAGCGAATGAGGACTTTCTCTTAGCAAAAGCTGAAGATCCGCGGTATGACACATTCGTCTCAAAAGTCTCAGAAAAAGCGCAGGGGGTCTTCCTCTGGGTCTTTCTGGTTATACGTTCCCTGCTACAAGGGTTCAAATCTGGCGACACAATCCCCATTCTTGAAAATAGGCTCGAAGAACTGCCAGATGAACTCGAAACCCTTTTTCAGCGCATGATAAATGGAGTGGAGAAGATTTATAAACAAAAAGCTGAACGCACTTTCAGAATGGCACTGGCGGCTCACAGTCCTCTCTCTGTCATGACCTTCTCCTTGTTAGACGAGGAGAACGCTAATGTTACGCTTCTGCCGGGATTGCGACCAATGACACAACGCGAAATTTCCAGACGACAACAGCGCACTTGCAAACAAATAAATGCTGTTTCCAATGGTCTTTTGGAAGTCTCGAAACAGCGGAGTTGTCATGAATACTTCGCCTGCAAGGTCAATTTCCTTCATAGGACCGTCAAGGATTTTTTGTTAGGGAACGAGAATACTATTACTTCTCGTGCGAATCATGGATTCAAAGTTGAAGGTTTTTTATGTCTTGCATTATTATGGGAATACAAGTGCTGTCCACCGTGGGACCAACCCAATCTCGATCGCGCTTTGATCCGAGGTTGCTCAGATGTGTTCAGGAGAATCCTTCTCATTGCACGTGACGCCGAATTGATTACAAGACAGGCCCAGATTTCGGTACTTGATGAGCTTGATCGATGTGCATCGCAAAGAAAGGAAGATTGTTCAGATTTGTTACCATCATTCCTAGAATTTGTCTCTCTCAGTGAAGGTGTCGTGGCTCAATCGTCCTTCTTACAGGAATGTGTTGAAACAGGCCTCACCGAGTACATTAATACGAATACTCAGAGATCCGCCTGTGGTGAACGCCGAGAGGCTGCTGATACCCGCGCTGAGGGCGTGCTTCCGCCGAGATAATGTAGAAATGGTGCAGCTTCTCCTGGACAAGGGAGCAGACCCGAACCAGAAATTCGCAGATTCAACCATTTTTGGCGAGTACTTACACCACATAGAAACCAAAATGTGTGATGCATATCATCCAGAAGGTACGGAAATTGATTGGCAACAAACTTGTCGCGCTCTTGACTTGCTTCTTCAATTTGGAGCAGATCCCAACGTCACACGGCAGAGTCAAACAATGCGGGGCCTCTTTATCAAAGATCGAGCTTTCGTTGCCTTCAATAATGGTGATGTCTTGTTCCGCATTATTCAGAGTTTCATTCTGCACGGAGCGGACCCTAATTTACCATTTAGAGGCTCCACAGTCTGGGGGCAGTTCTTGCTTAGCCCGCTGTGTGACACATCGAACAGCCAGCCTCTCGCCTATAGAGTTGCCGAACTACTTATCCGTGCGGGAGCCGAGCTAGGCCGTTATGGAAAAATCTCAGGGTCGCAAAGCGCACAAACCATAATCGCACCGACATGGGAACAACCATCAGAAGAACTTGCGTTGATCCGCAGGAAATTCGATGTGCCGCAAGTAAAGCAACTCGAAGAAATCATATTGCAAGAGAGGTTGAAACACCGGCGCAACAGTAAGAAGCTAAATAATCGAAGTAAAATGTTCAAGAAGCTACACTTTAAATGGTAACATAGATAGTATTATGTTAGACATTTGTCTTGTCTATTTGTATTGGTGATGAAAGGCATGCTTCTGAGCTTGGATGGGAATCAGATCTCCAATGTAGAATTCTTGGATCGTAACATGGTCAAGTTCTCCCGCTCTGCGTGACTCATGGAAGCTGCTTCCACAATGATCTTCTGCAGACCAACTTACTTAACAGCCATCATAGCGTGCACTGGAGGACTCCTGCCTCTTGGGACCGACCCTGTTGACGACGAATCATCAGAATTCGAAAAAAAAAAAAAAAAAAAGCAAAGAACGACGAATGGTTTCGTCGAGGCTCTGTGAGGGCCGCGGTTAAAGAGATTAACCTGTGTCTATAATACATTGCTACCTATTCTTCGATTTAGTAACAACGCTAAACGTAATATACGAAAACTAGTTTCTACGTCTGCTAAATTTTGCTGCTGCTCCTGTCTTAGTTTTGGCGGTCCGGGCGCGCCAAAGCAGCGGCAAACTGAGCCGAAACATAGTGTTATGGTAGTAGGTTCCGTTATGGTAGTAGGTTCCGTTATAGGCAGTACATTTGAAGTTAGACAAAAAAACCGAAAGGCAATTTCTAGTGGATTTTGCTAACTCTCTCCAAGCTTAGCACAAATGGAGTCATACTCGCTTGGAGAGACATAGCTCGCTGCCACCTCCTCGGCATTTCCCAACTGTATTAGAGTATTGCCATTCGGGTTGTATCGTGGCCAACCCAAACTCTCCAAACCGTGTAGCGGATCCCTCGCGAACGTAGTCCAAGCATGCTGCATATACCGACTCACTTCCACCTCCAGATCAGTGTTGGGCTCGCCGCTCAACCCCTCCATGGTGCCGAATACCACAGACGTTTCTGAAGTGTGGTAAGCCCGGCTACCAGGGTAGAATCGAAGGTTCGGCCAGTCGCCAAGGTATTCGTATCGGTAGATGGGTGTGTCGGTGTTTGCAAATGCAGTAGCTTTTGCTGCAGCATCTTGCGATGTTGGACAAACGAACGTACCAAATCCAACTGTATCTTGCGCAGTCTGATTGAGTGGGGTTGTGTCAGCGTAACGGAGGACATAGAAGGCGGCTTCGTTGTCGTTGCTCCCCATGAGGAAGGGCTGTACGAGTTAGCTTTGGCTGATAGTAGAAAGATTGGCGGCTACCTTTTGTGCGAATTCATGTGCAAGTGTCTTTGTTCTGTAGTCGGAGAAGATAAGTTCATTGTCGATGACTGGACCGAACGACACCGTTGTAGCGGAATTTGCTTTCAGAGACAACCAAGCATCGAGTACAGTTGAGAGATTCTGTGCGCGCATACATTCCAGAATGGCGGCATCAGACTGCTGATTGCAACCAACGTGTGCAGAAGCATTACGCCAGTTCTCTGCCTTGGTGGACTCGGTTTCTGCGACCTTATCAAAAGCAGAACCAGATTGTTGGATAAATGAGTTCGCTATTGGATCCTGCGGATAGGCGTAGGCGTAATAAGAGATTAAGTATGCTCCTTGTGATTGACCGAAGAGAGTTATGTGGTCAACGTCTCCTCCAAACGCCTCGATATTATCACGAACCCACTCCACCGCAAGTCTCATGTCCCGTAAAGCTACATTGCTGTCCGCGCCGGGAGCATTGGAAAAACCAACAATGTTGACGCGAAAACTAAAGAGAAATTAGCAGCGGCCGGAAGCTTGGTTGAAAAGGATACATGCTTGAAGCTAACAACAATGACATCCTCACTGAAAGCCATGTTGGCCCCATTGTAATCAGGATTGTTTACTGAACCGCGCTCGAAGCCTATTCCCTTCCGTTAGAACGTGATTGTTCTTGATTTTGGATGTACCGCTACCGACCTCCGCCATATACAAAGACCATTACTGGTTTCTTGATAGTAGAGCTAGACGGAGCCCAAATGTTCAAGCCAAGACAGTCCTCACTCATTGCATTGTATCCATCTGCGGACTCCTGGGCCATGATCCGCTCGGTGTGGGACAATGGTTCCCCTGGGACTCTACCCCAAGTCTGAGCGACGTAGGGACAATCATCGGGCTGTTCAGACGCTTCGAAGATTTCCTCGGACACGAACGGAACAGGTGATGCGAATCTTAGATTGCCAATGGGAGGTTGCGCGTAGCGAATTCCCAAGTATTCTGTAACGTTGGGATATTGTGGGGAGCAATGGCCAATGTAGCGACCACTCGTTGTCTGTACATCTTGATGATTGAGTCTCTCGAAGCGGCCGGTTCGGTCACGATGTAGAAGAGGGGAGTTGGGAAGAGCGTTTGTGGGTGAAGTCAAGGAAAGCAAAGAGAAGAAAAACACAAAAGACTGGAAAAGCTTTGCGGAACCCATGGTAGACGTTAGAGAAACTGTAAAATGCGATGATAGCTTAGGGCAAATGCGCCCAAGCAGATTTTATATGATCATCTCTTTTAAATTGGCGAATTAGAAAGCAATCCTCGTTTCAATTACATGTTGTAGCTCTTTAGCATCGAATACTTCTTCAGGAAAGCGACTTATCGGTTTTAGCATTAGCAAAGTCTATATTGAGCCTACGGATGCCGACAGCAAGATCAAACCTAGCCGGCCCAATTCTAAGCCGTTCGTAGGATTTTTCTGAGTCGAACAAGGAGGAAGGAGCCCAATTGGTAATCTTTCTTACCAATTCCAAGCCATCTCCAGCAGATTGAATACTGCCTCAGCCTCTTCACGCTTGGACCAACATCGCAATTCTAACCCCATTTTGAACACTAAAGAGTACTATTTCCCACAATGCACCACAGCTAAGCAATTAATCTGCGAAGCCACTGAAGCATGAAGTAGTTGAAGCATTAGTGAACCCGACCGGTGAGTGTAGAAGACACAGCTGGCAGCCTGCATGGCGACAGATGTGCGTAGGCTACTCACCGGCACATCTCTACCAACAAGAAGGATGCGCAGCGATTAACATGCTGCATTGAAGAGGTAAGCCGTAGAAGATGTTTATATCAGAGAGCGTAGTTGTAGATTCTGGATGATGAGAGTGCAACTTCGATCTCAGCCCCTGCTTTTGTGGAACCTTGACCGACCTAAACTCAATCCGTAATAGCTGCTGCCACTAGTAGTAGACTAAAATTCTTCCACTTCAGTAAGATTTAATGCAATCGATTCAGAATAAACACAACAGCAGATGTTACTGTTACAAAGAGCCAGCTTCAGGCTACTTGTTGGGTACTCCCGCTATATCTCTAATATTCTGAATGGATAAGTGTGCCAGATAAACCGAGAGATCATTTGACCTATATTTCCAGGTTGATAACCAAAGGTACAGCAAAGACGCGTTGATAGGTAAAGCAGTTGTACACGTTCGATATAATCCAGGGAAATCCTATTTGGCCGACCGTCACATCTGGCTAATATAGATGACTCAATCTTTGTTCATGACTCCGCCCACGTGCGGTTCGATTTCCTGTTTACTTCAAGCCTGCTTATAGAACTGGATTCCTTGCAAAATATGGACAGAAGTCTCAGGAGAGCATAGCCGAAGTTCGCTGTGCCCCGTTGGCTGGAGAAATCTTGTCAGCAATATGCCGTCCTTACATTGCCATTATCGGAGCCAGGCTCTCAGGCTTTGCATTGGTACTCGCATTACATCAGCGAGACATTACTTGTTCGATGTACGAAGCTCGCGATGCCCCGCTCAATATCGGTGGTGGGCTAATGCTAACCCCGAATAGTTTTAAAGTGTTGGAGAAACTGGGAGTTTACGATTCGATCGAATTTACTTCCGAGATGGTAGTAATGCCTACATTATAGAGACCGTCGAATTCGGTAATGCGCAACGGTATGAATTCCGCGCGCTGCGTATATATCACTGTACAGTCTTGTACGAGCTTCTTGCAAAAGTTCGAGAGAAGCAAATCCCAATCCATTTTGGGCGCAGGTTTGCCCACGTTGTGTCCGAGACCGCGGAGCAAGTTACATGGCAGTTCAGTGACGGGAGCACCGCAACGGCATCGCTACTGGTTGATGCTGACGGCACTCGCTCGACAGTCCGACAGTACCTCGCCCTAGACCTTAAGCCTTCCTCTGTCTCTACTGCAGCTCTCCTTGCAGCAATCCCGACAGCACAGCTGGAGCTTTCGACAACGGATCTCATTGACTTGAATGCCCCAACCAATGGACACCCATTACCTGGAAGCGTAGTAGTACCAAAAGCAGACGCCTTCGTCATGGCTCCGCAGACATTTGATGGAAAAGAGACCATGATTATAGTGCAGTAACCAATGACCGAGCCTGCAAGTGGACACTGGGCAGACGTCGATGCCGACAAAGAAGCCTTCGCCGCACCCTTCCGTCAGGACGTTGATCGCTTCCCACCTATCGTTCAAAATGCCGTACGTAATATTCCTCATAAAGGGTTGCGGCTGTGGCCCTTCTACCGCATCCCTCGTCTCGACCGTTGGACCTCTGCACCAAATCCTGGTGGTCACGGTCGTGTTGTTATTCTTGGTAATAGCGCACACGGCTTGCCTCCTCAATCAAATCAGGGCGTCAACCAGGCTTTCGAATATGTGTATATGATGGCTTTGATGCTAGGTTGGTTGTATCTGGCAGCTGATAACCAGGGTCCCATGAACGGGCGGCTCTAGCGCGCTCTATACAGTTGGCAGTTGTTCCGTCAGGCGCGTGTGGATCGCGTGCTCGAACTCAACCGCCAGATGGATCTTCGTCGAATGCCTTCGGCAATCGATGCACCGGGAGGAAAGACAGCCTCAATGAACCCAAATTTCGACTGGTTGTTTGCAATCGATTTCGACGCTATAGTGATGGAATGCATGGAAAGTACAGACGTGCAGCTATGAAATTGTTAATCAAGGATGAATGTGGAACCGTCATAATAGCAGGTTGCAGCGCTCGTTCTCTTAGATGACCATGACGCTTTAAGAACTCGAAAAGCCCAGACTGAGTACAGATTATGGATGGCATTGTATCGTATATTTGTATCATCACTACGGCAAACGTAGCGTAGTCTCGGCATGAAATACGAGTTGAGAGTGGTTAACAGCATTAATCGGGAGTCCACTCCGTACTGGGTGCTAATTTCATCCATCGAAGGTTGTCACTAGAGGTTGCAATAAGAAACGTGGAGGACTGAAATAAGCACTTCGCATACTTGGGGAGACTCCAACACACTTTCGAGTTATGAGAAATGCGAGACCTTTTTCGTAAAAGATTTCTCTGGGTGTGGAATAGTTTAGAACTAAGCATTGTTACTCAGACAGCAACCAACTTTGTCAGCGGGTAGTGGGATTGCAGAAACAGGGGAAAGAGTAGAACAAAGGCCAGTAAAAGTCAAGACAGTATTTCATGGCGAAACGTCTGCTCTGCAAAGTGAAGAAATGGTGATAAGAGGAAAGAATCGTAGTCAAGGTCGTTTACTTTAGGTTAAATCATACAGTGAATGAAGAGGATCTTAATTAATTCAGCACCAAAGAAGTGCCAGGCAGCCAATGACATGGCTGAGCCTGTCAGTCAGATACCGATAATGCAAAACGATAAAATATTCTAATTTTAAGAATTATTCGAATTAATGACAGACTGTCCAGATTACACGCTGCATATCATCCAAAGCAGCCCAACGTTTTTATCGTGACAAAGTCGTATTCTTCTTGATTAACGTCAGTTCATCACCATAGCCCGACCCATCACCCTTGACATATTGCCAGGTGGCCGTTGTGGCGTTGTGGAATGTAAACTTGCTGAACCCATAGTTCCTCTGGTTTAGCACAACGGTATAGTTGAGGACTGGATCACCGCTCAAAGTAGAGTGGCTCTCAATGTTACCAGCCATACCATTAATGACGTGCGTCAAAGACGTTCCGTCGCCAGAATAGTACGTCTTGTTGTCAATTACATTGCTCTGGACAATGGTACCGTTGTGTCCCAAAGGAAGGAGACGTTCGTACCAGTGAATATGACCGGCCAAGTAAGCGTCTACGCCATACTCAAGGAGGAGAGGCTCGAAGGCGTTGCGGACATCGGTCTGGTACGACGACACTTGGGAAGAGTACATAGGTCGATGGCTCATAGCCACGATCCATGGAGTCTTTGTTCGGTCAACAGACGCAAGGTCCTGCTTGAGCCACTGCCACTGTTGGTATGCCTCGTTGCTCTTCCAATTGTTGCCATCAATCTCGCCAAAGGGACCAGAGTCGGTGATGAACGTCTGAGCTTCGGTCGGTAGGGTCTCGTTAGCGGTGGCGTCACGGACGAAAGGCCACTCTGGGGAGTATGGGAAGTCCGTCTCGCCATCGATTGAGACGAAATGTGCAAGACCGTAGTCGAAGGAGTACCAGAAGTTGCTGACGCCGCCACTTTCAGCACCGGGCATGCGGAAACGGTTTTGGTAGGCAGTGAAGTTCCTGTCAAGAACATGTTAGTTGTACCACTTTAGAAAGATGGAGGTGTTTGGTTCTCACCTCTGGGAGGGCGGGCAACTGTAGTAGGTGAGTTCAGACTCAGGCGCCGAAGAGTTGAGCTTATCATCGTTTAAATAGGCAGTCATGATGTTGTTGGGACCATCAAATTCACCACAGGCAGCTTCATGGTTGCCAGGCAAGACCATATAGGGGACTTTGGTGGTAAGGTTGTTCATCCATTGCTGCCAAAGATCCCAGTTCGACTCATATAGCACGCTGAAATCACCACCCTGAGGGCCACCTTGATTTGCGAGCTCGCCTGAAGGGAGAGGCGCATCGTACTCGGAAGGGATTGGAGGTCCACCGGGGAGAGTCGTAGATGTACCATTGTAGCACACAGGCCAGCTGGACTCGCAAGGCAGGATTCCAGAGAACCAATCATCAGCGTAGGATATATCACCGCCATGCCAGGCGAAAGCAACGCCTTCGTCAACGGCTTGGTTGAGTTGTTGATATGTGCCGTGAGCATTGGTGTAGCCCATATCATTCAGCACAGCGATAGTGAAAGAGCCCTCGTCGCCAGCAGCCCTCGCTGTCTTGAACTTGAGGATCTGAGAGGCAGTAGTCCCATTGGATGCTGGGATCTGGTAGTAATAGGTGGTGTCCGACTTGAGATTGTCGAGTTGAACGTTATGGAAGAATTCGCTACATTGTGTAACAACAACGGCGGAGCATGGAGGCGTTCGATCGTAAGAGACTGTCTGTCCGGTGCTGCTCGAGCACAGATCGGAAGGCGAAGTGCCATAATGCACAGTTGGGCTTCCATCCAGACCAAAAGGCGTCTGAAAGTGAATGTTTACACCGTTTGGAATGTAGGACAGTGAGATGACATTAACATTGTTGGTGACTGTGCTGTTGGCAGGTTTGACAGCAGGCGGTTCAACCAAGCGAGGAAATCCCTTGCCGTTTCCATTGACCGTCTGGTCGACCCAGTCCGCGATTGGCACGGCTGGACCGGTGTAAGGAAATCGAGTGTCGACGTCGCGCTTTGCAGCATGAGGTGCGGCTACTGCAGCGTGAGGTGCAGCCACTGCGGCATTGGCCGAGACCGCCAAAAACGACAACAGCAGACCCTGCATCTTGATGTACAGTAGAACGAGAGACGTGCAAAAAATTGCGAGAGGAAGGAACAAGCACTCTGGACCTCCATTTTTTCTGCAGATTCTGCCTTTTGATATAGCTGCGTGAGGAACTTGGCTTTCGCAGAAGATCTGCAAAGGCTGCACCAGTCGAGGGCCCGATTACTTTACCTTCCCGATTAGACACGCTATTCGCCACAAACTACCTTCTCTAATGATCCTCGGATGCCTGGCCCGCTACTCGTGGTTCTGACCCGTTATCTGAATGGTTGAGGAGTCCCCCACGTGTCTCCAAATTCTACTGCAAGCAGCGCGGGAGGATCAATCCGCAACCGCATATCCGTCATGTCAATACAATCAAAATTTGCCGGGCTTCGTTCAATCATGAAAGCAAGTCAATTGAGTCATCTACGTTCGAGCATAGCCACACCGTTCCATAGAAGCAGAGTCGTGAAATTAACTTCGATCCACACAATGCAAAATCTCCCATCAAAGAACTTCTCCGAATCGTGTAGTAAGCTCAACCACATTTTCAGCACTGGCCATGCCTCGCTGCTCTTGAGCCTGATCCTTGCCCTGCTCCATTTGCAACTTCTCCCCATAACCCACTTTCCCGTTCCCAGTGACAATGAAGCCCGGGCAGAGAAGTTGCAAATAACAGTCGACGACTTTCCGTTTTGTTCGTCCTTTCCTCATATCTTTGACCCTATCCTGCATCTCTTTGTCCTTAATGTCGCCCAGGAACATGTCACCAATCTGCGATTTCATCATCAGCTCCGCCCTAATTTGCGACAACTCCTTCCAAACTTCGCGTTTCTCTCTATCCGTCTGCACTGTGACCCTCGCTGTACTCTCCAGACGTCCAATCAAGATCGGTGAAAGGTTGGCATGGCGTGTCGAACGTCTATAAGCAGGCACTTCGCCGTTGGCCAATAGCACTGTTTTGTTGGTATTGCGCGCTTTTTTGTTGGCATTAAGTGCTTGTTGCTCGGCATTGCGAGCCTTTCTCTTGGCATTACGCGCTTGTTTCTTGGCCTTACGCGCCGCCGAGTTGGAATTACGTGCTGTAGGGTTAGCACTGGCCGCTGTTGAGTTGACGCTGGGCGCTGTCGGATTGACACCAGGTACCATTGCGGAGGCATTAAGCGCTGCTTGATTGGTAGTGGGTACTGCTTGAATGGTGTCAAGTATTGCTTGGTGAGCACTGAGTACTGTCTGTATTTGGCTGGCATTGAGTAGTGCTTCACCGGCACTGAACGCTGCTGAGTTGGCATCGAGCGCTGTTTGCTTGGTATTCAGTACTGATTGAATGGTGTCAAGTACTGTTCTGCTATTTTCAAGCACTGTTTGCTTTGCATCGAGCGCTGCTTGATCAACATTGCCTGCTTTCATGTCGGCTTCATACTTCTTTGTTCCAGCCTGGTGGCGTTTTTCAGTTTTGGCCCGGCGTCTGTCAGCGTTGGCTTGACGTCTTTCGGCTTTATTCTTGCGTTTAAAATTTGAGCCGTCCGCACCAGCACGATCACGACGAGCCTGGCGCGTGTATTGCTCTGCTTCAATGCGCTGAAGCTCAAGCACGGCATCAGGAATATCCTCCATCTGATCGTTTAATTAGATGATGTTGAAAATTTGCTCGCAAGGAATGGGGACACTTCCCTTTACTTCGCTTTCGCTCTTGATTGGGTTGCTGGAAAAGCCGGCCTCGCCGTCCATCTTGGTGAGCTATAGTTTCGTCAGTTACAAAAATCCAGAAGGCAGATGGAAAAGCATCTTGCTCACTTGATCGGTGAACCCAAGGCAAAGGTTTGCAAACAAGACCGAGCAATTGAATCGGCGCAGTCCGTGGATTGAGATTGATTCATAATGCAAGAACCATCAAAAGGAATGGCTTAAGCACAAATATGAATGAAGCTGACAGTGCGTTCAAGTAGTGTGACAAGCGTTTTGACGACGAAACTGTGAGCGAAAAGGACATTTAGATTCATCACACAACTGATGAAATGGGCTTGACTAACACTCAACCACGTACCGCCAAGTGTGTCAACATATCACGCAAAGTGGCTAATAACACGTTCAGAATCCAAACCAGAAAGGATAAGACAGACAAATGAGTTGAATGGGGCTATTTAGTGAGAGAAGCCCTCGATCAAAAGGACTAAGCCATAATGGGTCGTTTCAATAGTCACGGAGCAGTGTTGTTGAAGTCGGGCGGGTCGCGAAGACTCCAATATGACAAAGGATTTCTCACCCGAAGTCGTGTTTCTTGATGATCACGGATACTTGCACTACTTCATGCACATCCATGGAGAGTTCCATCACGCTATGAAGCCAAATGAAAGGAAGGATATGCAATGGAGGCGGCTGAATCGCTAGTACTGCTAATCGATTCCACACATCGCGCGAGTCCTCACGATAGGGCAGCTCAGAAACAAGGGATGAACTCAGGTGGCTTTACCTTCTTCATTTGAATGGTCTTTGTGCCGGTGCGTAAGACGAAGTTGTGTTGGTGGATGTGCACGGTAGACGAAAGGTTTGTTGCATTCTGAAGCTTTAATCACAAGAAGTGCGCGCTAAATCAAATTTGGCTAGCGTTCAAACAGCGTCAACATCCCTTTCTCTTCGACCCAAAAGTCGCCCTTCTTCTCAATTACCAGTTCACTCGTTCTAACTTCTAATGGGGCAAGTCTAACGGACTGGACTTTTCCAACGCCAAGTGATTTCCATTTCGTATACATCAAGACTTTGCTTTAATCATACGAGCTTGACTTCTATTTTAGTATCCCAAAGAGTAATGAAGCAAGGAAGGTGGAAGTAGGCTTTGTGGGCAGGAGATTGCCTCAGAGCCGTAACGCAATGACAAGCAGTTCCGTAAGATTAGGATGCCATGCTGAATATCCTGTCTGTGTTGCAGATGCGACTGCCAGCTGCTTGGTCTCGTAGCAACTGCACTTTCCATGCCACGATCATCTTCGAGGAAGGCTCTTGGCATAATTTGCATTCCGTGTCGTACCTGCTCAACAGCAATACATGGATATAAAAGTTTTTTCCTTACGTCGTCTTTCTTCTTCTCTCAAATATTCTCTTCATATCCATTTGCTCCAACTTGCTAGAGTCATTGCTTTTGACATCTTGACTTTATTACATCCCACAGCATTAGTCAACCATCTTATCCAATTGTACAAAACTTTCCGACACAATGAAGTTCCCCATTCTTCCTGCATTCGCCCATGGCAGCCCTTTGGTCTCCCGTAATGGTCCATGCTCCTTTTCTCTTGCAGCAAACGGGGGCCCGGGTGGCATCCTGGGACAGCTTTCTGATGGACAGAACCGCATCGGTGATCCAAGTCTTCCTTTAGCTTCCTTTTCGATTGACGCCCATGGAGGTAAGATCCCACGTCTGCTCCTCACCTCTCAGACCATCTCTAACATTTCCAGGCCTGACCGATGAAAACAACCGAGGTTGCATCTTCACTCCACCTACTTCACAGTTCCAGTGTGATCTTGGAGCCGCTCCTACCCCGGGCTTCTCAATCGGTTTTAATGGAACCGTTCTGTTCAACGGTGGCACCATCTTTTCTACATGCCCTACAGAGTCCAATGGTGGCTTCAATATTTATCATTCGCCACCTGCCCATCAACAAGGATGCTTTCAGATCACGCTTACGGCCGATGATTGCAAGGCCGGTCCACCTCCTGGCCCACCTGCTCCACCACCATCGCCGCCTCCAGCCCCACATGGTCAACCTCCTTCACCACCCCCAAGCCCTGAGGCTCAGCCTCCTCCTCACCCAGCACCCAACACTCCAACTCCACCACATCCAAATGGACCGCCACACTCCTGCCCGGCCGCACTCACGGGAGCATACGAAGTAAGTCGAGGACATTGGTCGTCTTTCCTTTGTCATTGCTAATGTACCAACTTCACAGTTTCCCCACCTAATTGTGCCGGTTGATTCGTCTCATCCCAACATAGCACTGGGCACGTCCTACTTTGGCCAAGTATCTCAGACCATTTCCTCAATCTTCAACTTCGACATTTCCAGTGCGGACGATGACAAGACGTGTTCTCTCGTCTTTCTTCTTCCTACCGCAAACTCGCTCGATACATCCAGCTTCAATTTAACTGGCACAGGCGCTGTCAGTATCTCTGCTCTCGCTTCTGCAGCCTTGGGCAACACTACGTACAGCGACAAGCCATCGACTCTCAAAGATCTCGGCGAGACTAAATTGCAGCCGGGCAACGACTACACAATTGGCACATTCCCCTGTCCAACTGAGAAGCGTGTTGCGGTTGAGATGTCGGCGAAGGAGGATACTTATTTCAGCTGGTTCCAGGACTTCAATCCTCCAGCAATTGGGTTGTACATGAGTGTTTGCTAGACATGAGGTGTGATGAATCAAGGATTGATGTGGACTTGCGAAATGAAAGGATCGCGTTATTAGAAATCAGTGTTAGTCCATCGTTAGAATGAATACATGATGCATGATTGTCGTTATACTCAACTTGTCAAGCTAGTTGTATGTTAGTTGAATGAGTGATACATGAACGCATCCCCGCCTCGATTGGCGTCATCGGATTGACCCCGGCAGAGGAGCTTTATTGTATGCCCCTCTGGGATAGTTGCATGCTGAGACATTTGATCTATTTCCAATTGTTTACATCTATTCTTTGTAATCATATATACCTAACTCTTCTACATAAACCTCGCATAGCGATCTTCTGTCACCCATCTGCCGCCAAAAAGCTCGACTGCTTGTTTACGGTGCTGGTGACTTCCAACATTAATGTTCAGATACCTTGGTAACAAAATTCTATCTTCAAAGCCAACGCCTGGAGCGCAGCAAGGCATTCGCACAATGGCGTCATCAGAGTTCGTTCGCAATGCCTGTTGTGTTGTGAAGGTGTATGGTGGCTGACCAGAATAAAGTCTTCTCACACTTGGCCGAAAGCTTGCAGCTGAAGGTCCTCACAAACTTGAAAAGTCCCCAAGACGAGTGCGCATCGTTTTCGACAAGACCTACATTATCGATACTCAGGAAGCTCAATATGTTTGGGAGCACCCATATTATCCACAGTATGTCTGTATGTAAATGCCTTTTACCGGCAGCCAAGCTCATATGTGCGCAGATACTGGCTTTCTACGAGTTCACTTCAGAATGCCAAACTCGTCGATCAACAAGATCATCCAGAAGGCTTTACGACAGCCTCATTGTCGACCAAGTCGGCCTCAATCCCAAATGTCCTACTCTTCACCAAAGGACCACTCAGCCAGCTAATTCGCATCCCATTCAACTCCCAAGGCGTCATATGGTTCGAAGAAGATGAGGAAATCTATGTACATCCCAAAGACCCATACAAACGTGTTGACATTTTGCCCTCATCTCGGCACGTCAAGATTGGATTAGAGGGACAGACCTTGGCAGAGAGTAGCAATGTACTATCTCTCTTTGAGACAGGACTGCCTACAAGATACTACCTCCCCATCACTTCAGTAACAGACCGGGCGCTGCTGACAGACTCGTCCACTACCACCAAATGCCCGTACAAAGGCGAGGCAAACTACTATTCCATAGTTCTGCTGGATGGCCGCCAAGCGGATGATCTAGTGTGGTATTACATTCACCCCACTTCAGAATCTATCGCGATTGCAGGGCGACTATGCTTCTACAACGAAAAGGTGGATATCTGGGTGGATGGCGTGCAGCAAGAGCGACCAAAAACTAAATTTGGTGGCAACACAAAAACTTTTGTACAAAAGATGACAGGCAAGGGTGAGGTCGGCGGCCTCCCAGCACTGGAGGAGAGTCACGACAAAGCCATGTTTGGCAAAGCTTCATGATTTCATGTCATTACATTCTTTATATCCGTAAAAATTCCCATGTCATGGCGTCATCTATAACCCACATATCCCCAAATCACTCGCCGTAGCTAACCCATCCCCATGACCCAAGATCCCCCACTCCTCGCCACTCTACCCAACCCACTCTATCTCATCGCGCTCCGGCTCCTCCCCGCACTCCCATAATACTCCCCATACCCTAACCCCTCCTCCCGCTCATCCCTCGCCCTACCCGAATGATGCCCCGCCCTCCTCCACCGCTCATCCAGCTCCTTCTTATCCTCCTTCCTCCGCGCATAGTCGTTCCCCGCCCAGCCGCCCAGCAGCAATCCCCCGACGGTGCCGAGCCCAGGAAATATCGCATCGCCGACGATGGCGCCGGCGCCGCCGCCAAGGAACGTGTCGAAGTTCCGGTGCGACTTGCTCGCGGCGCGCCGCTCGCGCGAGCTCGAGCGATGCCGGTGGTGGTGGTGGTGCCCGCTGGGGGAGCGGGTGCCGCTGGTGCTGTTTTCGTCGTAGTACTCGTCGGGTGGGGAGGAGTGTGAGCGGTAGGGCCGGAGAGGTGCGGCGCCGATGGAGGTTAGTGGTGGGGGAGGCGTGGTGTGCGCGGGGGCGGTGGTGGGAGGTTGGAGATATTGGGATTGGCCGTACGAGGGCTGTTGGTGGGGCCCTGAGGCTTTTTGTTGTAGGGGAGGTGGATACGGTGGCTGAGCTGAAGGGGTTGAAGCGTGGCTTTGCGGGGGCGGAGCATACCCTTGAGGACGCGGAGGAGGTGGGTATTGCTCCTGATGTTGCTGTGGAGGAGCCGGTGGATATTGCTGTTGTTGTAGCGGCGGGGGAGGTGGATATTGCTGCTGCGGTTGTGGCTGCTGTTGTTGCTGTGGTGGAACAGGACTATATGGTGGTGGCGGCTGAGATGGAGGCCGTTGACCAGGAGTACCGTTTTGATAAGGTTGTTGGATATTAGGGTATCCCGGAGCCTGCGGTTGCAGGTGTTGACCGGGAAAGCTTGTAAAGTATTCTTGCGCAGCCATCTTATCACGTTTCTAATAGCAGTCGTAAATGATGTGGGAGGTTGGGGGGAAAAGGAGAAGAGAAGCGATGAGATGTATGACCGATTTCGAGACCGTCTTTACATAACGCTGGAGGCAGTGCAAGCTAAGTCATGGAGGTACTTCGGAAAGGTCACGCGCTTAGAAGGTTCTGGCAGAAATAAGTCAGAAGATCAGGCCAAGCGTAGCTTTTTTGCGGCTGTTTTGATTCATGGCCCCCACAAATGTGGAATAGCTGAAAGATTTCATGTCCAAACATCATCACATGGGGATAGACAAGGTACCCCGCTTACGTCACTGTCCACTAAGCTTTCACCATCATGATAACAAATGATCGGCAGTAGCTGTTCTAGAATCGTGCAGGAACTAAGGCAGGGTTCAACTAAGGCACGTACCTCGCGTGCTTGCTTACGGTGCACAGCTGTCTGAGTAAGACAAATCTTTTCTAACCACTGGAAAAATCGCCATCTAAAATCTAATTCTAATTCTATGATATCTGTGGTGATGTACGAACTTTTCAATGCTGCCGCGTGCATTCGAGCTGGGATCCTCCTCCATGACGTAGTAATACAGTTTTCACCACATTAGTGAAAAAATTTTCGGCCAGCTCCACAAATACAGTGACATTTCCTTTGCCACCAACATGTCACTTCACCTCAACCAAATCGTCTGTACTTTCGTGCCCGAGAGAACACCGGCTCCTGAGGCTCGCACCACATTGGAGCGCCATTCGGCATAAACGAACTCCGGAAAAAGGTTACACCACAGATGGTCGGCTTCGATGCTCCAGCACCCTGGGCTACTATCAATCTATAACGACCTGCCGGATCACCAGGCTTGAAAATAGATTGCTGGTCCTGGGTTTTGTCGTTAGAATCAGATGTCTTCTTGATAGGAAACATCAGTAGCGACGCATTCCTATAGCCGCATTCACTCGGCGCTCCCATTGGCATGAATCGTGCGATGAAACCGGGAGCAAATGGTGCTGGGAATGCAACTGTACCATCTACACCAGAAACAATCAGCATATTAATGTTTGTGGAAGCTTATCCCTTGCACAGCATCGTCACTTACTTGATGCCAATACGGCAGAACGTTGATTCAGAAGGTTTGTTGCTTGTGTATACGCAAGCTGGACCCGAGTTGTCGCCTGTGTGTATTCGAAGCCAGTAACTTCGAGCCGTCAGTGACGAAATGTATCAACCATTTCGAGATAGCTTACAGAAACCGCACTGGAAATCCGTTGATCCCAGGGGGCCCATGTCAGCAGAGGTGAAATTCGAACTCGTGGTAACGTTATTCGTGACTCTCAACCGAAGGCTGCTAGCCATGGCTAAGCCCTTTGAGTTCCAAACAGGGTTGTCTTCTGACTCGCTTGTAGTGTGCACTACAGGTCCATGGCCTCCAAAAGGTCCATGGTCTACAAACGGGCCAGTGCGTAAGACAGCAAGACCTGGAACGATTTGCGTTGCGATTATTGGGAAAATAGTACGAACGATGAGAGACTTCATGATAGTGAATAAAACAATAGTTTATGACTCGGCTTCACGCTCGGCGCAAAGTGACTATTTAAGAAGGGATTCAAAAAGCGCCCAGCGCTGACGAAATGAATGTGGAAAAACATTGAAGTGGAAAAGTATTTCAACAAGATGGAAAGTCTTGGGTAGCGTGGCCTCTGCTTCAATGTCGGAAGAAAGGAAGATTCCAAGTCTAATTAACCGAACAAACTTACCAAGAAAGTAACCATTACATCGTGCCTTTGGGCCGCTGGAAGATATTTTCTAAAATCTTCTGTGATATGTTTGATGCTGTGAAGGTATGCATGCAAACGCAGTTATCGTGCCATCGCTTCTTGACCTGGGCATAAGCCAACCACGTTGAGATCCCGCTGCCACCAGCTGGACGGTCTTACATCGTTCAAAGGCCATTCCAGGCCAGTAAAAGGTAGTCAAAAGTCAGCCATGTCATTCTAGTCAATGATCCGTCTGAATTTACGCCGTGACGTTGGCAACGTGTTCAGTGAAGATTGTCCACGACGGCTGTACGTTCGACTAGGAGTGAGCCGAAACTGACACACGGGCCACCACTACCAAATTCGCACCTCCTGAAGCCAGAATTCGTTCTCATCTCATTCAAATTTAGTGTTTCTTTCTCCTATTGAGGTGGAATTTATACTGACTCATCTAACTATTAGCTCTATAAATTTTATAGGTATTTATCGTGAATTGAGGCTTTGGAGGCTGTTTATTTGGTAGTGGTGGCCCGTGTGTCAGTTTCGGCTCACTCCTAGTCGAACGTACAGGACGGGTCCATGGAACGAGGTGCACTTTTCCGAATTGGGAAATGCGAATAGATTTGTAATCTGGTCTCAAGTTGAGAACCCACCGCCACTGCGGAGTACTCATCACTTCATTGCTTCACTAGCCTCGAGGTTTTCTTGTGCAATTGGAAAGTTAACCCGATTCAAATTTTGAAAAAAATCATCTGCTAAGTGACTCTCGATTGTGGAGAAGTACAGAGTCTTGCAGAGAGTGTTAGTCGGAAATTGAAACCGTCGCCACTAGCTGGATTTATCTACATTATAAGCTGACCACACCGACGCAGCTGATTTCTACGTGATAGATAGTAACGTTCTTCCTTGCTCAACCGGTTAATACAATGGCTTATTCGCGTTACGACCAAAGATTCGTACCACAAATAAGCAACGTAGAACTATTCTAGGCCCACGGAAAGCATAGTTTAACGCACTATTTTAGCCCACATCGATGTTTCGAAGATAAATTAATTCTATACCCTGCGATCAAGAACTTGCCTGCCTCTTTAGTGCTCAAGTACATAATGGTAAGGGAGCCATGTCGAGCTGTAAGCTTTGCCGGTTCATCTCGTCCAAAGTCGCCAATGGAGAAGGAAGAGAATGCGTGAGTTCCATTATATATCATGGTCGGTCTTCAACAATCCAATAGTCCAAAAACCTAATCAAGCCGTATCTGCGCGAGTGAAGGCCTCGAGCACTTAGTCACATCTACCATTTGTAAATTATCTGGATGTCATTCGTGAGTCGGGTCGTTGGTTATTCCTCTCTAAGTCTGCTGTTCCTTGTGACCTTCGTTACAATCAGAATCTGCGCTAGCCTCTTCCGCAAATTCAGAGAACTCTTGAGATAAACTGGTATCGTCTTTTAGGCCAGGCACATCACTCATGTCGTCCACGGAACCTTCATCCGACATCTCGCCTTTTTTTTCAATGTCGACTAGCTTCCTTTTCGCCCGCATCTCCCCAAGTCTTCCTTCTCCTTTAATGTGTTCTTTCTTGCTGGGCTCATAACCTGGTGGAGGAGTAAACCAAGGAATCTTTCCACGTATGAAATCATTCAAAACCATCTTTGCTACCGCGTCCAGGTCAGCCTCACCTTGCTTCAGTAACTTCCCGCTTTTTCTTGCTAGTCTTTCTAGGAACTCCGTTGCATCGTTCCAATTTCCTATATCGTAAGTTCGTTCAAGATGCCGTCGCTGAACTTTGTGGATTACGGCTGTAACGTATTGCGCTGGATTCTCAAGGCGCTCAACTCTCACAACACCTCTCAACAGTAAATCTTCATCTTTGTCACCCTTGCTAGGTGGAACAACACCAGGACAATCAATAAGGTAAATGCGTTTCATCAGAGTGATGTACTGCCAAACTTTCGTCTCACCAGGAATAGGCGCGACATTGCATACTTTTTTCTTTCGAAGGGTATTTATGATGCTAGACTTTCCGGTATTGGGATATCCAATGAAGCCGACAGAGACTTGTTTACGATCTGAGTGGAGAGAGGAAAATTGTCGAAGGAGGGAGATTAAAGAGCCTTTCCCGAAAGAATTGGTAATGCTAGCGTGAAAAGCAAGTGTGGGCCGTTCTTTGGAGAGTGTGCGTACCCATTGTGCCTAGGTCAACCATCAGCCCATCAAAGAAAATAGGACTGGAAAATTATGTTTGTCATGATATGTATGAGCCGTTACTAAGAAATCTGCCACGAGCCGTCCGAAGACGAAGACAGCATTCTACTCTAAAACGGCGCATCCCCAAGACCTGGGCGGTTGCCACACCAGAACGGTGCGCTACCAACTCCACTAGCCAAAACAGCCGAGAGCGTGCGATCCGGGATTACTCTCTCCATGTTGTAACAGATTCCCCCCATAGCTAACGCATTAGGCGTTGAAGAGAGCCTTGACTAATCATGGAAATAACAAAAATCAAAAAAGTTGATAGAAATCTCCACTTACAGCTACGCTTGTAGGCACCAAATCACACTTGTTCAAGACGAAGACCAAGTGCTTGTGCGGCGCCTCTTCCTGGATGTATTTCTCCACACTATTGCATCGTGTCCCTATCGGATCCCTGGCATCCAATATGTGCAGAACCACATCCGAGCTGTCGATGACTTTGTACAATTCGTTCCATATCCGTTTGCTCTGGCCTTTGGAAAAAATGGGCTCACGTGCAGTCGTCAATGTCCCATCTTCATCCATGTCTTCCCTTTTTTGCTCGTCGTTCGGCTCGCCAGTAGTGCCATTCAAGAGCTGGATCTCGTCTTGCCGATCGAGATAGTCTTCATGCATCTTGCCTGCAGCACCAGCCAAATCTTCTATATTCCCCACGTCAAGTTTGACTCTCTTCCTCCGGCTCTTCGGACCAAATGTGTCTACAAATGGCTGTCCTTCGACCTTCATCTTCGCCTCATGTTGCTTGAGCCCATTCTTCGTCTCTCCATCTCGAATCAGACTCATGGGCAGTTTATTTTGCTTTAAGAGATATGAATAAGGATCGGACTGTTGCGCGGCGATAGCGCCGCGGAAGGCATCGAGCGACTGCTGAGATATGACACGGGTATTTGTGAACCATTTTCGATTTGGCTCAACACGGGCAGATGTGGGTGCATCGCGTGACTGGTATGGTGCGGCTTTGGTGATTTTGCCTTGACGGTTGCGCTGAACTTCTCCTCCCTTTCGAACTATGTTGAGATTGCGAACCTTCTTGGCGGACCTTGGATGGGGTTGAATCAGCTAATGTTCTATTATACTTTAAAGACGAGAGAGAATACCTATAAAAATTCTCGCCTTTGACTTTAACATTGCTCATGCCATCGCTGACTTTACCTTGACGCTCCTTCCGAGCAGATTCCTTTTTGCCTGTACCCATACTTTCGGTAGGAGAACTGATTTGGATGTACAAGCATTAGAATAGGAATTTACGTGAACTTTTTCGCGGTTCTCGTGCCGAGCTTTTGCCGGCCGCGGCAAATTTCTCTACAATGCGAGCGAACCACCGACTTTGCAGTCCCGCCCCATCGAACATGGCGACACCTGCGCCTAGACGGACTCTTATAAAGTCTTCTCGCCAATTTGGAAGCTGTGCGCAGAACTCATGTCGGAGACTTTTTTCTTCTTCCCCAATTCCTTCATCGATTGGTCCAGAATCACCTAAATATGTCGACGTACCCAAACCCGCCCAATCAGACTTTACCCCAAAACCCAAGCTTCGAGGATTTCTGCCTATTCCTAGACCCCTCTTTACCGACATTCGAGATCCAAAGGGCCGTGTCATTAAAGAAGCGTTGGAGCGACGTGTTGCGGAATCAACAATTGAGCCTTCTCCTGACCGGCCAAAGGCTTTACCTAGACACGCCGATCGTGTTAATTACAAGACGCGTCAGGCGGAAAGCCGCAGACGAAATCTACGAGAGGGAACAGTGGAGCTCCTAGAACGAAAGGAACGGACGGACAGAGCAATGACAGCCAAATCTCGACGGAAGCAAGCCGAGAGACAGGAGCTTGTGTCGCGGCCTGAACGCGAAGATGAACGGCTAACAAAGGGCAGCATACTCAGCGCTATGCTCCAAAGCGGTCCACTGCCAGATCCAAATCGTGAGGAAAGATTGGAGCAGAAGAGACGAAACTTTGCGGCGGTACAGCAGCGGCACGTGGAAGAAAGGCAAGCCGCATTGCACACTCTTTACATGAACGCACAAAACTTCATCACAAGTGAATCACAACTCGACGAGCAAATCGAAAAAGAATTTGGCACAAAGGAGAAACCTCGGACATTTGGAACCTCTGGTGGTCCGAGTCTTTGGCAGGAGGAAGATGAACTACCGACGACGGCCAATATGCTAAAGGGAGATATCAAGGAAAATGTTCAAAGCTATGTAGGGACGAGGATCAAGAGAGGAGCACTTCCGCAAGAGAGAATGCGGAGAATGGCGGAAGAGCTAACCGGTGGGAAAATGTGAAACAGGATTGTACATTTATCACGTATTTCAGACATTCCAGAAAAACCCGTTCCAAATACAGGGGACGTCCTGATTGCGATTTGTGAATCAGGTTGTCTCTGCTTTGTGAATTGAGCTGATCTATTGAGTTGAATTCGTGACACCTCCATCCAATCGGAATCCTCGCTTGACCGGAAAGGAGGTTAAAAACATCAAAAGCTAAAGCTAGACGGGAAAAGACACGTTTCACAAGGTTTCAAAGCTAAACAATATTCTCTCTATCCTTGCTCTTTCAGGAAATATGAATCGGGATATCATACCAAGCCAATCTGGTAACCTATTGTCTAAGAGTACTATCAGGCCTCAGATCGTTTCATAATTGGACTTTTAGGACTTTGCTATCTTCAAGCGCGCTGCTGTAACCGTGTGGACATGGAAAGGGAACGAAGACAATCGCAGATCCAATGGCTGATCAAAGTCAACTCATCCATCATCCGAATCTCAGGACAACTTTGCGCTTCAGACGTCCAACACCGCCATACAGCTACCATCTTCGAAAAAGCATAGATGCAGACTCGGTATCGTATTTATGTATCATATCTACGAACGCGGCAGTGGATTGCCAAAGAACTTCCAGTACCTTCTATAACAAAGTGTAAATGGAGAAGCCCAACCACGTGTTACAAAAACCAGTCTTACAATATACAACAAATCAATACAAAATCCATCTCTGTTTTCGACCTTTTTCCTCTTTGAGCTTGCTGAGCTTGCGACAGACACGCCTCCGGGGCTAGCAGGAAGACTGGTCGTGGGAATTGGCAGCACAATTTGGGGATATCCCATTATATCTCAACATTACAAATATAAATTTTATCTAGTCTAATATCGACGCATTCGTGAGAGGGTCCGATTGCTACTACGAGGGCCTGACGCTAGATCCATGTGGCGCAGCAGGCATAAGAGCTGGGCCAAACATTCGACTGCTACGGCATAACACGTCCCTTAAGAGGGGTCAGATGTATCTGATGATGGATACTGGAAACAACGTACTGATAAATCTCTTTGGTTACCAAATAGCCCCCAAGAGCATCCTGCCAGCAAACGAAACAAAGTGTCATACGCTCAACGCGAAATGGATAACAAAGAATCTTCTAAATGGTACGAGTCTAACATCGTTATTCCAGAAAAGATGCGAAGGCTTTTCGAGAACTACGCTGACCTGGCGCCTGATGAAATAATACCTCATGTTAACAAGCTGGTAACTAAGTTCCAGCCTCGTTGGCAAAGCACAATCTAATTTTTTAGCGCTCTCAAGCTTTTGCAACTAATCCGTACCCTTGCATCGGTAACCTCCGCTTCTTGGAGCTTAACGGTAGCACGCATCCTGATTACCCTGCCGTTCTCGAACGGATCAAAGCTGGAGGAACTTATCTGGATGCTGGATGCTGCCTGGGCCAGGACCTCCGTAACTTGCTTTACGACGGTGCACCAACTTCCAATGCATTTTACGGGGTAGATATCGAGCCGGTCTTCTTCAAGCTCGGTTACGAGCTATTCTGTGATGAAGACCGATTCCATGCCACTTTCATCGCCGTTGACCTCACAGAGCCCACAATGCCGCCCAACATCGAAGTGTTGAAGGGCAAGATGGATGTTATCAGCGCGATGAGTCTTTTCCATATATTTCCGCTCGAATCGCAGCGTAACTTGGCGAGGAATCTTCTCGCGCTTGCGAGGCCAAAACCAGGCACTATGATCCTGGGACGCCAACTTGGGAATGAACGTCCAGGAGAGGTCAAAGGGCTCCGAAATGGTGAGAACACGTTCCCACAGATGATCATGATGCATGACGCCGAGAGCTTGAAAGCATTTTGGGAGGGGTTGTCAGTGCAGACAGGAGCCACTTGGGACGTACGCGTGCGGGCCGAAGAGGCTCCAGAACGCATTCTCAAGCAGCCGTGGGCGAGACCGGGGACCATCATTCTCTATTTTTGTCTTGTTAGAAAGTGAGAGGATCATGACAGACCAAGATTGCTAATTGATCGATGACTGAATGACATTTCTTTAGAAAGACAACTTCGTGCATCGCGTATTCACACTACTCATTTCCAGCGCTTATCAAGCAATTTCGTTTCCCTTTCTTTTCTTCATTCTAATCCTTGCTCCTACAATACTTCGGTTACATGCATATGAACAACGTAGCACAACGAAATGACGTTTACTAATTCAGACGACAGGAAGTATGTTCCGGTATGTAGAAGCACTTTTGTTGCCGTTGCAGCTTCTGAACTTTGATCTTCCACAAATCACTTTACATGTAATACATTCAGCGATTTTCACTGCTTCAATAAATCGTAATGGCTCGAATTGCGGCAGCTTTGATGCCTTTAGGAACATGTTTTTTTTGCTTTTGCGCTCGCCAAAACATAATTTAAATTGGCAGGATTCAACTCCATTAAAAATAGATCGATTTTGGGGTCTTTTGGAGATACAGATAGATCAAATATGGAAACATTCGTGGTAATGTTGTTCATTTACGATCAGGAGAAGTGGGTGATTCGTGCGCAATAGCACTGGCGGGTTAAGCGATAATACCTTTGTATATAACTGGGAAAATCTCTCAAATGTAATGGTAAAAAATCGAAAAATAAGAATAACCACGACCTATTAGAATGTGTTGGGAGTGGCGTCCACTGCCAATTTTAGTATTCCAGATGATTAGCAATGTAGCGCCAAAAAGACGTCGTGCTGAGAGATTTGCTGCTCGTTCCGACCCGACTCCCTGCCGCTTTTAGAACACCCAAATCGTCAAAATCAGACTGACACAATAGCGTCTAAATCTAGGACCCAGAAATCCCAAGTGTTTGGAATTGAGAACGTAGGAGTTATTTCATAGATTGACTCTGAACAAGTCTTGTGTTGTCGATTCCAGCCACATACTTTTATGCATTCATTAAACCTCCAGTTTTGGCCTGACGTGCAATTTTAGAGCACGCTTTTAGCGGTAACTCCGCTAGGCGCAATACCAACGCCAGCACATCTTATCCCCTGACTTGGTATGAACAGTTAATATGCGAATCATCAAGAGTCTGTTGTTGTGGTGTAGCCAATATATCTTTTTACTGCATACCAGAGCCTTAGAATCCACCGATCGAGAATACCTTGAGCGGACTCCGCCCAATGCGGAGAAAGGCACGGCCTCAAATGTGGTCCCGTCCCTTGGTGATCTTACCTAACCAGAGGACTTATTGTGGAGTGCGTCATTGCTGGTCAGCAAGTCCATCGGACGGAGCGCCATAGCGGATAGTAGCTCAAAACGGCTCATAGGAGTATCGGCCACCTTTCGCACGGCCCGCCACTTTGCACGTTTTATTAGATTTATTTAAATTTAAATATCTCTA